>CM067344.1:59184382-59441882 GCA_034190875.2 Urechis unicinctus | reverse complement strand
TCGGTGTTTAGTATTATATTTATGATAGCCTACTTAGCTGACAGCTCACTCGGTAGCGACAAGTAGGAGCCACTTTTTAATGGCTGGTAGTTGGCAATATCAATCCACAGAGTTGTGACTGCCTCAAACTCCCAACCGGAACCTTTATTGGTCCACTTGTCCTTTCACTCTTGTATATTAGCATTACTCTGGTCCAGCGCATCGTTAATATCTTCTGAGGAGAGAACCACCTGCTGCTTGGTACGCAATACAGGCTCAACATACTCAGTGCTTCCATCATCCATGTGCTTCATAAGTTCATCAGTAAAAACTTTACACACTCCTATAAAGAACATCATAATGTCCGTGCCGAGGGGGTCAGACTCAGGGACGTTCATCACCCATTCACGAAAATAGTTTTTAACAGCCCACTTAGTCTTCTTGAACTTAAGACGTGGTGTGGGGACGGGGGCTGCTTTGCGTGGAGCAGGGACGGGGGCTGCTTTACGTGGTTCGGGAGGTGACACCCCAGCCTTTATTCAAGCAAATATCTCATTGTATACACGGTCAAATTCATTACGCTTTTCAAGTACTTGCGTATTGTGAGTCATGTTTCATATGAATATTATCCTTATCGCTTGGCACCCTACTCTCAGCCAATCAGAGCTCGTGAAATCGCCTCAAACGCACAGTTTGCCGTGCGATAACTAAGACCGTGTCGATATATCACCAAGCAGCAACCAAATTTGAGAAGGTCTCTCACAGAGCACCACTGCTCTTACATGGCAACAAAACGGAGGGTCTTAATATCATGCACTAGTCAAGGTCCCCTAGCCTGATGGCTGCGGGCGCTGTTTACATGTTACTGATGTTCAATAGTCTCGCCTTCAGTCTAGGAGAGCCTAATGTATTGAACTGGACGGGCATCCCAGATTTGGGATGCTCCAATCACAAGCCGTGTCTCTCGGTCACTCTCGGGTACCTTTGAGTCGTTGTCTCTCATTGGTCAGTTCTACAATTTCCGAAGTACTTGTCCAACCGGCCGAGTGATTTTTATGAGCCAGGCACACATTCTACAACACTCCGATTTGTTGTTTCACGCTGAATGGCACCGTTAATCACACATTCGGCGAGAAAAGCAGACACACAACTGGTTCTTTTTAACTTACTATCACGTAAACATACTATCTTGCAGCTCAGCGATTAAAGCGCTTGTTGTGGTGCCAATTTGAACTTTTGAGACGCCCCATAATTCCAGAACACATTCAATGTGTTCTCATTGGCAGCAGACCACTACAATGTCCAGACGTCACATAGAACCGAGGGTGCGTATCACAAGCCAGTTCCATGAGCCAGACACGTGCAATTAAGGTCAACCCGGGTCACAACCTTTGCTATGATTGGTCACGAAGATTAACGAACGTGTCTAATGAATATTCGGACGCGCCACTTTTAGAGCTGGTCGTGTCGTAGACTCAAAGGGCGAGAAGCGTAGCGGAACCCCTGGAGTCTGGGACGCAGACTAATCATGCACACTTTGCAAGTCTTATAACAAAGGTTTTCTCAAGAGTCATTTGCTTGCCAGCCGCTAATCTAGTTGCGTAACGCTCATCGGGAAGTCACGGTATTATCCCATCTCCCCGGAATCATGCTGAGGCGCGAAATTGTAACACCTGCCGAGCCGTGTCTACTGCGCTACAGTGTTGGAGCTGAACCCACCAGCACAAGAATTACCTCTTACTTCCCATTTAGATGGATCCAAGGGAGCGACAAACACACCATCAGGAACACTAAAATCCGTTAAAAATCAGTGGCAGTGAAAAAAGAAAAATCTCCGAGATATCCTATAGTTGAAACCATCATCATAGGCAGCTGAGGCCGAGTGGGGGATTAAGGGAATGCCTCTCATATTTACAGGTCCCTGGCAGATGCCTTACATAACATAGGTTCACGCTAATTATGTCTTCCAACGATTTTTTTTTTCTCCAGCCTAAGTTTTTCGGGCTTTTTCTTTGGAACGGTTGAACATATCAAAATGAAATTTTGGGGAATGGTAGATCATGTTGGGGCACAACCACTGATCCAGTTTGACGCGCATGCGCAGTGTTGGAGGCTTATGGGATCGATTTTTCGTCGATTTTTTCCCCAATTTTCTGTAACTATCTACTCCACAACTACTGCAATTACGAACATATGAATTACATGGTTGTAACAAGCAATTATCGTAGCATGGAATAGGCGGGGAAAATATTTGTTATCACTTTTTTGTACTTTGTATAATGACATGTGTTCTAGAGTACCTATCGCGATTTTTGCTACTAGTTCTCTCCTCGCTGACATATCTGAAACGGCTGTATTTACGCTCATGAAATTTTGTCAATATTTAGAACTTGGCCTCGTGATAATGATTGTAACAGTATTTACAGTAACAACAAAAAACAGTAAAAAGGACGCTTAGTTTGAATGTTTTCTACTGCGTCAGCTTAGCGAGTAGGCTTTCTGCAGGCTCGACATGTCTAAGTAGGCCAAACCTTACATAATCGACAAGAGGCATTCATCGCTTCCCTCGGTTTTGCATTGACTTGGCTAAGAGGTCATGTCAAAACATCTAAGCGGCAGCAGCTTGTGACATCTATCCTAAAATAGAGCGCGTTACCAGCTCCCCTCGCTGACATCTATCGTAAACGTGTGCGGCGCATATGGTGCCTTAACACCAACCTCACGTTATGTAAACAAGGCGCAATCACAGTCCCGATTGATGAACTAATAGGTCAAGTAATCATTTTGATTAGTGATAACATTTGTTCGTGTAATATTGTTGATACCGTTGGAAGACATGCCGTTGGCGCCCGGTGTGGGTGGGGGGGGGGGGGCACTTGGCCTTATTCTGGATAGGGGTGTGCCGCGGGACCTCGAAAACCCGTACCCGTCGTACAAGGTCAAAATGGCCAAAAGCATACCCTGTCGTACAAGGTATTATGCGAATGTATAGCCCGTCGTACAGTTTGAAGCTGAAAAACATGCCCCGTCGTACAAGTATGAGGCCCAAAAACCCGTCGTACAAGTCGAGAGGCCGAAAAAACATACCCCGTCGCGTGGCACATATATACTACATCTATACACTTAAGTGCCCCCAACCCCCCACGGACGTTGGCGCTTGTGCCAATCTAGTTAGGATTATCGCGTGTAGGGTGCCATTGCAATAAGTATGTTATCGCATGGTCACGCGACCCCCATATCACCCACGTGACCATGCTATAGCCAACAAATATCACTAAATGGAAATTTTTGTTTTAAAAAAATAGACAACGACTAGACAGCGAGCGGACTTTGACCTTATTGACAGCGCCAAGTTCTACAGGATTTATATATTCTATTTTTATACAGCGGGAAATCAACGTTCTTTTTGAGGCTCAACATACTTAGTGTCGCCGGCTGGTGAGTCAGCGTCACCGACTGCAGGCTGTTATGAATCAATCTTTTTCCCCTGGTAAACAAGCCTGTGGTTGACTTTATCGAACCAACAATCCATACACAATCCTAGGTTATTTTTGATAACCTTCTGACAAACCGCAAAAAGACCATGTTTAATCTTATATCTGTGTAAGTTACAAAACATGTTTTGGCACAACATGGCGCTGCCTTGATCGAAAGTTGTGATTCTCAATGTTTGTGTTACAACTGACAAACAATCATGCTGCAGCGAATAACCAAAATAGTGCGGGACGCGGTAAATTAATTTCGATTCTCGATCCATATAGATACGTAGGTGCAGATCGTCGATGTTAAGTGCGGGTTGCTAGAAATATATTTTTATGCCATTGCGTGTTATGGCATCTTTGCAGGCGGTATATAACTACATCACCGTCCGACCGGGGCCAATACCTCTGATTATTTTAAGCGACAGCTACTAGTATTTATAAAAGCTCAGGTATTCACGCTCTCAAAACGGCAAACAAGTTACAAACGGGCTGAGTATCTGTGCAACCGCAATTCTATTATTTTCAGGAATCAATCCGTTTTGGAGTTTCGGATGTCCAATAGTGGCTACTTCTGGGGACTTATTGTACTCGACGAGGGAATCATTCAGTGAATTATATTTTACGGCACGATATTTTTGGCAAAATTCACCTTAAACAAAAGTCGTATCCCGGGGTCTGATACTCTATATTTAGATTGTTGATTTGAAACTGTTCCCTTTATAAGCTTGAATGTTTATCAAAATAAAATACTAGCTACTGCCATCGACAAGACAAGAAGTAAATGCTTTGGTATGTGTACCATAGTGTCGATCACTTGCCATGCGAAGTATATTTATCACGTCAAGCAAATGAAATGCGTCTATAAGGGTTGGTTAATCGGGGCTGTCAACGCAACATTGCCTAATGAAAGAGTGGTCATTAGTGAGTGCAATCCATGTATTAGTTTTAGTCATACAATTATTGCGTAAGCATGATAAAAACACCCAAAAAATACTTATAAAAATACTTGTCAAGTTGTAGAACTATAAGATACATAGCTTCAAAGAGTGGATATCATTATCAGAACTGTAAGAATAGAATGGCTTTATCAGAGACGTCGATAACATTTTGCTCACGTTCGTTAACACAAACCACAGTGTGGGATGCTATTTCTTGAACGCGAATAAATTACGGGCTGAAATTTTACTTGTAGTGCATCTAACTAAATCAAGTTGGTATTCTCATATACAGGGGAGATTTGTTTTAAACAACAGTACCATCTTAGCCTACGTCCCAGACTACAGGGGCCGTATCCATAAAGAATCTTAACTTGAGTCGTGTTAACTTGAGTCCGCGAACTCAGGCGAATCCTCAAAACAAATTGTTTGCGAACTCAGCTGAGACTGCCAGCTCCAGGCTGGCAAACAGCCCGAAAAGAATTAATGGCAATAATTTCAGAAATATCATCGCGATCAGTTTGTTTTTCACACGAAAAAAAAAATTATTGAGTGTTCATTAGAAAGAAAATTTGACTAAAATTGCGAAGAATAATCGATTTAGACGAAGGAAGCAAGCGAGATAACTGACTATAGTCTGTAGGTTTTTTTATATAATAGTCTACCGTCATCATCGCTTGTCAAAGTCAAAAGGAATAGCCTCAAAACCGGTTGTTTGTGAATATATCACTCACCCTTATTCAATCAGACTGTACAATATTGTGTGATATCAAGTATATATATTTTTTTAGCATTTGGCCACGAGTTTCAATAACCCAAATTCCACAGCACTCCAAGCGGCAGTGCTAGATCCTAGGCAAGGCACACGCCCCTAGTATAACATTACAATTCCACGATGAACACAAACCCTTTCGTCTACTACTTGTTGAGTTTAGTTGTATGACAAATCGTTAGAATTTGCACGTAGCTGGGTCACCGCACGTCATTTGTCTATGACGTGACTTTGTCGCATAAAACGGAGTGTTTATCGCCCAAAAAAACTCCTTGTTGTTGGTGTGCTTTGGGTGTAGCTCCGGTGTAACGGTAACATGAATTTACGCAGACGTCTTGTAGGGCTACTTTGGGTGTAGCTCTTATCAGCTTATGAACGAAGTGGAGCTTGCGCTCCCTCTCAACAAGGGAGTACCCGATCGACTGTTGGTCTGTTGGGCTATTTGGGTGCACTTTTAATATCAGCCATGTTATCATGAAGTGGATTCATAGATGTATACGCTTGGTACCTGCTTTCCTTACATTCAATAATACGAAATGTGAATCTTGGTGCCTTTGTTTTGATTAATGAAGTTTAAGAAATTTATCTGTAACATGTTAACTTCTTAGTGAATCTCAATCTATTGTCGTTGTTATTGTCAGTGTTAGGTGTATAATCATTCTATGCTCCTATTTACACTGTAATTTTGTTATCTCCTGAGAGTTATATCAGACATCCTCGCTGATGTACATTTACTGTGCTTTGGAGGGCTAACAAAAATTTCTTTCTGCGAACTGGTAAATGACATAGAAGTTGAAAATGATGAAAGTAATGTCATACAAGTTATAAGACTCTCCCCATACAATGATGACCATGCACTTGAATTCCTAGCATCCCAAAAAAATTCATTTACTATTTACAGCTCAAATATTGACTCAATTAATGCCAAATTTTCGGAAATTGCAATATTCATTGAAACAATTAAAACATACAACATAGAATTCTCTGCCTTATGTTTTCAAGAATGTAGAATAACAGAAGGAGATGACTTGTCTCTCATACAGCTACCTGGTTACACATGTATACCTGAGGGCAAAACTTGTGGTAGCAAAGGTGGCTTGATAATATATCTACTAAACAAATACAATTACCAACCAAGACAAATATGCATACACTCTGGGAATCCCAGTTCATAGAAATTCATAGTGACACACTTTAAAATAACATAATCTTGGTCAACATCTACAGACCCCCTCGCAATTCAGGAAACTATAATAGAAATTTCATCTTCCTTAAAAGTACTTGAAAATTACAAACAAGAAGTCATACTTGCTGGCGATTTCAATATCAACTTGCTTAAAATAAAAGAAAAAATATCTTCAATGAATTCTTTGACACCATGGTCGTACACGGTTTTTATCAAAAGATAACTTTGCCAACAAGATTCTCAAACACATGTTGTACACTTATTGACAACTTCTTCTCTAAATTAACAAAAGCATCTCTTCATTCATCAGCTGATGCCATGTTAAACAAACTCTCTGACCATCACCCCTATTTCATCTCTATTAAATTAACTACAACAAAACAAATAACAACCCCAAATTTATCAAAATTACTTCAAAAAAGAAAACAGCTGTCGAGGACATGTTAAATGATCTCCACCAAGCAAATATTTGTGACAAAATTAATCAAAATGAAAAAGCCGATCCAGAGGCAAACTACAATATTGTAGAAAACATTCTTCAGTCATGTTATGAAAAACATTTCCCTCACAAATATGCACAAGAAAAACATGTGGGTCACAAATGGTATAATCAAATCCATTCGCTACCGAGACAAACTGTATAAATCTAAAATCAAAACACCACAAAATTCTGATAGCTACAATACTATAAAACAAAATCTAGCCAGTTAAAATCACAAATTGAAAAACACAATAAAAGAAGCTAAAACCAGACATTACGGCAAATGCTTCAAAGACTCAATCTCAGACATGAAAAAAACATGGCAAACCATAAATGAAATTTTAAACCAATCGGGAAAAAAGGGGAAACTTCCTGATTACTTCATACATAATGGAACACAAATAAACAATAAAACTGAAATTGCAAACAAATTTAACTCATTTTTCACAAATTTAGGCCCAAATTTAGCAAATACTATAAACCCACCTTCAAATGAGGATTTCACTTTGTACTTAACTGAGCAACAATGAAACAATTTCAATTTCAAAAATGTTAACGAGTCAGAAATTTCCAAAGTTGTAAATGACCTGAAAGGAAAAACAGTTGTGGATATGATAACATATCAACAAATCTCTTGAAGCATCTCAAACAAGCACTCATCAAACCAATTACCATAATTATCAACCAAACCCTCAATACAGGCATATTTCCCAGATCCTTAAAGACAGCAAAAGTCATTCCCATCTTCAAAAAAGGGGATCAATCTTTATTTGATAACTATCGCCCAATCTCACTTCTTCCATCCATATCAAAAATATTTAAAAAAATTATTTTCCAACAAATATATCAGTACTTCCAAACCCATAATTTATTTTATGACAACCAGTATGATTTCAGAAAAGGGCATTCCACTGAACTAGCAGCAGTAGAACTGATTGAATCTGTACTTAATGACCTAGACCACAATTGGCTACCAATCAGCATATTTCTTGACCTCAGCAAAGCCTTCGACACAATAGATCATAACATACTGCTTTCAAAACTAACTTATTATGGATTCACAAACACCAGTAGCATAGTAATTAAAAACTATCTACAAGACAGAAAACAATATGTAAATTTTGAAGGCACTCAGTCTGACCTCCTCCCCCTTACAACTGGAGTGCCTCAGGGATCAATCTTAGGGCCCCTTTTATTCTTGATATATGTAAATGACACCTGCAATGCATCAAATTTATTCAAAGTCATAACATATGCGGATGATACGACCCTTACCACCACCCTCAACTCAAGAAACTCGACATACAATATAGACACATTAAACAATGAACTTAATAATGTCAACAACTGGCTTATGCACAACAAGCTGTCCCTTAACACAAGCAAGACAAAATTCATGATTTTTCATAAACCACCAAAAAAAATCCATTCAAGGATCCAGATCCTTATAAATAACACAGAAATCAAACAAGTGCAAGATTTCAACTTCCTGGGTCTCAACATCGATCAGCACCTCAGCTGGAAAAGTCATACTGATAAAATCCATAGCAAACTTAGTCGAACAATGGGCATTATCAATAAACTAAAACACCTCCTCCCCTTAGATATTAAAAATTGCTCTACAACTCACTGATATTACCACATCTAAACTACAACTTGTTACTTTGGGGTCAACATGGAAATAGAATTGTAAAACTTCAATAAAAGATCATTCGGATCATTACCTGCAGCTCCTACAATGCTCACACTGATCCTCTTTTTAAAGAACTACAGATCTTGAAAATTGAAGATCTATTTTCACTGTCCAGATATAAATTCTATTATAATTACTGTCACAACAACCTACCCTCTTATTACAATAACATAAACTTAATAAATCAAACATCTGACATTAATAATCACAATACTAGAAATCACAACAATCTTTTCATCCCAAGAGTAGAACACTCTTTTGCAGTCTCATCCATTCGATTCAGCATTCCAAAATTCATCAACAATGCCCCGAATATCATAGTAACAAAAATATTCTCTCATTCTTACACAGGATACTACAACTACATAAAAAATTGGTTTATCAATAGATACAGGTATATGTGCACCACTCCAAATTGTTGTACTAGCCCACAGTCAAGCAGAAAAGTCATTTGTTATTGTATAAATTCATAATGTGTTACTCATGTCACCAAATTCCGGACTTTGCCAAAACCCTCTGTCTATGTAAATGTTTTCTGTACCTTCTTACTCAGGTAACATGATGCTGTGACCTCATGTACTTTTTTTTATTATTGTGTACAATGTTTCTCTTTTGTACATAGTCTATCTTTTGTGTGTTTCTTCTTTTATATTATTATTTTTATTTCATTATGTTTGGGTGGCTCCAGCAGCAGCGGCTCATCAGCCTTAGTTGGAGTTTCCTTATCAATTGTTCATTGTTTATATGTTCAATTGGTTAATAAATTGATCTGTCTGTCTGTCTGTCTGTAAACAATAACCTTTCCAAAGCGACCCGATTGTTTGTGAAGAATTCCCCGCTTCGTTTTTACGAAAACAACTTGCTGCGTTAATAATTTAATCATCCCAATAAAAATTGGTGAGTCATAAATAATGAACGGCTGCTTATGTTTTGGTCCATTTTAAGAACTTACATGTTCTAATTTATATATGTGAAAGCATTTTCCTGGAAACATTACCGTTGGACCGCCATTTCCAAGTTTGAGCTTGCGAACTCAAATCTTTCTTTGATATGCGTTAAAGAATAGACGTTCTCTACCCACAGCCAGACTTTCGGACCATCAAATACCACCCAGGGCGTTCCGACCCTTTCTACGCATGAATATATCTGACGCTTGGCCCTACATCCTTACTGAATATAAAGACACGCAACTTCAGATATAACCACAGGCACTCGAGTCCTAAAACGGCCCGCTGACGGCTGATACATTTGTCAGCCGTCAGGGAGGTGGTCGAACTCCGTTTCGGAGAGAACAAACACATCCTTGCCTTTTAGCCAATCCTCGCTTGGCTTTTCGCCAAAATTCGCTTTGCGCTGATTACCATCCCCCGTTCCATTCGCTACCCACGTGTCACAGGGATCGAGCCAGATCTCAAGAGAACCGCCTACAAAATTAGCATAAAAAATAGGTGTGTCACTTTCTGTCCAATCAGAAAATATCATTAACATGTTTATTTTCGGGGTGGCACTCACATTCCCTTCAACCAGCAGATGTTAAATACAGAGGTAGAAATAAATTCATATCGTTCTCTAAGCATCGCCGATGCGTAACAGGTCTTCAGATACACACATTAATATTCTTCTTGTCCTTCAAATTTGATAAGAGGCATAGACCTTGATGCTTTTTGAGGTCGCTTCTGTTGTGCCCTTTATTCATTTATTTTAAAAGCCATTCTTTTTTCATTTATTAAACGTATTTATTTCAATGTATTAAACGGTCAATTACGTGAAATTTTGCACACTTGACATCGCATTTCCAGAATATATTTCATTAGGGATACTAAATAGTAGTCCCAATAAGCAATATTTATTTGCGAGATTAATGTTAATTATTCACAATTACGGATGTTCATTTTGATTAAATCTGTGTAGGAACAATTCCTTTACGAGTACTTTAGCTGCTGTGGTAATAGCGGATACGAGAGTGCTGCTAATTACTTCCCTGGTCTGTTCCCAGATGCGATGTTTTTCTTCATTGAAGTAAGAGTAACCCCATCTTTGGATAGCTAATTGTAATATTTCCAGTTCACTCCGGTTCGTGCAGCAATGATGCATTTTTGGTCCAAATAAGCAACACGGTCAGTTCAGGTCGGTGTGAGAATAACAGCAGACAGGGCGCATGTTTTCGGTTCGAAGTGACCGCTGTAGACTATAATTGCTTTATTCATCGACGCGAGCGACTATTAAATAGAGTTCTTTCTCAGATACTATCCAAGGGATTGAACAACGGCCGATACGAAGTGTCATAGCAACTAGAAACAATCTCTTCTCCCAGCTCGGACTTCTGCCCGGGTGATTATCTCGTTTATATTGGGTTAGTATTTGACATTTTTTTAAAGCTGTTCGACATCTTTAACGATAGATTTTGTAGACTATGTGATATTCCAATTGTCGTTTCGGACAGTTGGTTTGAGATGGCTATTGTTTGATAGCGGTTGTTGGGATGAACTGATGAAGTGTCGTGAGATTCGTGAAGGGTGGATCCACGCTTGAGTCTAAAAACCCCACTCCCCTGACGGTTGATATTCTCGATATCGGCTAACTGTCTTCCGCCGGAAGTCACCTCGGAGCAACGATTCGGGGGTGAATACAAGCAGCTGTCAGCGTATTGACACCTTGTTGGTTGCGCGGAAGACACGACGCTTTTAACGTGTGCGTGGCGCTCTTTCGTCAATGACACGGTAAATATTAGCTGATAACGAAGATCTAAGACAATTTCAATAATAGGAAACGATCTTGAGCATACTTTGATCTGCGAACAAGAACATTTTACGAATGACAGCTGTAAACTCGGCGATATAAAATCAGCCATTGCTGACAAGCTACAAACGGCCGATTTGTTTGAAGCTCAACAATCATGGCTTACCAGTATTTGGAAGGACTACCCAACGTGGCACGAAAGAGGTATATACAAAAACTGACCAATACTACACCCAGATCCAGTGTCAAATGTACATTGCAGGAGCTGAATATGGGGACTTTGTCTACTGGACTCCTGGGGAGTGTGTGATCAGACAGTGATTTTCTTTTGGAGTTGTGTAACAAGATCAGTATGTTTTGGCAGTCAGCAGTATTTTCAGAACTTCTGACACGCAGATTAGAGGATGGTGCATGTACTTCTGGTGAAGATATGATTGAATGTGACAATCCATGCTGTAAATACATGCTGTGGTTTCATTTTTCATGCATCGGCATCAAAAGAGTATCAAAGGGTGCCTGGTATTGCAAGTCTGCAAGAAATACATCTTGAGCCAACCTTTCTGTATATAAGATGTTCCTTTTATAGACTTATGTTGATGTCTTTGACTGTTATATGGTGGATGAGTTAGGCGAATAAAATTTATTCTCAAATTCTATCCTCTTCTTAAATTAATTTCTGCCACCATGAAATTTACAATGTGATGTGACTAACAGCAATCAAATGCAAATTCTGGATGAAGAGAAATGTGAAATATCACAATAGATAGTCTTTAAGTGTGGCATGGACAATAAGAAACCACCAGAACATTTCATAAATGCTTTATTACGATTGTGTATTGAAAACAAAACTGCAAAATGAAAAAGCGTACAGGTAATACCACTACATAATATGTAATTTGAACTATTTCAGTCAATCAAATCACTGTCTCATACAATAATGCTACCCCCAGCATTTAACAAACAACAAGCCACAGTGACCATCTTGTCCACACTGGAGAGCTCATTATCTTTGGCTTCAGCCTTCAGAGAGTTCACCGACCGGATAGGTAGGGTCCCCTTCAGCAGTTGATATCTGTTTTTTTACACACCCAATGACTCTCTAAATGTGAATATTTCGATCAAAGTGGACAGTCCCAATCCACACTGATATGCAATATGCTGAAAATGCATATCAAGTCTAAGTTTAACCAGAGTAAGGAAGAGCTGGTCTTGAAGAGAGATACCATCTTTTCTGGTGACTGAATCATCATGATTCACTACAATCTCACTCAGTACCTAAAGACAGAGCACATGGTAAAATATATACATACATCATTGTAGAAGTAGAAATGTTTATACATGTGTGATTGTGTGCAAAAACATTCATTATTATAATAGGCAGATTTAGTACAAAGATTCATTATCATTATTAAGATTCATTATAATTATTGAGTAAGCAGGCAAATTAATACTGCCAAAATCAATTACTTTTATCCAAAAGTATTCACCTGTCTTTTGTTGGATGAATGCTCAATGACTCCTTGTAAAGAACGTTTCTTGGCGTTCTTGTAACGATTCATGCGGTCATGTTGCTTGTTGCCATCTTGTCTGTGTGTGAATATAGAGGGTATCCAGTCTGGTTAAAGTGGGTCCTTGTTAACCACCACTAGAGGAACGAATTATAATGACTTATTATGTTTCTAACCACAAATGGTACAAACGATACAAGGGGAATATAGAATAGCAAAATTGAAATCACAGTTGAATGGAAAGTCCTCATCGACATTACATACAGTAAAAACACATACAAACATGGCGACATGAATGATGAAGTCGTTCAAGCAGAATTAACCGTATTTACTTAAATGTCATCAAATTGGATTAAGAATAAAGTAGTGTGTAACAGAAATACCCTACAACAGTGTAGAACCTACCAGTGATGAAATGATGTCCACAAAAACCAAGTTCTTAGTTGGTCGCCAAAACGAACCGTCTTCGTTCTGTCGATTCACAGGAATGATCCACTTTTCCCTTCTCTCCGGGTCTTTCGGAAACTTAAAGAGCGACATTCTTTCTTTCATCATGTTGTGGTTAGAACAACCGAATGCACAGCAACTTTTCGGCATGTTTTTATCGACGTTAATAACCGCAAACTAAACCAATGTTGATATCGCTGAGTGAAATTAATCCAATACACATTGATTGTTTTCACTGCGCTGCGCGTTGCCAGGGTCGCCGGGAATTCTGGGTGGTGCGAGGTTCCCGGATAACCGAGATCGGCAATATAAAGACTGTATCAGTCGTCCGAGAGGAACTGCTGCTCGAGTAACACGGGACTTGATCTTTCTCAAATGTTTTTGAAGAGGGCGTAATCGTGTTATCTGATCAAGTTAAAATGAAATAGGCTTGTTTGCGCTTCAAGGATAATAGGATTATTCAATTACTTGTATGATATTGATAGTCCGGCCCCGACTAGCATCGGTCCTCGGCCTGTTACGCTTGGTACCAGCGTACCTGGCCGAGATCCAATGCCAGGCCCCGACCTACGAGATAATGAGCGCGCCAGCAGGCGACAAGTGACATTTGAGGCTGTGCGGGTCTTCGTCGCTTGGTCTTATAACCTGATAACTGATTCGTATCGTCAGCGATTGAAATGTGAAGCGCCCGTTTATCTGACCTGTATACAGGTATAATGTTTACAGGAGCCCTCAACATTGCCATTTACCAACTTCACCGTACGAAGCCCTGTGGATCTTGTCCTCTCCACTTGAACGCTGCTGCCGACCACAACCCTACCGATCCGGCTTTGTCCGGTTTTTTCTAACTTGGCTAGAAGCCATATTTTCCCCCAGTTCATTTCCCCCACATCACTTTGATTAGTCCGTTATATTTGACCCGTCTATCTGTTTTAAAAAGTGATGTCTTCAAGTTAATACTGCAGCCCACAGGTGTTCGCTTCCTGAAGTCAAGTCAGACTTTCGAGCTAGCGACGAGATCTTTTGTATTTATGATAGATTTCTGTATGTCAGCGCCCGGAAACCTAATATCTGGAGCCGAGCGAGGCAAGGCACTCGCCCCTAGTGTTTTTATGATCTGATGCCACCTACAGCGCGGATGTGAGAGATCGAAAGTAGTAAATAGCGCGGAGCTGTCAGAGGCGAGTTTCTTTGCCTAGAGCCGAGCAACCTGTGCTGGGCTCATTATCATGCGAGCAAGCATCAGATCGCTGCCAGGTATGCTGGTACTGGAGTACCTGACATCTGATACCAACTGCGGTCTATCGGACTGCTAACTATCACCCCACCCCTTGCCCTTCATACTGTTGTCCATAAAATGGGATTAAACACATTTCACAGGTCAACTCATGGAGTTATCCATGATCAACCACAGGCAATGCAGATCTCTGTGTGGTCAACCATAGTGTGTGGCTTTGTTCCTGGCTGGTTATATGATAGTTATTATCAATGAGTTCGTTTTAGGTCGCCTAGTAAAGTTCACCAAAGGTGATATTATAACAGAAATCATGAGGGCTCGAACACTTGGCTGAAGATAGCCTTATATCCTCCATGGAGACAACAGTGCCAATTTTACCTCTGATCCCCTGGTCGAGTAACAATACTTGTCAGCTTATGGGTGTTTTTTGTTTGTTTTGTTTTTAAAGACAGGCTTGATTGCATTCTACTTTCCTTATAACTCACAGATATAACAGACATGAGATAATTGGTTTCAGTGTGAAGTATGCTCGGGGAGTGCTTCCCAAGTGGTGGTGGATTAAATGTGGACAACTGGGCTTGGGATAACAGTAATAAGTCACCTGAAGTGACTCTGTCATGTGACCAGAAAGCAGCTTACTTCCACACTGATCCTGTATGTGGCAGCACTGGAACCGCCGGTAAGATATCCCATGAACTCACTGTTTACAGATATTAAGTATTTAATCATTACTGTTTTAAATAGCCTTATAATGTAGAATGTTCACATATTTGATGCAATTTATTTGCAGAAATGCTGAAGACTTTTGATTCCCAGTTCAGTTTTTGAAATATTCATCTGTTTGTGCAATTTATCTGCCATAAGGAAACTGTTACTGGATTTACTTATCATTGTCAGACAATGAAATATTGTCCACAGCTATGAAATAAAATTAATATCAAGGGAAATTTTTTATCAATGAAACAGATATTTCTCAAGATGGAAATTTCAAAGTCACTGCTCATTGAAAGGCATGGGATCTTTATTCAGTGTTCATAAATTGTAAAACCTATTGGCATTCTGGATGGTGTTCTATTACAAATTTCTCTTTTCTTTTTTTTTGGCGACAGAACTTGTAGGATGGCATATACCCTTGTTTTCCTGGTGATCTCTGTATAATCATAACTTGAATCATACAACAAGTGTTGCATGGATATCCAAGTTGAAAAGTTCTCTTTGATGGAACATGTTTTATACAGTACTTTAATAACACTTAACAGATCAGATTTATAAAAGCTCTTTATGAGGTCACCTGTATCTGAAATTTTGGCATACTTGCAAGATTACCACAGGTTCTGCCGATGTTTGTATTAGAACTGGCTGAATCGCCAATTTTAAGTTTTTGAAGTTGTTTATATAAAAACACCTGTGTAAGAATTAAGACAAATTATATCAGGCAGTGTGAATCAGTTTATGAGATAACCTCTGCATTACAGTATGTTATGAACTGGGAATTGATTTTTGGTAAATTCTGTAATGCAAATAACTGAAATAACATGTCTTAATCCATTGCTAGAAATGACTAGAGATGACCTCGATATTGCCTCTTTTGGCAGCTCTAGTCACTACAATGTGTGCACACCCAACTCAAACCCTCCCACCTGCCTGCTGACTCTATGAAAACCAATTGCTATGGAAACAGAAGAAGACTCACAGATGAACCTTGGCAGCCCAATGGAGTATGGGCATGTGGCAAGGGCAAGAAGAGGGTGGAGTGGAGTGGGGGGATGGAAGGCTCTCTCCCATCTAGCTGCATTTGCGATATGTATTGTGTAGGGTATTTATCTCCTATAATATTGATTATCTGCAGAATTGTCATCACCCAGGTCAATAATATAGAATGATAAGAGAGCTGTTCATGCTCATCTCTGCATTACTGCATTCGACCTTCACATTCAGGGTCATGTCAGAGTGGTTCTGGGTGCTGCTGTTGTTGCAGTAATTATAATTTCTATTTTAAGTCGAATGCAGTAGGCAATAGTGCTCAAGGTCTATGATCCTACTGTGTTTCTCTATCGTTGAATATAGTGTATATAAGTAATTATCAACACAGGATCATATGATGATAAGCTAAGAATAGCATGAGATCTGGGTTGAATGATATAAAATGATATATATACATCAATGTGGTTGCTCGTAACATGCCGAGTTCTCAAGCTAGTTCTGTTTAGCTTTTATAGCATGTTGCTGATGTTCTTCTTGTGTGTGTGTGTGAGCAGGAGTTCGAGGGAATCGCGGCTTTAACAGTGGAGAGCATTATTGGGAGGTGACATTCACTGAGCCAGCTATTGGTACGTCTGTCATGGTAGGAGTCGGTATGCGTGAAGCCAACCTTCACCTCAGTCAGTATCAATACATCAACCTCATAGGTAGGTGTGATACTCAATGCCATTCTCATCCTTGATTTCATTATAGCTGGTTTTGTTGAAGTTATTTAAACAGAATGGCTCTTTGGGAATGTGTCCATTAGTCACAGTCATCCTCTTCTTACATTTGCGTTTAATTAGCATAAAAAAGTAATGGCTTTTTTTGTTTAAATATACAGGTAACGACAACAGAAGCTGGGGTCTTTCATACAAAGGCACTATTTGGCACGGCGGAAAATCTCGACAGTATTGTGAACCTTTCTACAAGGCAACAACTGTGATTGGTGTGCATCTCAACTTGTATAATGGGACAGTTTCCTTCTCCAAAGATGGGTGCAATCTAGGTGTAGCATTTACAGGATTGGATGAAGTGGGGGAGGAGCTGTACCCCATAATCAGCAGCACTGCCACAAACACTGAGTTGGAAGTGGGACTACAGGTATGTCGCTACCTTTCCCTCGAACAGAAATGCTGTTTGTTAGTGGCTCGGCACCTCAAGGCCGGGCAAGATGCTAGCCGCTTACCTCTGCCAAGAATCATTCAGCACAATATAACAGAACTTTGCTGAGCATATTTGGTAGCAAGCCCGCCTAGTCTGGCTCTTTCTACCTGGATGTGCTTCATAACCAAGCTGCATGGTACTTGTGTATCTACTTGGTCCTCTGAAATGCTGCGATATTATGGCAGCCATTTGTTACATATTTTCATACTGTTCTGTTATTATGAGTTATACATGTGCCTTTTAATTTTCGCACATGCTACTACTTCGTCTTTGTTCGTGTATTTTGATTCGATAATATTAGATAACATTAAATATTATAATTTTCCTTTGCTTATTACTTTGTATTGTTGGGACCCAGGGTATAGTGGTTAACTGGTTGAGTGTATAGCCCTATAATCCCCAGGTACTGGGTCAGATACCAAGTTTTGACAAGCTGACGGGTTTCTTTGGGGACTATGACTCCTATATCTCTGAAATAAGTATACACTTATCATTCTTATCCATCACTGCTGATATAGTCTGAAGGTTGATAAGTTATTGATAAGAACAAAGTAACAAGAAATTAGGGTTAAAATAAATGCCTTTTTAGCTATAATTGTAGGTCAAATTGAGGGAATGCATTGAGATATCAGAAGGTCATGGTGTCTCTCTGGAGGCTTTTAATTTTTAGTGGAGGAGCCAAGTGATGCAATGAAATGTCCAACATACATGGTAGGGTGGCATCTTATCAATGTAGGTTAATGGTTGAACATGCACACTAAGTTAAGCCTTGTAGACTTAGGTCAGTGGTATCCATGTGATCTTCACTGGATTCCAAAATCAGAACTGTGTCAATGTGGCTCTGAATAAATCTTTATCAATCTATTAACAGTCGCAGAGCAACCATAAATTGACTGACTTGTCAAGTGTTGGTCAGTGATAAAATAATAAGTATACAGTATACAGAGACACCTGGCAACTTTTTCTCTAAGAATCCTGTGTTGGAGAAATTTAATATATTTTGTCAGAGCATACACAATTCACAGCATGGACTAGATACTAGCTGTGCATGTTACTATAGATTATATAAAAAAACGACCTTGAGATAAGGATGCATACTGTGTGTGACAGGTATGTACTTGGTGTTTCTCGTAGATCCAACTTGATGATCACATAACTTGGTAATCGTTATAAGTCGGCCATGTTGGCACTAGGGTGAAGAATGAAAGACGTGATGGAGAGGTAATGGGTTGCATGCATTCCATAGATGGAGATGCAGTCATCCACATGTTCACATCTTTGGATCAAAACTATTCCATAGATGCTCAAATTCCTCTTCATACGAGTTGATTATGTCAACTTGTTCTGTGATGAGAATGTTTTCATGATTGCCAGTGATTCCTTGGCGAGTCCAGTTTAATGAGCCGTTGATGAGTGTCTTTCCATCAATTACAGCAAACTTATGGTGCATAAAGTACGAAGAACTGTTTTTGCGCACCTGAATCCCTGTTAAACAAAAAAGGAACATCTTTATGTGTAAGATTGCTATATGTTTGTTATAATGCAGTCAACAGTTGGAATAAACCTGCCAAGCTATCATACCTTGTGAGCGGAATCGGCCAACTTGTGAGCCTGAAGCTTCCTCTTGCTCTCCATCAGTGATGACACGTACTACAACTCCTCTGGAATGAAGATTGATGATGACGTCAGCTAGGTCAGTGCAAGTGATGACAAAAACACACACATCCAGTCTCTGCCGTCGCCTTCATCACTTGCCTGAAGGAGAGAAAAAAAGATTCAATATACCAGTTATTCAATTTCATTGGTTATTACTATGGGGCAATCATTTGGGTATTCTCTTCATCTTAAAACATGCTATTTAGGCATGAACTGAGACCCAAAACGAGAATGTTAATGTACCAGGAAGGACTCGCTATCTGTTTACATGACAAACACCATGTGAAAAGCTGTCACTTAGTAAGGTGTGATATCATTTGGAAAATGACATCATAAGCTGTGGGTCATGTATTCCGATTACCATGAAAGGTACCAGGTTAAAACAAAAAACGGATGCAAGTCTGCTCATGAATACTAGCTACCATCTGAGCAATGAAACTTCGCCTCCCAGGATAAGGGCCCAAGATCAGACTTATAGCATGTGAGTGAAGCAACTAAATTGTGCATGGGTCACAGCTTGCAGGTCTGATGCTAATTATAACAGCTTGTGAGTGAGGCAGGCCAGGAAAGAGTGTCCCTCTTGTCTATGAATAGCTGTTAAAAATTGTCTAGGTTCAGGTATATACAGAGAGGTCTAATAGGAGACTGCGTTGCGGTTTTGTCGAGAGATGGCAGCACAGAGCAATGCGGTCCCAAGCTCGACCAGAAGTTATCACGTTATGAGCTTACTTCACGGTTTACGCATAAATACAAGAGATTCGTTTCCATTTTGTTTCACTTGTACGAATAAAATTTCTCGCACTACGTCCGGCGGTCATGAGATATTTGATGGTGACAACATTTAGGTTAAAACTCACTGCGCTGTGCGTAGGGGACGAGCATCTCCGAAATGCTGTGAAACGAGTCTGACGGCGGACGGGCAACTGGCCCAGCAGGCCACTTTTTCTAAGTACAAGGACCATAACACAGTGAAGGTGGTTGTGGAGGCCTTGTGTCCTATGTGTTTCCTTCATATGGCGGCACAACCAGTAACAGGCAAGCGATGGAAAGTAGCAAACTACCAGAAATGTGTGACCAGGGTGACTCAGTAATGGATGACAAGGGTTTTGTCATGCAGGACTTATTTGCTCTTTATGATGTAACTGTAAATATACTTACCTTTTTCAGTACAAATAATCCGCTGACAGGGAACGTGGTGCAGAGAGACCTGAAGATCTCCAGCAAGAGGGTGCACATTGAGCGGATAATAGGAATTAAAATACTTTACTGTAAAGTTTCAAGAGTTTATTATACATTCCACCACATACAATATGCAGGTAAATAATTCCTTAAAGAAAAAAAAAACCAGTGTACAAGACTACTCAGTAACAGAAATTGTGAAAAAACATTGAATCAAGTACAGCGTCTTTGAAATAGTCACTGAAAAACACCTCTAACTTTGAAATCATAGTAGTAATAAAGTCATTGTCACGGGTAACTGGAACAATCTCTGAGACTTAAACACCACAAGATGTCAAAGTTGACTTCGTGCAAAACAACTGGCCCTGAATTTGGTAATAGTAGTTATGTTGGCTGTTAAGGGTGAGCTGATTGTTCTCACTGACCCAGGTACGGCAGGAGTGACTGGTTTGTCCCTGGTACTGTAGGGACACTTACCTCAGCAATCATGTCTTCAGACACAACCCCATCTGGTGAGCATGTGAGGTAGGGGTGTGTTTGGGACACTACAATCCCACATGGCTTGACTTCGGTCCCAGTCAACTCTGCATATTTCCTCAGAGCCACAGGCTCATTACGGATACTGTGGTCAATGGCTTTAGCCCGAATCTGATTGATGCTGATTGTCCGTTTTGATTGTTGCTTTGCATATCCTGCCAAACTGGGAGGACTACAGTCTCTTACAACTTTCCATGTGCCAAGTTTTATAACGGGCTTGTTCCAGAGTTTTATCCCTCACCTCTTGGCATTGAGCTTCTGTGATGTGGGTGATGCCTCCATGCTGAAGGAATTCATCACGAGGAGCAAGTTTGAAGAAGTAATGGTCATTGGCAATTGCATAATGGTTTGCTGGGGGGAAGACCTGCAGGAAAGGCATGCGGCAGGTGGATGTGGAGGCGAAGTTGATGCATTTGTTCCTGAAGGATGAGGAGTAGTCTGCTAATGAGCGGCAGCTGTATGGCCTGGGGTCAAAGTAGCCATTGCAAGAAGTTGCTGACCTCAGTTTCAGGTTCTCAGCTTTGACAGGCGATCTCTTGAACTTTTTCGTCTGATGGAAGATCTGGAGCTTCTCTGTGCAGATTTCCTAAAGTTAAGGTTACCAGACACTTTAAAACCTACAAGTGCACACAGCACACATGCTTACAGTGTGCCTCGGGCCCATCACCTCATCACAATCACACTGGCACTCATCGATGATGCCATGGATGTCAAGTACCACATCAACATCATACTCCACTGACTTCTTCATCTGTGAACGGCACTGACCTCTGATGAAGACTTGGTCAGAGTCAACGTCAGAGGTAGCCCGCAGGGAACGGAGGAATCCTTCAGCGTATATAGTCCTTTTGGGTCTTTGGTAAGCCCTTTGAGGGAGCGGAGATAGGCAATCACCTGGGACATATCAAAGAAGTGGAGAAGGGTGTCCGCCTTGATATCCCTATACCAGATAATACACCAATACATAAACTTAAGAATACACAAGCATAATCGACTTGACTCACTTTTTCACCAACAAATGCCGAGGTAACGTGATGAAATTCTTACATAATTGATAATTAATCACTAACAAAAATACATTGGCATTAACAAGTTAGGCTGCAAATTGATGAAATTCTTACATAATTGATAATTAATCACTAACAAAAATACATTGGCATTAACAAGTAAGGCTGCAAACAATTAATCAGTATATTACTTTGCTCTTTCAGGGGTTTTGATGTGGTATTCCTGTCCCACATCTTCTACTCCATTGAAGTTCTTATTGCGGTCATAAGCTTCAAGCCTGCGGAAAAGATGGCAACACCTTCAATAAACCACAACTGTATTGACTGGGTTATACAAGTGGCGATAACAAGCAGTTTCCTAATAATTGTATTTAACTAAGTAGACTAGAAGGGTGGGGGTCGAAGTAGGAAACGCTAGCCCAGTGTTCTGGATATTTAAAAAACAACAGCTTCAGATTATCTGATTGAAGGTGGGGACGAACTAGTCTAAAAACAATTATTAAGAAAAAGGACAGGGTTATTACATGGAAGGAATTGTGCCATCCCAACGTAAACACAAAATCTACGGATCCTTGCCAAAGAAACTCACCTTTCAAGTTCAATTTTTCGCCCACCAAGCTTCGCATTTCACTTCTTCAGCTCTATTTTCAATTGCTGTCAGACGGCCATACTTATCCATCAGTGATTTGCTCCAATGTTATCAACGATATAACTCAAAAGGTTTCAATAAAAAATAACGACATTGCGCAACCTTCTTTGGTAAACTGTGTGTATGTGAATACCGGAAGGGGGCGAGGGACCGCATTGCTCTGTGGCGCCGCTTAGAGGATAAAACTTTGCTGTCTCTCATTGGGTGGTGGTACCTGTACTTTTGCCCTTCATGTGGATACGACTCCATGGTAATTACATGAAAAAGGGAATTCTAAATAACTGGTCACATTGCAATGCGATTGAAAACTTGAATCTTGTAGTTGTACTCTTACAAAATGGGACTAGCACTCTGTCTTTTCCCTAAGGCTAAGGACACGCATACCAAAGCTGTAGCCGTGCACGACATCTTATTGATATATATTTATATTACCGTCGTGCAAGGCTACCAAGCCCAAGGCAAAGCCAAAGGTGTTGCTCTTGTGCCATCTCTACCAAGCTGGGCCCCCTGCCAATGTTTGACATTGCCTATCAGATCAATTCAATTCAATTTATTAACCAATTGAAAATATAAACAATGAACAATTGATAAGGAGACTCCAACTAAGGCTGATGAGCCGCTGCTGCTGGAGCCACCCAAACATAATGACAATAAAAATAATAATATAAAAGAAGAAACACACAAAAAGGTAGACTATGTACAAAAGAGAAGCATAGTACACAATAATAATAAGTACATGAGGTCACAGCATCATGTTACCTGAGTAAGAAGGTACAGAAAACATTTACATAGACAGAGGGTTTTGGCAAAGTCCGGAATTTGGTGACATGAGTAACACATTTTGAATCTATACAATAACAAATGACTTTTCTGCTTGACTAGTTAATGTGGGCAAGTACATGTATAACAATTTGGAGTGGTGCACATATACCTGTATCTATTGATAAACCAATTTTTTATGTAGTTGTAGTATCCTGTGTAAGAATGAGAGAATATTTTTGTTACTATGATATTCGGGGCATTGTTAATGAATTTTGGAATGCTGAATCGAATGGATGAGACTGCAAAAGAGTGTTTTACTCTTGGGATGAAAAGATTATTTTGATTTCTAGTATTGTGATTATGAATGTCAGATGTTTGATTTATTAAGTTTATGTTATTGTAATAAGAGGGTAGGTTGTTGTGACAGTAATTATAATAGAATTTTATATCTGGACAGTGAAAATAGATCTTCAATTTTCAAGATCTGTAGTTCTTTAAAAAGAGGATCAGTGTGAGCATTGTAGGAGCTGCAGGTAATGATCCGAATGATCTTTTTTTTGAAGTTTTACAATTCTATTTCCATGTTGACCCCAAAGTAACAAGTTGTAGTTTAGATGTGGTAATATCAGTGAGTTGTAGAGCAATTTTTTAATATCTAGGGGGAGGAGGTGTTTTAGTTTATTGATAATGCCCATTGTTCGACTAAGTTTGCTATGGATTTTATCAGTATGACTTTTCCAGCTGAGGTGCTGATCGATGTTGAGGCCCAGGAAGTTGAAATCTTGCACTTGTTTGATTTCTGTGTTATTTATAAGGATCTGGATTCTTGAATGGAATTTTTTGGGTGGTTTATGAAAAATCATGAATTTGGACTTGCTTGTGTTAAGGGACAGCTTGTTGTGCATAAGCCAGTTGTTGACATTATTAAGTTCATTGTTTAATGTGTCTATATTGTATGTAGAATTTCTTGAGTTTAGGGTGGTTGTAAGCAGTGGTAAGCAGGTAAGGGTCGTATCATCCGCATATGTTATGACTTTGAATAAATTTGATGCATTGCAGATGTCATTTACATATATCAAGAAATAACTATCCATTAACTTACCTGAGTAGTTTAGCATACGCTAATTCCGAATCATGGGAGAAGAAACATCTCTGGTTGTTACAACCATGCATCTCCGTGAAATGTCTTCTGCATGCGACTACCTTATCCGGAAAAAACAAACATTGAGGTTTTAAGTTTCTGTTATTCTCACATTTTCGTTTGTAGAACTGCCACGCCTCATAAAGTCCTTCGGCGGCCACAGCACTGACAATCACTGCTCCAATCCATTTGATTGATGGTAATGTGGTAGTATCAGAACCCATTCCTGTAGGTACTACTATCTTTTTCGAACACACAAATACTACCGAAAAAATGAAACCAAATGTGTACGGCCAATGAACGCCTATGTCGCAACGGTTTCATCATAAAATCATAACGTCTCTTACTGCTATGATGACACCAGACGCACGCTCCAGTATGTAATAATAATAATAATAATAATAAAACTTTATTGCAGACTCAACATTTACATGATAAAAATTGGTCCATAATGAGATCGTGAGGAACGCATACTGCATAGTACATGGCATTAGCTATGAATATAAAGTAAGTTATGCCAATGTTTCCTTATACTAGATTTGTATCTTACACTGGAGGCAAGAATGGCACATATTAAGCTGTTGTGACATGAATCCAATCTAATCATAAACTTATATATAATGTTACGAATTACAGATTGGCAACACTGGACATCAAATATTGCACAACAAAATCCTGTGCTAACAAATTTAGAAGCACCAACAAAAAGTTTAAATGTATTGTGAAAGGCAACATACAACTTTCTTATGTTGCTTTTCTTGTAGCTCCACCAGAGCTGTGCAGTATATAAACATGTACAATAAGTGCGGAACAGTTTAATTTTCACATCCAAACTACACATATGAAATTTTCGAAGCAGCATATTTGCTTGCACATAGGTCTGCCTAATCTGACGTCTAATATCTGCATCGTCGGCGAGATTGTGTGTCAGAAAATGTCCAAGGTACTTTATCTCTTGACACTCTCTTATATCTTCATTGTTCAGTGAAAAATTTGGGAATGAGGAATCTTTCAGCATTTTAGACCTTACTATCATAATGGCACTTTTCTTAGAATTATATTTGATGTCATGAGAAGCACCAAAAATTTCACAGGTTTTAATGAGATTGCTCAACCCGGGAACAGAGGGAGAGAATAAGACGAGATCATCAGCATACATTAAGTGATTTACAATAACTCCATTATATGTACAGCCAGTTGTGCACAAATTGAGATTTACAGAAAGCTCATCAACATATAAGTTAAAGAGAAGTGGTGACAGGACACTCCCCTGTCTGACTCCATTAGTCACATTAAAATATTCAGAATGAATGCTACCCCACTTCACACACATTTGCTGGTTGGAGTACCAGAAGATTAATAGTCTTACAATATATCCAGGGACACCCCGGCTAATAAGTTTATCAAATAAGACAGAGTGGTTGACTCTATCAAATGCCTTGCTGGCATCCAGAAAGCAAACAAACATAATACCATTCAAAGATCTGTGGGCATCTATGATTTCTTTCAAGACATAAATACATTGATCAGTACTGTGATTCTTTTTAAAACCAAACTGATTTTCACTTGTCAAGAGGTAATCTGATATACGATTTAAAATTATCCGTTCAAGAACCTTACTAATGACACTGGACAGTGCAATGGGACGATAGTTGTCTTTGGCATTAATTTTACCGGCTTTGTCTTTAATCACTGGCACCAATACCACAGATATCATGGATTCTGGTAGGGTCCCATGGACAAACATGCTTGTCATGCATTTACATAACATGTTCAACAGCCTGTTAGAGGCAAATTTCAAGTGTTCAGCATTTATCCCATCACTGCCACATGCCTTGTTAACATCCAGGCTGCTAATAGCATCTTTCACCTCCTGTGGTGTGACAATAATATCATTAGAACTACCAACCTCACAAGTTCTGCTATAATCAGATACCTTAAGACAGTTGAACAAATCCTTAAAGTGTTTTTGCCACAGGTCAGCTATAGCTTGCTCACCAACTGTACCCTCAATGCAGGAAGGCAATGGTGTTTTGCAGTTGTTCATAAGTTTTATTTCTTTCCAAAAGGCATTTGTTTGCAAATCAGCCATCTTATTAGCCAGAGAGTCTCGACGAAGTATGTTTTCGTTAGCCTTTATATAGCGTATGGCATATTTACATTTAGCCCGTGTACGTTTATACAGTTCTAATACAGGACCCTGTCTAGGTCTACCAGCATTTTTCCAGACATTAAATGCCTCTTTAGATGCTTGGTATATTTCAGAGACATAATCTGTCCACCCAGGCTTATTTACAAAGCCCTTTCTTAACCTAGGAGATACCTGCTCTCCTGCTGCTCTTAGACAGTTAACAATTTGTTCATAAAAATGTAGCATATCTTCAACATGATTATGATCAGAGCAGGAGCAGTTGACACAAGATAGTGAGTCTGGTATGGTTAGACCAGATAATAACTCCTCAGTAAGACAGCAATAGTTCTCACAAACTTCATCAGAAAACGTGTCCCATGCTATTCTCGATACAGAACTGTTGTTCTGATTTGTAGTTTCTGGTAAGCTATCTAGCCTAAGTGACATATAAAAAGGAATGTGATCCTCATCAGAAATATCAAAAACATACAGACATATCATTGATAACATTGTGGAAATCTGCACTAGAGACTGCGTGATCTAACCACGACCTAGTACCCCAGGCCGCGCTTACATAAGTGAAGCTATCACAAGGCAATAAAGTTTGGCTAGAAATGATCAAATTGAGGTCTTTGCAGAAATCTAACATATGCCCAGCAAATAAGGAGTTGACAGGATCTTTGACATTTGCATTCCAATCTCCAATAACTACAAAACATGTGTTGTCAAGTTCTTGCAAAAAGGCATTAATCGCACCGAGGGCATCCAAGTAATCAGTTTCATTATCAACACATTGATATGGTAAATAAACATTAATTAACACAAACTGTTTTGTACCAAGGGCCACTTCAATTGCATGACACCAATTTTGTGCCATGTCTATAAACTTAATGTTTGGATCAAGAGAATTTCTCCATAAGATGGCAGTACCCCCAGGGTAGTAGAGAACAAAAGCAAAGAACAAACTGGTTAATCTGGCAAGACGTGCTGTATTTGTGCTATTGTTCAGAGTAAGAAAACTCAATTAGCCATTCAGTTACAGCTTTTAAAGCAGTAAATTGATCCTATTTTCTTGTACGGTTGTGAGGTGTGGGTTTTGGTGATAACTGTCAGCTAAATGGTTTGATCTTAAACAACCTTCCAAATTGAACAGGAACACGGCCAATTGTATGATTTACCGTGAATAAGGGTTTTCAAAGTTGGATGAAATTATTGATAATAGAATGTTAATTTTTTTGGTGTCGTTTTATAGTATTAATGGTCTTGTGATAATTAGATTAACTTGCTACCGTTTTATATCTTTAATATGAAATTTTGTACTATTATATGCATGCTTTTAAAATCTCAATGTTACTGTTATATGTATGTTCTTGAAATCACATACTTCATTAAAGGATAAAATTCGTCATTTTTATCAGTGAATTGATCAGCACTGGCCAGGTGAAGGAAAACGCTCAATAGTTACCATACCTTCTATCGTCATACGTCTAAGCCTAGGCAAAGAAACTCCGCCTCTGACAGCTCCGCGCTATTTACCACTTTCGATCTCTCACATCCACGCTGTAGGTGGCATCAGATCATAAAAATACCAGGGGCGAGTGCCTTGCCTCGCTCGGCTCCAGATATTAGGTTTCCGGGCGCTGACATACAGACATCTATCATTAATACAAAAGGTCTCGTCGCTAGCTCGAAAGTCTGACTTGACTTCAGGAAGCGAACACCTGTGGGCTGCAGTATTAACTTGAAGACATCACTTTTTAAAACAGATAGACGGGTCAAATATAACGGACTAATCAAAGTGATGTGGGGGGAATGAACTGGGGGGAAATATGGCTTCTAGCCAAGTTAGTACCTTAGGTGGCATTAGATCATAAAAACAGCGGGGGCGAGTGCCTTGCCTAGTCTAAGCCATGAACCAGTGAAGCTTGGCGAATGGCACGCGAACTAACAAATATCATAAATGGCTTAATGGCGCCATAGATGATAGTAGATGGCGCGAACCAACGGCAACGCTATGTTTACCCAGTAGCCACACTGGACGACGGGGAGTTCAAGGCGTATTTACCAAAAGTGTCCCTACACCATAAAAACCAGTGAAACAACATGAGTACTAAGGGCCAAGAAGAGGACAAAACTTAGGCGTCTGAAGATCACTGGAAAGTATCAAACTGCTCTGCTTGTGACCTACCAGATAATCCCCACATGCTAGCATGTGCAAACTGTGGTAAATGGTTACATCTTGTTTGCACGGACCTTCCGCTTTACCAATATTATGTTCTAGCAAACACAAAAAGGATTTATACATGCATGAACTGTGTCTCAATCCCAGCAAAAGAGAAATCCATGCTAGAAAACCACATATTAGAAATGAAAGGCCAAAAAAAGAGCAAGGAATTGCACTGTGAAAGAGAGAAGGCTGGCACTAACATGAAGACAAGTGAAAAAAAACCAAGTGGTGAAGATAGATGAAACATGTGAGACTGATCTGGCCCCCATGGATACACACAACCAACCCAGGGAAATCAGCATTGGGCAATCAAAAGAAGAAGCTGTAAATGAAAAATCACCAAATGACAAGGAGGATACAAAACAGCAAACCGCTGTCTCCTCTGGCTCCACCTGTCAAGCTGGCTACCAACAAGATAATGAGGGTAATCCTTTCTTTCGTGAATCAATACAATCACTAGAAAGGTGTATGGTTGACAGCTTCAGGAACAGTTCCTCTGACCTGCAAAGTATAAAGGCACTGATCTTAGAAAATAAGAAAGAAAGCCTGGAAATCAACAACACCAAGCACCAGCTACATGAATCTGTGACAAAATTGCAAATCGCCTTGGAGAAACTGCAATGCTCTGAGAAAGAAAACATGAGGCTGACTAAGAAAATAGAAGAAAGTGAAAAATGCTGTGAAGCAGGTGAGATCAGAGAAATGAAAAATAGACTACAACAACTTGATGCTGAACTGAAAGTAAACAGGGTTTGCAATGAGACTCTGGAAAAGGGTATCCAACACATGGAGAAGAGGGCAAGGAGCTGTGAGGCAGAGACCGCAGTAACTTTCTCTAGGCTAGAAGAAAAACTGGCCATCATAAAAGCCCTAGACAATCAGTGCACTCACCTAACATCGAAACTATTGGAACTCCGTTCAAGTGTAATCAGCAATGATGCTAGCTCCCACAGTCAGAACATGAAAAGGGTAGCAAAAAAGCATTAACTCGTAGCAAGTGTAATACAAAATGAACCCACTGGAGAGGCGCCCAAAAATAGACAGTCAGAAACCGCTAAGAGTCAAGCAGGGTATGACATTACATCCCACAGTGGCCCAAAGAGCGAGAAACCTCAAAGCAAAATTTGCTTCATTGGCGACTCTATTGTGAAAGGTGTAGCCCCAGCTGGTCTGAGGGTCAATGGTCTATTTTTGGAAAAGCACAATGCATACACTGCTGAAGAGGCCAAAGAAATTATTGACAAACAAGTCAATAGAGCTGAACATATGGTTGTTCACGTTGGTACAAATGATCTCAAAACTGAACAACATGCGGAGGAACTGGTAAAAAAAATGGACATGATGGTTTCATGTGCTAAGCAGAAGACACAGGGCAAAGTTATCCTCTCTCTCCCCCTTCCAAGAAATGACATACAAGAGGTAAACTCCTGCATCAGGAGGTTTAATGCCACGATGAACCTCAAATATGTAGATGACCCCGAAGTCGTTGTCAGTGACAATAAAGACTTCATGTTCAGAGGTGTCGGCAACAAATTTCTGCTAAGTGAAGATGGTGTACATCTCAATCAAAATGGCAACAAACGACTTGCAATGAACCTAAAGAAATCCCTAGAAGAAGCAACCGGGACAGAACACACCACAGCAAGGTGCACAACTTAATGGCTTCAGAAACTATGACCACAGATACAAGCGCCAATGGCAAGGTCAATGGCAAGGACAGAGAAGATTCAATCACCAATAGCCAACTTTCGTGGAATGCTGAGCGTGGCATCGTGGAACATTCAAGGTCTAAGGACAAGGATACACTCAAAATTAGAGGACGAAGACTTCAAGCAAACGGTAAAGAATCACCATATAATTGGACTCCTTGAAACACACACTACATAGGAGGATATAGTTACAATACCAGGTTACCATACAATTAGCAACAACAGGAAAAGTAAAAATACAAAAAAGTCAGGTGGTATTATTGTATTGATTAGGGAGGATATTAAACAAGGTGTGTCATGTTACAATAACTCGTTCTCTGAAATAACATGGATAAGGCTAAAAAAAGAATTCCAAATAGATAAAGATATATTTGTTGCTTTTGTATATGCTTGTCCCCAAAATTCCTCATATGCTAGTAAACTTGAGACTGATGTATTTAAAAAAATCCAAGATGATATTTGTAAACTTCCTGTTGAAAGCAGTGTCATGATAATGGGTGATCTGAATGGCAGAATAGAGAAAAAGCTAGATTTGATCTCAGATGATGATTGTGACTGGTTTGCACATGAATGCAATAGTTTTATGAGACTTGATCATGATATGCTACGATGTTCAATGGACAATATCTCAAATGAGCAAGGGAAGAAAGTTGTTGATTTGTGTAGATCATGTGGTCTAAGGGTACTCAATGGAAGGAAACTTGGTGACAGCATGGGGGCATATACCTGCTATAAATACAATGGAAGTAGCCTGGTTGATTATGCATTAGTGGATAGAGACCTGTATGATAAAGTTATGTTTTATCAGAGTGCATGAGTTTATGGGGGATATGTCTGATCATTGCCTTATATCTTCAACTCTGAATATAAAGCAAGGTGACAATCTTAACAGTGTTAAGAATGTTCAAGAACGCAGAATAACAATGTATATATATGATAAGGACTCAGAGCAGTGTTTGAATCCTATGATGTGCTTAGTCAAATTGATTCCCTGAGAGAGGACACAGACCTCTCTAATGTTTCTGGAATTAATGAGGCTGTACAAAACCTCAATGGTATAATTTGTCAGGCGGCTGAGAAGGTGTTGGTCAAAGTCCCGGTTAAAAAACAGTAAAAAAAAAGGTGGGAACAGGTGTATAAAAAAGAGATGGTTTAATCAGGAATGTCTGGCAATGAAACAAAATCTCCGTAGCATGGGCAAACAACTCAAAAGAGGGAACTTACAAGTGAGAAATAGATTCTTTGAGCTTAAAAAGAAATATAACAAACTGCTCAAATACAAGCAAAAAGCTTACAAACAAAAGCTTATGGATGAAATGAATACAGGCAGTGGAAAAAATCCACAGTTCTTCTGGCAAACTCTTAAAGAACTTAGAAATGAAATCCATGAGCGTACCAGCTATGATGCCTGTATCCATCCACAAGAGTGGAGAGATCACTTTATGAAATTAAATACACTTGAAAAAGGTAGCTGCTCCGAGGAAGCTATGCTAATGTAGAATTAGCGAAGACCTGTGTATTTAATGAAATGGATTTCAAAATCACAAAAACAGAAATTATCAGAGCAATTAGTAAGTTGAAGAACAAGAAGGCCGTTTCTTTTGACAATATTTCAAATGAAATGCTGAAGGCTTGCACAGGAAGTATGATTGATGTTTTAGAATGGCTATTTAATGGTGTGTTCACATCAGGAATCTATCCTAATGCATGGTCTGAGGCTTATATTCAACCTATCCACAAAAAGTGAAGTACCCAACTCCCTGAAAACTATAGAGGTATAACAATCAGTAGTTGTATGGGCAAGCTTATGAACCATATTCTGAACAACAGGCTAGAGGAATTTATGTTTGATGAAGGAATGTTACATGATTTTCAAAATGGTTTCAAAAAAGGGTATAGGACAAGTGACAACCTGTTTGTAATCCAAAGTCTATGTGATAAATATGTACAAAACTCAAACAGTAAGCTGTATGCATGTTTTGTTGACTTTCGAACTGCATATGATAGTGTATGGAGAAAGGGTATGTGGCTAAAATTGTTGAGAAAAGGTGTTGGCTCCAAATTTTACAAAGTCTTGAAAAATATGTACACTAATTGTAAAAGCTGTGTTCGAGTACAGAATTAGTATACAGACATGTTTGCTTCTGAGATTGGAGTTAAACAAGGAGATGTACTAAGTCTGTTACTTTTCAATTTCTATATTCATGATATTGTTAATGTTTTTGACCCACCCTCATTTGGGGGTGTAGATATCAATTGCTTGATGTATGCAGATGATCTGGTTCTGTTTTCTGAAACAAAACTTGGTCTCCAGAGAAGTATTGACAAGTTGTCTGATTATTGTAAACAGTGGCGTATGAATGTAAACCTTGAGAAGACAGCTGTTGTAATGTTAGATAAGAAGTCAAGTGGAATGAAAAGGACATTGAAGTCAGGGACTCCTATATGTACCTGGGTTTGAATGTTGCACAAAATGGTACATGGTTGGATGCTAGGGAAAAAAATCAATACAAAGGCACAGAAAGCTGTGTTTAATATAATGAGAATGACCAAAGGTGGTGAATTACCTGTTAAGCTAGGGATGGAGTTGCTCAATAAGCTTGTTAAACCCATTTTGATGTATGGGTGTGAGATATGGTGTCTGCCAGACACAGAAAGAGTCTAGTAGAACCCAACTCCCTGGTGAATTGACTTGTATTAAATATGCTAAAAGTATCCTTGGGGTCCACAGAAAGTCCTCGAATATTGCAATTAGAGGGGAGTTGGCTTTATACCCTCTATACATAGATTGTGTAACCCAAATGCTGAAATTTTGGCACAGGCTGATGAGGTTTGACACTGACACACTCCTTGGTGCAGCAGTAGAAAGCCAAAAACAGCTGCTGGCCTCTGGCAAACATTGCTGGCTTACGGGTATTAGGTCAATACTAACCCAGTATGGGATGAGAAATTTTTTTGAGCAACCCCTCTTTTTTGACCCCCGGTATCTGAGAGAGAAGATGGAAAACAAATTTCAGGAATTCTGGCACAAAATTATGTGGGATGATGAAAGAAAGCAGGGTGGGAATAAGCTTCGTACATATAGACAATTCAAGAAACACTTTGAGTTTGAGAAGTACCTGGACTCTGTCAAAATTAGAGCACATAGATGTAACCTAACCAAATTTAGAATTAGTTCACACAAACTTGCCATTGAAACAGGTAGATACTACAAGCCTCCCATTCCTGTTGACCTAAGAGTATGTAAAGACTAATGTGTTAGAAGACGAGTACCATATATTTGCATGTCCTAACCATTCCCTAGTAAGAGATAACTTGAAAGTTAGGGTTCAAAGTAGGGAAAATTTCATTGATTTAATGTGTGAGTGTAACCAAAATATTGCTTTTTATGTTCACCAATGTCTAAATGACCACGATTGTCCACGGTAGTTTTTTTATTCCTTTCTTTATTCCTTTTCTTTTTGTAAATGTTTCTCTATACCTCATATGAAGTGTGTTAATGTAGATCTGCATGTAGTCATAATGATCAGGTACCCCGTTATGATGCATGGTTTTTTTTGGATGTTTATGTTCGTGTGTTATAATGTTGTCCTCAGCCCCTAGAGGGCAGTTAGTGGCAATAAACTAAACTAAACTAACGTGGTATACCGTTATGATGACACCAGATGCTTCAGTGATTTGCCCAGCACTCGGTAGATTCCCATACCGACTATCGTCATACGTCTAAGACGAGAGCATTTTCCGAAGCAGAGGTTGATGTTCCTACCTACGTACCTGCGTATCCTCTGCTCCAGGAGAATGAGCCGGGGGCTCTTTTCCGCTAAATAGCGATTCCTATCATAACGTTATAATTTGTAACAGCTGCATATCCCTTCTTGGAAATATATTTGAATTTTGTTCCTGAAAAAAATACTGGCTGACACTTTAAAGAAATACATCAGCTAACTAAACGAGATTATAATATCATAGACTCATTTATAGAATAATTCCGGGTTTTATAGACGGTGAGATTGGATAGTTTTCCTCTTTTCCTCGAACCCTTGGTACCGGCCCGATTTAATCCGTCATTTTTGTTGTGTTATGTCATTGGCGCAAACAGCGCCAGCAAGAATGAGTTGTCGTTCAGTAACTATGTGTATATATATATATATATATATATATATATATATATATATATATATATATATATATATATATATATATATATATATATATATATATATATATATATATATATATATATATATAGTGGTATCAGGCCCCCCTTTTGATGGGCCACCCCATGTATTAGGCCAATTTAGAGTACCCCTCTTGACCTGTCACCCAGCGGATCAGGACAACTGCCACTTTTTCAGAGGAATCAGCCCTCAGTTTTGACCCTCCCATATGGCCGCTTCACATTTTTACCTGTTAGCCCATACTATAAGATATGATTACACATCTTCCTTAGTTCACACTTTCCATGATGTGACTCTCAATATGAGCGAGCCTAGACCAAATTAAACAAGCTTGTGAAATGAACCATGGTACGTTTTGTGTGCGTGTATCGCATTATGATCGTTTTTAGCAACTAGGCTCTATACGACTAGAAATGCGTGGTCACGTCATCCTCAAAGGAACTTTTACACCCAACTTTAGAGATGGATCTGCCATTTTACATGATCGCGATATATTTATTACATGATTTAGACCTTTGTATTAATGCATTAGATATTTTTCTGTGCAGATTTTCACGGAGAGCTTGTGAAAGTTATGGCAGATATCAGGCTTAGTTATCTTTTGACGGTAGAGCACTGATGAAAAAGTTAATATGGGAGATACAAAGTGAACATGCAGACCAACATCTCAGCATGAAACCAATGTGTTATAACAAGAGTTAAAATTGCATAATGTGCAGCTGCAAAACAAAATCTCCAATGAGTACACCGGGTACCAGTAAAAATCACAGGAAGCGGCTTTCCATACTGCAACTATTTACATTATTTTGGCATCAGCTGTCAAACTCCTTTAAAATGTCTCATTGCGACGAGGATCATAGCTTGAAAGAAGTGGAAACCTATGTTAAAAAGCATGATATACAGCAAGTTCTCAAAGAATGCATTGTCCAATTATGTATAAGTAGACCAGGAAACCCTTATTCTTTTCTGAAGGAATATTTCGAGAGACTTGAAAAGGTGAGTTCAATTCCTTTGCCCGGGCCTTAGGCAAGGCACTCGCCCCTGGTATTTTGATGATCTGATACCACCTTAGGGGCGAGTGTCCGTGTGGCTGAATCTTAAGCGTTGTAAGCAAATTTGCTCCTTCTCGCAATGCAGACAAGGGACAGTTTAAAAAACATAGATTTTCATATCCATTAATGTCTTACCATCAATCTTGCCTAGAGTAGAGTGCAACAACAGTCGTACTCCTTAATCAACAGAATCAACGAAATCCAACACAATTTTAAAATTGTTGTCCAACATGGCGCGAATCGAAAACATGAGCGATATCACAGCGTATTAACGAGAATTAACTCAATTATGTTGCATTGTGGGAGTCAGCCATGTTGAGTTTTTGAACAAAGTTTCATGATGTGCCGTATTTAAGTGCTCAAACAGAACAGTTAGACAAAACTGTTGTAATAGAAACAGTCCTCGTGTCATTTTGTCATATAATCTTTCATTTTGTCACAAATTTTTTGGCATGGAAGTTTTTAGCGAGTTCATCTGTCATTTTGACTTTGGAAGCTCCGAAATTTCGCAGGCGGCTCTTCTCCTCTACAGTTGTAAATAGTGCGGCGCTGTCAGAGGCGGAGTTTCTTTGCCTACCCGGGCCTTTGCTAATCAGCTTATAGTAACAGAGTAATACTGCTACTAGTACTTGTAATCGTATGCAAATGTTCTAGTTGCTCTCCTGTTTGTGAATTTGAGTGATATATTTCATACCCTTCTTACAACAATTAGTGGCACTCCATATGGACATGTTCTGAAGTACCACAATTTTTTGCCGCATGCAAGTTCGCATCCTAGAGGCATCGGTTCTCGGCCAGTGCAGTCTGTAGCCAACTATCCTACCGTAAACGACGTAGTTAAGACAGCTAAGCTTGTTGTAGCCCTACAAGACGTCAGGGTATATATTCATATTACCGTTCGACCGGAGCTAAGATTGTTGTCGACTCAAGCGTTTAACCAACGATTTCGGTAGACAACTTAATAGAGGGGATTTCCCAGGATTCCCCAATTTGTTATTGTTATATGGTGAAATTTATACCTTATATGAGTATAGTTTTTCCGCTACTGCTGTTTTATTCTCCAACTACGTAGCCAGTCAATGTTAGGGATGACTGTTAATGAAAGCACATGTCACTGCTTGTTTTGTTGAAGCTTTGTGTATATGATATTTCTTGTTGAAAATCTCATTTCTAGATGCTTACAATTAATACATCATTGGCAAACCCCTATCAGCTTTGCATCAAGTCTCAAAACTATTCGCTAGTGTCAAAATATCCCACTGCTGGCCAAGAGGTCAACATTGTGCGCCAAGCACGTCACAAACACTTTTGAAACGTCATAGCGATTGATTACTTAGTTTGAAGAAGATCAGCGGTCATAGGGTAGGGAACTCAAAAGCAATCATTAAAAAAACATAGATTTTTTAAGCACATAGACTATAATCGTTGCTAATTGTGCCAAGTTCAATTAACCTGAGGCAATTTGATGTTCACGGAATGCAGAAGTCATGTTTACTGACCTAATATCTTCGTCTGTATTTCAATGACAACCTAGCTCGATCATGGTTAGTTTATAATGCAGAAATAACAGTTATACCACGTTCCAGTGAATGATAAAAATGCATTTTCCTAATTTTGCACCTGTAAAAAAGGCTTTTGCACTTAGACTCAGCCGACTATGACTGAGCTTAGCCAGCTCTGTAGCACGGTAAGCTTAATCGACTACGCATAGTTGCCTATGGTGTTCGTGAAACGCAATTAAGTTGTATTGTTGGCTAACCATTGTTGACTTAGTATGATAGCCTGCTAAGATATGTAAGTAAAAATAGACCACTGGTAGTCAGGTGCTATGGCCTCGGACCCATGCTTTTGAGTTATAGGCGAGTCAAAGTAAGGTTTGACCCCCAAAAAATTGCAAGAAAAGCTTTTTTTGTCTTGTTGTGTTCATTTAGCTGCACTTAAAGCGCATCCTAAAAGTTTACCAAATTTGAGCCACCGGAAAGTGGTGAAATTACATAATATCCAATATGGCCGCCATTGAATTATGAATGTACCGCAAACTTTTTAATGGTTGGTTTTAGACCCCATAAATGTATTACAAACATATATAAATGTGATACCTTAGATTCAAATAAGGTCATGATGAATTCACCTGGATGTCCCTATGACGTAATATTGCATCATCATGACGTAGTGGGTTGCTGAATAGATCAAGACAGCCAGAACTGGTAGAAAACCAACATTTCGGCTCTTGATAATCAATCAGATGTACATACACAAGGAACCACAACTTGGAAGGGCTATTGAACCATCTACGTCATGGTCATACGCCATACGTCACACATCACAAATTACCAAAATGTCCCAAATAATTGACATAGTACACACCTGAATTTTCTTATCAAGTTCAAGTGTCATTTACACAATATAATTGTTCAAAACACACCATGGTTATTATCATCACAATCTTCTTCATCGGAACCGTCTATGGTAGAATCACTATTATGCGGATTGTAACATGACTTAGCTTGGCGGGGTCCACAAGCAGAAGTACATGGAAGACCGTACTTTCTGCAACTACATAGAGTATTACTACAACCTGTGGTACAGTTACAATGGATAACCTTGAGAAGCCTTTCTGGAGCCGATTTCTGGTCCGTCATAACAGGTAACAAAATGTTGTCTTCACACTTCCAACCCCAGTCCTTTGGGTCCATGTTTTCATCCTTTCCCATCCACACCATGATCTGATAAAATGAACGTTGAGAGTGGAACTTTGCCGCAGATTCCGTTGGGGGCAATTTCTCGGGCTTCACAAATGATTTAGCAGATGAAACCTTTTTAGCAAGCAATGTATTTCTAAGGTTTACCAGAGATGTGCCAGCTTTTCCTCCAAACAAAGAAACAAAGACTTTGCATCCTGAATCAACTATTGTTGCCACATCCTGACCAAGCTGTTATCTGAGAATCATTTTTCATCACTTTTTGGAAAAGGGATTTCTTGCCAATACCATAAATCCTAGAAGTGCTATCACAACCTGCAAAAGCATGTACAAACAGCAGCTGTGAAGATATGTCATTTCCCAAGAGTTCCTTCAGACGGACAATGTCATATACATGTTTTGCTTTCTTTTTGTCCGAACGAAAGTAGAGTTTCTTGCTGTCCCTCTCAGTGTAATGTAGAAGCAGAATCAGAAGGTCCGTGTCTTCCACAATCAAAGTTGTGTCTCGATGTTGTTGCTGCCTTCACAATATGAACATCTGCATCTCCATGCGAATTGATGACTTCGCAACCCTTGATAAGAAATCCTCCATTCTGCCAGAGGAAAAGACGGTATTCATTTCAAAAGTCACAAGCGGGTGTGATTTCGTTTGTCGTCTCTGATGTTCATTGGCCTTGATGCTAGGCTCTTCACTGTATCCGTCAAAAACTGCTGTGGCTTGTCCATACTTGGAAAGGGTGAGATTGGCATACTCCTCGGCAATTTCCTCGTAGGTCATCCCTTTTTTCAAAGACAGACGGTGAAGTAAGGAGCCTCCGTCAAGCACAAAATGTTTGGAATATGGCGTCGAATCTGTTAGAAAGGCCATGCTGGAGCTGGAGGATTCATTTGCGTAATCCCGTAGAGCATCAGCCAACTGTGGCTTGTCAGCCTTCTGGAACACATGTTTTGCCGCGAATAAGGCAGGAGGATATGGACTAAGTTCGTAGTCCATGATATCTTGCAGTGTCAAGTCGCCAGCTTGTACTACAAGACATCTCTGGAGTTCAGAATTTATCATTTGTTCGGTATTCACTTTCACTGACGATGAGTCACCAAGAGTCATGGCTTTGTCCTTTCGTTTAAAGGAATAAGTGAATATTGGCTGCCCAACCATTTTTTGTACTATGGTCTTGCCGACAGCTCCATATTCATGTGCATTGACATCTGCGTTGGCCACTACACCAGTCACAACATTTCTTAATGAAGAATCCTCAGCATATGGATTGCAGTCAACTAATTTTTGCATCAGTTTAGTACTGTCCACATGATCACGTTGCACCCTTGGCACTGTGGCGTCTTTGTGCTGTTCACTTGAGGTAAATGATTGTTTAGAGAACTCTTGCATCGCAAGGTTGTACGCAGATGACACGGATGATGACAGTGTCCAGATGGTCCTTAGTTACTCTGTCATGCCACTTCCTCTGGTTAGACCACCGCTACTTTGGAGGGAACGCATGAGAGTCTGTTCAATAGTTAGATCCGATCCCAATCCTGCCCAGAACTGGTCTGTCCTCCTAATAACATGTAGGCCGTTTTTAAATTTTGTAACAATGTCTGGAAGCTTGTGACCTAGTTCATTCATGCACTGTAGGTAGAGTTATGCAGACTTAATATAATTGAAATGTCCAGCAGCTGCGAATATCGGAATGCAATCAGACACTGCACTGAGATGCACTGAGATCCAGTCGCCTTAGCGATCAACCGAGACAGTCCTTTAGTAAGAGCATGAATATAATGAAATCATATAAAACACAAGAGTGTGCAACCACAAGTGGGCACAGCTCATTCGAAGATGATGGACCTTTCCCTTCCGATTAATCCCATATAGAGGGACGGTATATATTTTCATGGGTAGAACCCTTTAAACTTGTGATAGCACTTAAACAAATTATCTACAATTTTCACTGCTTTTGAAATTAGCAGCTTCCAATAGCAGGCTTCTGGCAATTTTGAATATTTCTAGCTTTGGCTTCCCATATAATGTAGGCATGCCATTGAACCACGGGGTTTCACTTTCATTTTGACTATTCTATCTACTCAGGCCTGAAATGGGCCTATTTTAATCTTGTTTCACCTACCTTCAGGGTCAGGAGATGCAGAAGATAATTGGTAATATTAGAGTTGTCTACATGATTAGTTTGTTTTTGTTGATTTAAGGAATATTGTGTTTACAAGAGATAATGAAATAATGAGCTGCTTTTGTTTTGATCTTAAGTCTTTGATGAAAGGAAAGATGGCAGCATTGTAATCATATGCAGAGCTAATTAGTAAAATGTTACATTGAAAATCAATATTTACCTGTATCCTTATCCTTGTTAGTCATTATAATAAGGGCTTGTATGCTGGCAGTAACAACCAAATGCCAATTAGAAATGTGATTGCTTTAGATAACATGGGCCGGGATGGAGGGGGAGTGGCCTCATTCAAGGTTGGCGGGGTGGGGTGGGGGTCAGCTAGGATTACTCCTAACGAACAGGGCACCTTCATCAGAACTCTGTCTCAATGACACTGAGCTGAAATGGAAAAAAAAACAACTCCTAAAGCATGCTTATAACAGCGTTTTCGTGTGAGAAATCTCAAATCATGAACCAAGGAGACATTTCAAACAAATACCAAACAGGGGTAAAAATCCTAAAATTGACCAAGATTTACCCTCCAATTTTAGGGAACCTTTGCTATCTTAATGTTCAAACAATGAAAAACCAAGAAACAATAGTTCTTGCAATTCCTTAATTAATTGGGAAATATAAGGTTTCCCTAATATGTACCCAAAATACCAGTTTTGGGGTAGGGGTGCCCCTATTGCACCCCCATCGGGATGTCACACATGAAAGAAACCAGGTTCAGGTGAAAGGTTGACCTCAAAAACATTAGAAAACATACTTACATAATCAGTTTTGGGTGAAAAATGGCTGAGTTATGGGCAGCCAAAAATATTCAAGCATTTTGATAATTTTGGCGGCAATCTTGGAAATTGCCTAATTAACCCACTTTCCGGTCATACGAGTTTGGTAAACTTTTAGTATGTTAATCTACAGAAGTTCAGGAACCAAAAACAACCAAGAAACGTTTTCTTGCAATTTTTTGGGGGTTGACCCCTTTTTTTTCATATATTGACCCGACTATTACTCAATTAAGAAGAAACTGATCAGTTATCTGGCTTGAAAAAAACTAGATCAACCTTGGCATGCAACACCTAATATTGACAGCGGGATCATTTCCAGAATTTGTTTGATAATCAACTAGTCAACTTACTAATCAGCGACACGACAGTAAATCAGGCTTCATGTAAATGGCCACACTCATTGTGTGTTAATCCTTTATAAGACATATTTTTTTATCAATCTGTCAGGGGAAGAGTAGTCGAAGCTGTGCATGCGTAAGTGCAGTTGTAAAGACGGAATGAAAGTGACGATTGAACCACTGCTAGGGTTCAAGTACACTCAACATTTCTGTTTGTGCAAGGTTTGTTCAACTGGGATCCAATGTTACAGCTGAACATACATGCCAGAAGTACTCAAGCTTGTACTAGTTATATAAAGGCCTCATCTTGTCAGTGGTCCCAAACTCACTGCTCTTCTGATTCAGACATATATCCATGTGAAAACGGTGATCATCAATATGGTTATTTTAAATTCTGCAAATAAGAATAGTAAATAAGGGACAAGTAAGTTTAATTAGCAATCAGAAGCTTACTAAATATGGCCCCCTGTGGCTCTGGGGGTAGAATGGGCCCACTGTATCCTTCTGCATGTAGTGAGAGGCGACCAATAGGGGCAAACTGTTGGCTGTGGGTTGTGACTCCAGTAGGTGGATAATGGGATCCTGGTGTTTGAGTGAAGAGGTTGTTGTGAGGGCCATATCTACAACATACTGCACTGGACCGGATCTTACCTAGACAAGAGGCTGGAATGGCCCAGTGCAGTCATTCGGCTGTTTAGTGCATCCTTGTCATCCTCATTTCCCCCCCCCCCTTTTTCCCCCATTTATCATAGACGGCGGCTGCTTAATCAGATCATATAACACATACATGTTTATGTGCTGTAAAACCCTATACTTCCTTATTGAATATCCATGACATCAGTGGCGAGTTAAGGCTCTCTCTTGATGAGTCCCATAGCAAGTATTTTCCTTAATCCAATAGCATTCCCCATATAAGGGGTACATCATGATATCAGTCAATTTTGTTTAGACAAGAAACTGCCCTTTACATGGTCCTTGCTATCGATGACTCTTGCCTGGCCTCCCAGGCCATCCACTCGCTAGATCTCTGAACACTATTTCTTATGGTAGCTTGTCATAGATATGCATCTTTCTACCATTTGAAAAGATTCCTGTGGCCACTGTGCTAGTCTCAACCACATTTATAACATGTAGCAACCCCAATGGTTCATATGAACTTGAGTGTTGAATGTAAAATAACTGTTTGTGGTACATTATGAAATAACTTTTGATTCACTCTGAAATAGCTGTTGATGGTTCCATCTATACCAATTGATGTGCCAAGGTGCGAGTGTCGACGGAGGGCCCTTGTTAATGTGTCGAGGCGGATGATCAAACTTAATCAACGTGGGGTTATTTCGCCACTGTATGTTGACATCATTTCATTTGTTCCATTAGTATACCACATCAGCTAACGAATAGTTTCCCCACCACGCTCAACCTGCCAGTTCAACCCACACCGTGCATGCTCCCGCTAACTAGGACGCACGCCGGCACAGGCGCCATCACCCTATACCGGCGTTTTTTCCCAGCCCTCTTGACTTGGCGTGCTCAAGGAAGGTGAAAGCACCCCACGCTCATGCTTTTTTGATGCTACGGCATCTCCTCCTGTGCATATTATATCTTTCAAATCCATTGCTGTCAACACATCCATTAACTTGTTGCCAAGAGCTGATTTATTGGTGTAGATTTTTCAAACAACACTTATGTTGTTTGAGCAGCCAGAGGCGCATATATCACAATAACCCCCGCACCGACTCCTGTCTGCGGTATACACCCTTACGTTAATGGGAAACCATTGTTTGTGTCCCACTCCGTCAGGTGGGGAACTGAACACTGCGGTCTACATTTTCCCAGTAGCGGTATTGTGTGGCGGATTGCATCGGTGGGCTAAAATTAGCACTTCGCTGTTGCTACTGAATAAGTACCCGCTATAAAACACACGTACTCCGAGAGTGCAATGTTATGGGTCTCTCCTCTTGTACGGTCAGTTTGCGGCTTACAGAAGCGGCGAGTTTTGTTGAGACAATGCCGATATTACCAGCATTTATGTTGAGAGGATTTGCACCTTACGCTCACTGTTTCCTCGGCTTACGCCTTATCATGATGGATAACTGGGTGAAAGGTGACGTGGTGCGTCGGGTGGGTTTAATGGCGGTGTCAACAGGTGGGGAGGGGGGCTGCCATGGCCTCTTTAGATCTAGTCTACGACCTCCTCACCCCAATCCCCTTCTTTTCCGTTTCTCCGACTCAGTGGCACGTATTCCGTCATCCTTAGTTTTAATGGGTTTACTTTTAGTTTCTTTTAATCCTTGATTACTTCTTATCTTTTCGTTTTCGTATTTCTGCCACATTTGAAGGCACCACGAACACACTAGTGTTGGTGTGCTGTTAAACGCAATACTTGCCTTACCTTACCGTCATCCTTGGACCTGTGGGGAATGTGAAATCATCCCATCTACAGCCCCTACCTATTGTCCGCTCCTAGTCACCCCAACATCATTATGTAATTCATATGCCGAGTTGAGACATGGTGCGTCGATTTCGCGGTCCATAATTCATTTAAACTCCGTGCCTGTACGGGGTGAATCACTTGGTAATGAACGCGTCAATGACAGGCCGCAAACAGTCCACTGCGAGCCGTTGGATAGCACGAGTTTGGTTTGTGAACTACATCACGCTCTGATCGGTTGGTCATCTTCGTCTCGTTTTGATTTCGGTCAGCGAGGCACGGGCGGAGGAGGATGGAGTGTGGACGTGGTCGGAAGCATCCACGAGACTGGGCCGGAGTGGGATGCTTGACGGACGTCACCATCCTCGACCTACTGGTGCGTCATCCTCACCGGGCGTTAGTCTTTCTGTGACGCTGATTGCCTCATGCATGTGCGGTTGGTTTCTAAGATCTGGTTTGGTTGACATTGGATTAATTTAGCCGTATTAATGCCCGAGCTTATGTTTTATTCAGTCAAACCAGGGAGTAATGGGGACTCCATGAGCAAACTGAATACAGTAGTTCTTTTTAAAATCAGAATCTCATTTGACCACTTCGCTCTCCGTAACTGCTCATCGACGTTGAATATATAACATCTGCCATCATTGTGTAGCATTGGGATCTACACGTCGTGAACAAGGCCTTAATTATCCGTCTACATTGCCCACAGAAAATATGTTCCTGACTACGTAATGGGTGTCAATCGATTGATGCTGGGTCGGGATCTCAGTAGTGCCACGGATATATTGCCTCTTAAATCGTGTCAAGTTGACGTGGTGCTCTGTCAAATCTGAGTAGGATAGAGCAAAGTATACTGCGCGTACATAGCGCAGGAGGGTGGGGTGGGGGGGGGGGGGGTCTGAATGACTGGGTTGTCTCTGTTAGCTTTACCCCAGCCTCAATGTACATACATTACGACGTAAAATACATTCTTCATCGATTTGTTGCGTCTCTGCTCACTTGCCGTACAGTGGAGAGCAAGTTGTTCCCGGAGCAAATTTTCCATAGGCGCTTGGGGTTGACCATAATGTCCCCAGATCAAAATTACGCGCTGTAATATTTACTGCATGTTATCATGATAATTGGGTCATAATGGTAGTCCTCAAGCGCTATGCTGTCAGGGATCACCAGATAACAGCGGGTGGCGCTGGCGTGACCCATCGCGTTATGACTTTGAAACCTGGCTGATATCATCACGTTTTTATCTTTCTGAGCCTGCGTTGTTTCATCCAAAACACAGGCACTTCGAACAGCAAGCGCTTGTTATAATATCTTGCATACCAGCTGTCTATAAAACCTGCTGATAATATACCCATATTAGAACTGCTGATGATATACCCATGTTTTGGACGTAGAAGTAAATGAATGAAAACCAGTTATTCACCTCATGATGGTGACCAAGGGAACCTAAATCACAGTGGCTTTTGGCACTTAGCAAATGTAGAGCACTAACTGGGAAATTATTATCAGAGTACTGCTGAATGAGCTCTTGGCGATGATTCATAAATGGCAGTGACATTTTCCTTTTACAGTTTTCACTGTGAATGTCAACACTCTTTATGGTTGTGGTGATCAAGCTCAGACATCAGTTGAATGGTAACTGGAAAAGGGATGTTTATTTCTGAATGTGGGGGTTACAGATTTGGTATTCCGCAAGTCTGAATATAAATTACAAAACTGTGGTATGGGGTAAGTCTGGTGATGTCCAGAGGCTACTGCTGAGCTGGAATTCCAAACTGCTACGTGCCGTACGGAGTCGGCCTTCCTTCTGGGGACGGAGGTATTTATAAAGTGTGTGGCAGCATCAGCAAGCATGGAGATACTATAACAAAGAGCTTTAATTGAAGATCAAACTGGCTGATATTAATTGCTGTGGGAATTGAAGGGTTTGGAGTGTTTACTTCACAGGGCTCTACTTACTACACCGGGACTATTTGGAAACTGACCTGTTCCAAGCATTTACTTCAGATATCAAGGTTTGGTTTGGGGCAAGTGGATTATGACTCCACATTGGTTGAGGACACTTATTATGGTTGATACATACATTCCAATTGATAAGGATGGTCATACAGTCATGGTTATGAGTTGCACAGTAATCTTTTGCTTACGAGTGCAACTTTTGAAATATATATACTGCATTAAGTATTATGGCAGTGTTGTTTGATCTTTGATCGACCAGCCAACACTAATTTCCTTCTCATCAAGTTTAAGCTTTTAGTTTGGACATTCCATTTATTTTTCTCCAGGAATCAAAGCCTGTGACACGATAGACTAGTGTATGCAGATATATCACTGTTATTCCTTGTTTGTCTCTTTGACATTTGAATGTTAGTACATAGATGGATTTGGGGAAGGTAAGTAGGGTGTGGAGACCGTAGCTCTGCTATGAGGTTATAGTAGGGCTTCTTCATACCCAGAATGAATGATGCAGGGACAGTGGTGTTTGAGGTAATTGTGGTCTCATGCATTACTCATGACTAAAGACTTTCCGAAAGTTTAAAAAAATGTGTCGGACATTCGGTCTGACAAGTGTTAGTTATCGCATGGTCACGTGGTTGATATGGGGAAAGAACACGAGGACGCGGAGCGTCCGGGTGTCTTTCTCCATATCATCCGCGTGACCATGCGATAACATACTTATCGCGATGGTACCTACACGCGATAATCAAGCACGACGCTGTCTCCTAATAATGATAATTAGCGTGAACCTATGTTATGTAAGGTATCTGCCTGGGACCTGTAAATATGAGAGGTAGTCTGTTAATCCCCCATTCGGCCTCAGCTGTCTGTGTTTTAGTGATGATTAGATAAATACTTTTCTTTCTATACTTGTTTGTTTATTTGATTAGAATATGCTTCGATAGTTAGTTGTGTGAGACTTGCAGAACCTTCCCAACTTCGGCAATCAGAGCTCCGCCGTTGTTTGATGTTAGCATACTGTAGCGCATGATTCCGGGGAGATGGGATAATACCGTGACTTCCCGATGAGCGTTACGCAACCAGATTAGCGGCTAGCAAGCAAATGACTCTTGAGAAAACCTTCGTTTTGAGACTTGTAAAGTGTGCGTGATATTAAGAACCTCCGTAGTGTTGCCATGCTAGAGCAGCGATGCTCTGTGAGGGACCATCTCAAGTGACGTTGTTTCTCGGTGATATATCGACACGGTTGCAGTTATCGCATGGCAAACTGTGCGTTTGAGGTGATTGGCTGAGAGTAGGGTGCCATGCGATAAGACACATAAATATGTCAGACCGAAAGAAAATCTGTCAGACCGAAACATAAAACTTCAGCGGCGCCATAGCTGCGAGAACGACTGGCAGTATGTAACATGCACAACGATTGGTTTTTGTACGGGCACTGTGCCGAAAGCGACCAATGAAAACACGTGTAACGTTTTTCTAACGCCTTCATGCTAAAACCCGATTACCAGTCCTTAAATTAATGCTAAAACTCGGTTACCGGGAATTTAAAAAACCGGACAGTCGGACCGATTTCTGTTCAGAAATCGTCGGATCGTATCAAAATTTGCCAGTCATGACCGTCGGACCGACGGCTTTCGGGAAGTCTGTGACTATGTTACACTTTCAATGTATATATCTACAAAAAATAAACCCCAACAGGTTATTATATAAACACGACTAGAATACAACAGAGGAATGTGAAAAAAAATCAGTGCTGGTTGTTAAGAGCGATTTAAACAAATTAGGACAATCAGCGGATACATGTCACACTACATAAGATATATCTCCAACTCGAATTTTGTTCTTTGCATTTGGCAGGAACATCACAATAGCTCAGTTTCTGCAATTGAGATTTCCATCTTTGAATAAACTGATCTTTCAGAGCCTGAGTTACAACATTATCCAATGGACTAATTTTGATTATTTCCTGGATGGTCCATATTCCATATATATTTTTTATATATCATTTAACCACCGTGATTTATTCAATCCATTGCATGGAGAATCGCAAATTTTCGGAAAATAAATTCAGTCCCCCAAAGACAAAGACGAATGTTTGGGCAATTATTATGCACAAATTTCAAAATTGTATTCACCAAAATCGATAGTTACTTTGAGGGCTGTGTGTGATATCAGTTTTGCATGCAGTTCTTTTGGTTCTGTTAGTCTTTACCTCATTTCTACTTTCCTGGAACCCTGTTTAAATTAACTCATACATGGCACACTGTAAGTGTACTTCCGTCTCATTTCTTTACCACCAGATTGAACGCTGCTTCTTTGCCCCCTAACTGCACAACACCCCCCCCCCACACACACACACACACACACACACACACACACACACACACACACACACACACACACACACACACACACACACACACACACACACACACACACACACACACACACACACACACACACACACACACACACACACACACACACACACACACACACACACACACACACACACACACACACACTCCCTTGAATCCTGTACCTTGTTGGAAAGCTCTATCATTTACCGCATAGAACCGATTTTCTTTGACCCCACGGAGACTGATATTATAAACAGCTATAATAAACATTCAAACGGTGTTCAGTTACTTATAAACTTACTTGGGACATGGGGACATTACAACACCCACAGAGAACCTCGCCCACTGAAACTTGTTCTATGATGATTTGTCAACTAGACGGTCTCTATCCGTAGATCAGTGTGGTCATGCCCGTCTGAATGTGTTAGTACGGATCCCGGCGATCCCGGCGCTCTGCCATCTGTATGGCTGCCAGGGCGTCCTAGTTTACACTCATCTGCGTCATGATTATACACCAGCTTGGCAAGCCAATTTCCGCATGGCACTCGCATCGCCATATTGCATTTCAGGCTGGAGATGTTGGTGTAGTGTGGATATGATAACATTAAGCCAAACCCCAGCGGCTATGTGGTGGTTGGGGGGGGGGGGGGGGCTAACCGTTGTCAGCTACTCCGTACGATTTTCATTAGATTTTGTCCCTTTTAACGCGTCTCTATAGTATATATGCGCATTGCCCCATCACAGCGGTGGTTGCCTTATTTGTGTGTGTTAACACTCAGCGCGGTGAATACACAATGAGCGAATGAGTGATTGCGGCCAAGGATCATCTTTTTGTGTGAATGCATTATGAAGTCTCGATAACGGGATGTGAATACATTCTAGACCTCTATAATCTTCCATATCAAACCCACCGAAACCCGAGTAAATTTGGAGCGTAACGTTCACTTGACTGTTTTCCATTGGTTCATGTGTAATGCTGTCAGTGGGTGATCGTTAGTGTACATGTTATCTAGATAGGACTTTAACATGGATGAGTTACACGGGCTGCTGCTGCTGCTGCTGCTGCTGCTGCTGCTGCTGCTGCTGCTGCTGGGTAGCCTCGTCGGGATTGATGTTTAAAAAAGAAAGTCTGGTCAATGGTTCTCTCGTTGCCTAGTAGCTGACTACCAATTGTTGCTGTGCATAATTCATAACTGTTACCGTATCACGATGATGTATTGTTCGCCACCCGTTCTTACATCGACACCGCACCACGTAGCCACACATGGTACTGGGCGTATCTGGGCCGCCATCACGACACTGCTGGCATCAACATGGTCATACATGAACGCGTTGTCTCCTAATGGTGTCGCCTCCACATTACTGTTATCATTACATTCGTTTCTGTCTGTCCCCGTCCCCGTCCCACCGTCCCCTAGGGACAGTGCCATCCCTTCTCTGCCCCATCATCAACAGAACTTATACACCACTCTCCCCATTGCCTCCCACTCTGACCTGACCCATGCGTCACTTATCCAGGCAAATGTGACTAATGAAGAGCGCGAAGGGTTGCTGATACTGTTATTGTTCATTATAGAAACCCCTTCCACTGGCAGGGTTCTGTGTATGTGAGCACCTGCACACACACTCGGCTGCGTTTTAGCTTTTTTTTGTTCTCAGCTCATAGTCTCTCATGATGTATATGAGTTGAACTGTTCTGGTACGCTGTTTGCCGAGCACCGTATGCTTGGTTGCATCTGTTAAGCGGAGTTCATTTGCTGGCATCGCACCTGCATGCTGCGGTCCAAGTGCAGCTCAGGAATCCTATACACAGTACCTAGCTATCTTTTTCGCAACGCTGAAGCGATTTGTAGCTGATTCTTTTCTAGGTTAGGCTTTAGTCTGCACTGGCGTAGATACATTCCGAAGATCTTTCACAGCTGACAGTGTGAAGGCGCGCTCAATGTGCAGGAGTCAATACTGCTGGCGGGGGATATTGTTGGCGGACACGCTGACTGCGTTCTGACTCGAGTGGAGGACAGTGAATGTGTCGGCGTGCGTGTCTTCTGCTTTCACTGCCTGGTCCGCGGGCCGAATAGAACCTATCTGGCGTCTGCTAAGGTGAATGCAGTCCGCCCTCGTGCATTGGAATGAACACTACAACAGTGCTTTGATTCTTGAGCGTCGTGATTTGCAGCTCACACGATCACTGCAATCGTTCACATCGGCAGCCATTGGGAGAGGATCTATGTAGCGTGTCGTGCAATCTATCGCACTGCTTTGACACCCGTCCACTGACCTTGCTTGCATCGCGCATCGGTTTGGACAACCATCGTCGCCTGTACTTGATTTCTATCTATTGTGCTGCGTTTAACATAAAGCCCATTGCCAGTGCGGATATTGTGCTTGAGATCGAGCGTTGGTTGTATTTATTTGTATATTCAACTATTGTCAAGTTGACGGCGCGGTCTCGTATTGCATACGAGTTAATAACTGTGGAATTACCATGGGGAATAAGCTGCAGAAACTGAAGGCGCGGGTTTTGGAACCCTCTTCATCCGGCAATGCCAAGTCATCTGAATCGACAGATCGGAAGGATACAGAGGCCAGCGAACGCAACAATGTCGACGTGGTTGTTGGTACCAACGAGCCAGAGCGGAAACCGGACGACACCGAAAGCCAGGTAGTTGTGAACCCTTTAGTCGGTACCCGCCGCTCATACCACTTCCTCTTCCTTATCAATCCTCTGATTTCGAACCTCATACGCAATGCTATTATTTCAACAACGTTATCTTAAATGTCCGTATTAAATGACCCCACCATCATTGATTCATTATCTCCTCTCTAATGATTCGCGACGTTGAAATGACTTGACGCTTCATAATTTATCTTTATCTTACCATTTAGAAAAAGTGGTTCAGAACGATATTAATCGAAAAAGATTATTTTCCGCATATGTTGATCAGTTGATTGGCATAACTTTGCTTTGTAATTGTCTTCTTTTGTTCCTTGGGGTCACGTCAAGGATCTCTCTGTTGGTCTCGAGGACTTGTGTAGGTTGCTTTAACATGAATTAGATCCTTCAGGTGCAAACGTGTACATTAGCTACTTGCATAAACCTACAATAATGGCGGCAACCAAAAGTTACCTCCTTCACTGTGGACTATGGAGGCACTAGCTATGAACCCAACCTAATGCCGGCTATGATTACATTAAAGAACCTCTAATGAATCCTATTGCCGTAAACCTGAGCTGATATTACGACATAATAGGGCAGTCTTGAATTCCATCATGGCCTTTCATGGGAGCGACGGCATTGCCACTGGTTTGATCAATAGCCACGATTACCGTGCACAAAACTCGCCCGATGGTCAGCGCTCTCATATAAACATATAGCAAGAGATGTAGCCTGAAGCCGATACTCAACGTCCTTGTTGTATATTTAGAAAGAAGGACAGCAGTAACAACGAGTCCCGAATTCTCTCTTCTGGACTTTAATTTTGCACTTTCATCAATTTGTTGGAACATTCGCCAAGGGAATTGGCAGCTGGGAATGAACTGGTCGGATGATGGGTGTCAATGCTAGACAAACATGACGTAATTGTCTAGGATAAATGCCTGCGGAGCAATCTGGAGAGTAGTGTGTTTAGGTCAATCAAGTAATCTGGTGAATGGCGCTGTTCTTGAGAGCTAACTTCCACTTTTCCATGGCTTTTTAGTGTTGAAATCTGATGCGTAGCGGAGGTTGAATTATAACTAGTTCAATGCAAAAGAAGGTATTGAGTTGAACCATTGACCTTTGGTAATATGGAATCGAAGGATAGCATGTTGTCGTCTGCAGTGGCAGACGTCAGCAACTGGGGCACGTTTTTTCCAGCGATGTTATTCTATAGTTGGTGCCGAGAGCCGCAGATGGGGTCTGTATGGCTATTCTGATTCTGATCAATATGAATGGAGGGGGTTATCAACCCCAGCACATAAGCAATACGCCTAGGGTAAAGGCTGTGTGTCAGTTATTGGCCGCGCCATCTGGGTCCTGTCTCTTTATTACCGTCCTGCTTGTTTTGTGTTCGGGTGTGTAATATAAATGCGCGGACAAATTTTGCAACACTTTCATACAAGTATTGCTTCCAGATTTTTTTGTATTTCAATTTGTACCAGATTATTTGTTTGACAATGGCGGATCCTTGTGTGGGACCTTACATTGAAGCTCTAAATAGCACATTCGCTCCCATGAAAACAATACTGGATATTTTCCTATGGCATACAGACGCTTATACCCAACCATTGCCTTCTATGGTGCTTACTTGCCGTCGCTATATACATCGCGTGAATGCCTTGTTATCGCCTGCTTAGCTCTCGCGTCACTGTGTGTTATTGTCAGCCGGTGTGCTGACGGCCAACTCACCATCCCGGGGACAACCGCTCGGTATGGACCGTGTCGTGCCGCGCAGCATATGGGAGTGATTTCATATGTTAATATGGTTAGATTCTCTCATACCACAGTGAGCGTCACGACGTTCTGTAACTCGTTGTGTGTTAAACATACGACGTTTGTTACTGATGCTGGGTTGGAAGAGACGGAGTAAACCTAAGACATATAGCTTAAAGATGCAATTTTCTGAGATTTTTATTTTGCTTCCATTTTGGTGTAGTTGATTACAATGATTCGTTTATAATCCTGACATGTAACTGGGAACACCAAATCATTGATAATTAATCGATTAAGGCGCACTGAAAACGGCCTCCGAACTATGCTTACAAAAATATATAAATGTATAGCGAACTGATCCATTAACTACGCATGCGCTAAACTACCATTTTCCTGATGTTTTCGCTCAAACTTAGCCCGTTTTCAGCCTCGTATGTATCGTAGAGTCTACCGTGTGACATATTTGGGTTAAAAATCCAACTTAACAAATGCCATAAACATAGCTGGTGTCACCGACTGGACTCGTATAGTATATCATTACTAAACCTAGTTGGGAATCGATCGACGGTTATTTTTTCAGACCAGAATTTTGATGATTTTTTATGAAATGCACCAATAACTTATCGAGCAGAAACTTCTGACGAAGAAGGGCCACAACTGCTGTCGGCCATTGGTCTTATACGGACTGATCGCTTCCCTCGTTTATGATGCTAATTGTTCCGAATGGCTGCTGCAGCAAGTCTTTATATCTACCAAGCAAACCTCTGGGACACCGTGGATAAGGCGGGGAAAGGGGTGTCACCATCACATTACATATTGACGAGGTAGTCGTTGGCGTCGACTGAAGCTAATGACCTAACGCGCGTGCGTGCCGGTGACATTTGTCTCTGACGACTTGCTGAAGCAGGGGGACTAGATGAGCCCCGCAGTATGCATTTGCGTGGGGTGTTATATTGACATGGCCCGAATGCTTTGTCTCACAAATGAATGGATACCCCGCGTCGTCGCTACAGACAAGAATATCTATTTTGTGCTTGCATTTCAAACTGCTGCCAATCATTCTCTGCTTGCACCCCAACCCGTGCACCCTTTCCGCACTCTTCTCTTACTCATTCGTTGGTTCACACGCCATATTCGATGTCTTGAGCAGGTTTGTTTGTGTATATAGAAGAATGCTACGGTCATTTATTTCGAAATGAACTCTGTCTTGATATATTCACATTGCGTTGTGATTAACTGTATCGCTCGAATGTAGCTCTTAGATCATCCTCCGGACAGAATGTGTCGTTTTGCGCCGATTAAATGAGTCATATCGATTTCGCCAGCTCACATCTATCAGCGCAAATGAGACCGACTTAGGCCAATTGCTTTCTCGTTCTGACCGTCATCAAAATGCGGTCTATGAATAGACGTAAACGACTCGTAGTTGACTTTGGACAGCTGGTTGAAGACAAATTGCTTTCGTGTAGAGTATATTCTATAATAAGACTCTTATTATTATAGAATGTGGTCGCTGTAGAATATGGCTATCCCTCGCTATTAAAGATGTCCCTCCCCGCTCCCCACCTCAGTGAGCACATTAGCTGTTAGAGCTAATTATCCTATTATTCCTAGTACAATGGGATGTTTGGTTGGGACCCGAGTAATAATTATTCATTCTAATTAAGGATTGCGACCGCTATGAACCGTTCATCGACAAATGGAATTATGAAAATGCTGAGTGATAATTCCCTCACGTAGCATCTCCATGAAGTGTAGTCAGTCTGGGAGACGGATAAGGTCCCATCGCTTCCGGTCACCATCAATCAACGTGTGGTGAACTCATGTATCATTAGCTCTATACGCTTTTATCAGGGGAAGGGACTGATGTCTCTGACGTGTCATCATGGCGAACACCTGTAAACGATGAACACCATGTACCATTCTAACGGACATAGATTCCTCCTTGATGTCATATTCTGATATTTGGGTCAAATATCGGCGTTCCTAATCAGGGTCATATGCAGGCTCCCCCCGTTTGGCTCCTATACTTACTTCCCTGCCATGTTGGGGTCATATACCCCCTATTCGTCCCTTTACTTCCCTGCCATGTTGGGGTCATATTCCCCCAATTCGGTCCCTTTACTTCCCTGCCATGTTAGGGTCATATACCCCCAATTCAGTCCCTTTACTTCCCTGCCATGTTGGGGTCATATACCCCCAATTCGGTCCCTTTACTTCCCTGCCATATTGGGGTCATATTCCCCCAATTCGGTCCCTTTACTTCCCTGCCTTGTAAGGGTCATATTCCCCCAATTCGGTCCCTTTACTTCCCTGCCATGTTAGGGGTCATATGCCCCCAATTCGGTCCCTTTACTTCCCTGCCTTGTAAGGGTCATATTCCCCCAATTCGGTCCCTTAACTTCCCTGCCATGTTGGGGTCATATACCCCCAATTCAGTCCCTTTACTTCCCTGCCTTGTAAGGGTCATATTCCCCCAATTCAGTCCCTTTACTTCCCTGCCATGTTGGGGTCATATGCCCCCAATTCGGTCCCTTTACTTCCCTGCCTTGTAAGGGTCATATTCCCCCAATTCGGTCCCTTAACTTCCCTGCCATGTTGGGGTCATATGCCCCCAATTCGGTCCCTTTACTTCCCTGCCTTGTAAGGGTCATATTCCCCCAATTCAGTCCCTTTACTTCCCTGCCATGTTGGGGTCATATACCCCCAATTCGGTCCCTTTACTTCCCTGCCTTGTAAGGGTCATATTCCCCCAATTCAGTCCCTTTACTTCCCTGCCTTGTAAGGGTCATATTCCCCCAATTCGGTCCCTTTACTTCCCTGCCATGTTGGGGTCATATACCCCCAATTCGGTCCCTTTACTTCCCTGCCTTGTAAGGGTCGCATTCCCCTAATTCGGTCCCTTTACTTCCCTGCCATGTTGGGGTCATATACCCCCAATTCGGTCCCTTTACTTCCCTGCCATGTTGGGGTCATATGCCCCCAATTCGGTCCCTTTACTTCCCTGCCTTGTAAGGGTCATATTCCCCCAATTCGGTCCCTTTACTTCCCTGCCATGTTGGGGTCATATACCCCCAATTCGGTCCCTTTACTTCCCTGCCTTGTAAGGGTCGTATTCCCCCAATTCGGTCCCTTTACTTCCCTGCCATGTTGGGGTCATATACCCCCAATTCGGTCCCTTTACTTCCCTGCCTTGTAAGGGTCGTATTCCCCCAATTCGGTCCCTTTACTTCCCTGTCTTATTTGTGGACAATATACTTGCGCCGGCTATTAAGGTCATCTATACTGGCGACCCTATCCGGTTCGTATACCAGCACCACTTACTGCGGTCATTTACTAGCGTTCATACACTGTCGTCGAATGGGGTGTTTATCCCCCTGTGATGATTAAATGCATTACCCAGTGAATGTGAGTATCGCTTTGATGCTGAACAAACCCTATTTCTAAAGCACCACCGTATGTTTGTAGAATCATTCAGATGGACTACATATTTTATATTGTCTGCATGTATGGAATTTAACATCTTCTGTTGGATTTGATGCTGTCTTGACCATCGTTCCCTGATCCACAACAGGATGTCTGTATGGAGTGATCAATTGAAGGTTGGTGTGTTTCGTAGGTCGACTGAGCATATATATGTAGTGAACATATCCTCCTTGACATGCGTTGGTAAATACAGGCAGAATTTGCGCATGAAATTTTAATCAATCTGCTTAATGCGAGGTAGATGTCGAAAACAACATTGGGGACTTATATAGCTTTATAGCACTCCGCTGTAAGTCAATGCAGGATATGGGTCTGGGCTCACCTCCATCTTTCCCCCTACCCCATTATGATCAAGGTGTTTGGTTTGGCCACATCTAGCCAGTCCCGCTAAGTGGACATTTGGTATTGGGAGGTAGAGTCCGGCGTAAGTAAATCGTTGGATGGCATTGGCTATGCCAATAAAGCTGCAAGAAAAGACCTAACCCCTTAATACCCCGGCTTAAGCTGCTGCTGCTGCTGCTGCTGCCCCTAGTGGTCGTGATGGTGGTGGTGGTTGTGGGTTCACTATTGCTCTTGTAGTTGCCAAAGATATTTGGATCATTTATGCACCTTTGATATTTAGTGTATAAGTCTACTTCTTCCTTCAACCCGTAATGTCTGCCATCTCAACCATCAATCGGCTCTACCACCGGCTAGTCGATATGATTGTGTCATCTCTCTAGAAGCTGGTAACTTATTGAGATGCATGCACGCCCTCAAACTCCTGTTCGGTTACTACCAAAATTGGCTCTCATGGAATAACCCTTGTGGGAGTATTCATGGTTATTGATTTGTATTTTCTCTTCGCGCTTCATGTATGTTAGATGTATTCGTCGGTTGTACCATGATGCTTCTCTGTGGAGATTTGGTTGTTGGTGTATGTGAGGGATGCCACCAGCGATTCGTGTTAATGCGACTAACAGGGTAAAGCTGTACAGCTGTCATGTCGCTTGACGTGCTCGTGATGGTCCGTGGGAAGCGCCACAAAGTGAGCTTGCTGCCAGGGCTGCCCGTACTGCATTAAACGCGCCTCTTCTCAACCGAAGACGCAGTGTTAATGGAAAGGCTCATCTAATATTCTACCTGCACTGCAGCAGGTCTGAAAACTCAAGTGTTTCATTTCAATGTTGGAAGTAAATGGTTCGGTGCTGCCATCGACAGAAAGTGGTTGTGACATGTGACTGTTACCTCAACGCCACCACCCCCTCCCCCGCTAGTCCACTCCCCCGTACGTAACCCTGTCGAACTATTCTGCATTCACATGGAAAATACAGTCTGAGTTGGTCGTTGATAACAGTGTGAGACATATACTACAGCCTTATAGAGGCATTGATCGAGACCAGGATGGCACAGTACTCTTAGCCTAAGCCATTTACGTGGCATCAAGTTCGCCCATTCGATGGAATCTAATAAGCGCCATGATGTTTTTGTTAGATTGGTTGGTTAGCACCGATAGAATTGCACCTGGTTTCCAATCAGAAGCCCAAAACTGCTTACTTCACGCATAATGAAATCTTACGCACGCCAAACTCATTCCCCGCCCGTCCTCATGTCAGTCATCGTGAAGCCGATATAGACTCTTCAGTCTATCATACCCTACTTCGGGTTTCTTTAATATGGCTTGGAGATCTTGTGTTATGGGGTTATTTGTATGAGGGCCCAGCATAAGCTCTGCCCCGTTACCAGGTAGCAGGGTTCGCTGCTGCATGCTGCTCTTACATCTGACTGCCGCTCATCCATCCGCTCGCTGTCTGCTATGCCTCGCCGGGCCCAGGCTTTTCTTTGGCTTTCTGACCGGTTTATAGACATTACCAGTTTGATATAGTATGATCATTGGCTGACACCCAATTGGCCCGTGATCCACTAGTTTTTCTTCTTAACCAAGTAGATATGCCGCCAAACACGACCAGTGTGCTAGCGTCTGTGTGTAGTGGCTTTGACACTTGACTTGTGGTCGTTTGTTGTGTAGTGGATTAGAGTATAATCTGTGTGTGTTCTTGACTGATACTGATTCTCTCACCTGAGCTGGTCAGATGACAGCCCCTCGTTCACTAATGACACTCCTCTGCCAAGGTGTTCGATACTTCTTACCTTCCGCCAACACCGTCCCGAGTGTTCATCGACTTTACTCACACGCGAAACCGTCCTTCAAAGACATTTTTATTCATTGGATTTGAATCATTTAACTGGCTTCATCTGATCAATAATGTGTTGGTTGTGAAGATCCCAACGGTATGTCGTTTGTTTGTTAAATCGGAGCGACACTGACAGTTACCAGGGGATGAGCGGACGTGTGTCGTCGTGTGTTTAATGGTTACGGAATCTAGAGGAGCGCTGGTTTGAGCGTTATTGTGATCCTTGCTCATCAATGAAACAGTGGTGCATATTGATCGGATCGTGCTGAGTGAGGAAAGGCGACCACCTGCCTAACAATGTATCGCAGAATGCTGGCCGAGCTCAGGCAGAAGGTTGGTGCCCACTTTTGTGGTAATAGCTGGCAGAACGGACCACCCAACTCGATGTGTCGTATCAGCCAGCGGGCTCATCAATTATTCATGGCCGACATTGTATGCTGTTGAGTTTAGTACTCATAAGGAGTTCTCCTTTCACGCCGTAGTTAATCCTCCCTTCAATTACGTCGAATATCCATCGGTTCATGTAGCATTTGTTCAACTTTCGTGAATGAGGGCGACATTTCTGTTTACTTTTCGCCTGGCGATATTAGAATGACTTGCTCGGTCTCGGGTTTTGGTTGGCACCTTTGACGTGAAATTGGGACGTGATGCAAAGTGCGTATTTTAGCTTGTATGTACTTGGAAATCATGCCAGTCCCGATATCTTGATTGCCCCCTCAGTCTCATCCTGCCGCACTACTGCCACCTGCTCCAGTGAATGCACCGTCGTGTGAACATTTCTACCATGCAGGAACGCTACGTCTGGTTCTATGGACTACTTTTGGGTAATAGACGAGTTTCCGGTCAACAGTAGCGCGGGTACACAACGTGCCTGATTAGTGACGTACATACCCTCCCGTTAGTATTGACCTGACTAACCAAGCGTCTGCTGTGTGGTCTGTTAGCGAGCTTATAGAAGGCCTTTACTGTAAGGAAAAAAACCCCTAACAACCCTGGCATGTTCATAAACCTCGCGCGAATTGGTAGGGTCACGTGGTTACTCTCTGGCGATATTCTCAGGCGTGGGCGTCGAGGTAACAAATAAACCAGTTCGCTTTTGGATAAGTCAAGTGAGGGCATTAGCCATGAAAAAATTGGGTTGCTTCTTGTCAAATTATAGAGCTTGCCTAGGGAATCTCATTGTTCGTGAGCTTCGAAGTCGTTCAAAATACTGAGAATTGAAAAACAATTGATTGCGGATATTCGCCATCAACATATGTATGAATTATACGCTGTATTCTCCCGGTGGGGGGGGGGGGGGGGTTGCACTTAAGTGTATGCAGGTAGTATCCATGTGCCGCGCGACGGGGTATGTTTTTCCGGCCCCTCGGACTTGTACGGCGGGGTATATTTTCCAACTGCAATCTGTACGACGGGTAGTTTTAGGGTTCCGTGTTGTTCAATATTTTGTTTCCTTATGTCGAGATTTCCTCCCGGGATTTCCCACCGATTGTTGACAATGCAAATGCAATGAAAGGGTCCCTATGTGACGCGCCGAGAATCTACGGTATTTTTGTCACAGACGCCTACATATCTAATTAATGACGATTAAGCATCCAAGCCGCATACCCCATTTTCACATCGTACGACGGATTATTCAGGTCCCACGGCACACCCCTACCCGCTACAAGGTCAAGTGATCCCCCCCCCCCACACACACACACACAACCCCCGGGGTATTCTATTGGGAACATACTTTTGCTGTGAGGGTATTTCTTGTTTACTCTTCGTCCGTGGTTTTCTTATGTAGTGGCCTACGTACGAGATATATTTGTTGACTACGATACCAACACCGCGTAATAATCGGTCTATTGCTGTATATGTTACGACCCAACTTGATAATGTAATAAACGCGCCGCCGCTTTCCATACCAGTCGTGCCTGCCAACCTGCAGTCCCATTTTCTCCCGCAAAGGGCCGCTTCCTGTCCCTTACAGCATCCCCGAGAGTGCGAAAATGTCCGCTGTCCAATTTTAAAATGGGTCAACCCAACTTGAAATTTCAAGTTGGGTCAGGACAATTTTAAAATCGACCGGATTTCAAGTTGAGTCGCGTCCATCCAGCTCGGATTGTGGGGGTAAGCTCCCGAAACGTGGAAGATCCTTTAATATATACACAATCATGTGACTAGGCCTCTACCTGTAATTGGCTGACCAAATCACAAGCGGCCACTATACTGTCCGATTACAACGAGGCCCATACATGTTATGTTACAGTGGAGTACACCTTTAAGGGCGTGATGTGGAGTTTAAAAATAAACGGGTTAAACCATATGTATGTTGAACAACACTATGCTCTCATCCTACCACTCCCGACTTCATATAGGTGGCTGCCTCTATATTGCCAGCCAACAATATCTGACTACGGATCAGCTGATATTACAGCAGACTACGTAGTGATTGAGCGTCATTTAATGTCATCATTGTGATTGAGCATTATTTAAAAGTCGTTATAGTGTTTGAGCATTGTTTAAGAGTCGTTATAGTGTTTGAGCATTGTTTAAGAGTCGTTATAGTGATTGAGCATTGTTTTTGGAGTATCAATGTGTTAGAACATTATTTTTGTGGTATGATTGTGATTGCATTTCACATGGGTTCAGGGCCTCGTCGGAGTCGCTCTTGACAAGGCCTATTATCTGAACGTGATGTCATATCCTGGATGTGGGTATGGCGCCGATTGGATGAAGCCTTATGGATCAGCACTGACTTATGGCGGCTAAAACAAAGGCGAGCCTTGATTAAGCGCGGCCACGCCATAGTCATCGTCCCTGTGTTAGCCTGCTCCCTTGTACCCCAACTACGATTACGCTTCATGCAATATCAAGTGTATAAGCTATGGATCCAATTCTAATTGATGCCATTTGCGTCATCCCTTAGAGCCATTCTATTTCCATCTGCATCGGAGATGATATAAATAGTGAAAAGAGATGATTAACAATTTGCGGTAGGCATTATGGCCCACTGCTCCAGTCAATGCACACAAGCAAGCTTATATAACCAACACGACTGGCTCAATGGCTGAATATTGCCTTTCTACCTTGCATGTTTGTGAATACAGCTTCGACTAATTGGAGAAATGTGCAGGACTCCATGCAGACAAAGGGAAGGGATTTGGGAGTTTTATGAAGAATTGTTATTGCCGTCCACCAAACAAAGCAGCACTCGACTAATGGCGATGTCTAGGTCATCAGAGCCTCTATATTGTCATGAGGCCTCAGAGTTCGCTCCAAAAAAGTAAAGGCGAGATATATAGCAGATTAGCAGTTTTTGTGTTCGGCTTATTGACAAGAGATCAAGGGAAGATGTTTCGTTTGTTAGGACAGTGCCTTTCCAGGAGGTTCTCATACAAAAGCCTTTTCAAATTTCCTTTTGTCAGATAGCTATCCACAAAATTATTTTAAGTCCCTCCTGAACGTGGACCACTTATTGCATGGACCGACTGCTGCAAAAACATTTATATATACTATATATACTGTTAATAAGATGATTGTATCGGCTGAGCAATTATATACTGATCGAAGAAGGCGGTCAAAGCCTGGTCTGGTTGTGTCAGCCAGTGGCAGCCTATTATTCCGCTTTACTATCTGTTGTGTCTTGTGATAATAAGCCTAGCTCTCTGGCGTGTACAGGAGGAAGCTGAGAAGCAGTCGCGGCCGCTCACCCCTCCCACTGATGACCGTGACGACGAGGTGTCCCCGACCCCACAATCGGGTCCACGCAAGGTGCGGCCCCGACGGGGTGCCGTCAGTGCTGAGGTCTATACAGAGGAAGATGCCGCATCCTACGTCAAAAAGGTAAGAGTACTCGTCGTGGGAATGATTTATTGTTACTGGATATTGTCACTAACAGACACTATTACGTTGCTAACATCACATTGTTCATCAGCTGCTGCAGTTTCATTATATGTTCTCACGTATTTGTTATCAAGTGTTTAATCGTGCAGCTACAATCTGACAGGGTGAGGTACGAAGGCGTGATATCACTGATTAGAACTTGATGCTCAAGGGCAAGTAGAGGCACTGCTCGCTTCTCATGACTATTTCACATTACTGCCACTTTAATTGTTACAATACGTGGTTGATAATGCAGTGGGGATCCAGTGGGTGATTAGAAACCAGATGAGTTGAGACTGGTCGTGCTGGTCGGCTGAGAGGGGCGTCCTCCAGACGGGCTGTGCTGTTAGTGGCTGCGGGGAGCATAACAAACATGCCTGATTAACTCCGCTGGGCTCCCACCAATCCATACACTATGATGTTTACATAGGCCAATGCAAGTGAAAGCAGGTCTTTCTGCAATGCCATCAGAAACGGGAGATGCAACTCACTTCTCACATCGCGCGTCTGTTACACGGGCCGGCTGTTCAAGCCCTTTGTAAAAGGTCTGTTATTTGCCCGCTGTTACGGGTCCCCTGCTACAGACTCGCTGTAACAGAACTGCTGTTTTGGGCTCGTTGTTACAGAACTGCTGTTGTGGGCTCGTTGTTACAGAACTGCTGTTTTGGGCTCGTTGTTACAGAACTGCTGTTTTGGGCCTGCTGTAACAGAACTGCTGTTTTGGGCTCGTTGTTACAGAACTGCTGTTTTGGGCTCGTTGTTACAGAACTGCTGTTTTGGGCTCGTTGTTACAGAACTGCTGTTTTGGGCTCGTTGTTACAGAACTGCTGTTTTGGGCTCTTTGATACAGAACTGCTGTTTTGGGCTTGTTGTTACAGAATTGCTGTTTTGGGCTCGTTGTTACAGAACTGCTGTTTGGGCTCGTTGTTACAGAACTGCTGTTTTGGGCTAGCTGTTACAGAACTGTTGTTTTGGGCTCGTTACAGAACTGCTGTTTTGGGGCTCGTTGTTACAGATCTGCTGTTTTGGGCTTGTTGTTACAGAAGTGCTGTTTTGGGCTAGCTGTTACAGAACTTGTTTTGGGCTCGTTGTTACAGAACTGCTGTTTTGGGCTTGTTTTATCAGAACTGCTGTTTTGGGCTTGTTGTTACAGAACTGCTGTTAGACACACTGTTACAGACTCGCTCTTATAGACCCACTGTTACAGACTGGCTCTTATAGACACACTGTTACAGACTTGCTCGTATAGACCCACTGTTACAGACTCGCTCTTATAGACCCACTGTTACAGACTCGCTCTTATAGACCCACTGTTACAGACTCGCTCTTATAGACCCACTGTAACAGACTCGCTCTTATAGACCCACTGTAACAGACTCGCTCTTATAGACACCCACTCGCTCTATAGACACACTGTTACAGACTCGCTCTTATAGACCCACTGTAACAGACTCGCTCTTATAGACCCACTGTAACAGACTCGCTCTCATAGACCCACTGTAACAGACTCGCTCTTATAGACCCACTGTAACAGACTCGCTCTTATAGACACTGTTACAGACTCGCTCATATAGACCCACTGTTACAGACTCGCTCTTATAGACACACTGTTACAGACTCGCTCTTATAGACACACTGTTAAATGACTCGCTCTTATAGACCCACTGTTACAGACCCACTGTTAAGGTTCTGCTGGGGAAGGAGTGCTTCTGACTGGGCTGATGTTGCCGCTGTTGTTTGGGATGGGTTGATGTTTCATCACTTGCAAGGGCTGCCGACCAAAGCGCTGCACGCAAAATGTGCCCCTCAGATGCAAAGTGATGGTTTTATCGACCCTGGCAGGGCTTTAGCTAGTAGCTAGCTTGTGTGTAGGCGTGAATGACCAGATGGTTAGAGCAAGCATTCAGCCAATATAGCCACATCACCGGATCTAACTAGCTCCTAAACGACTTCTCCGGCTGTTACGGGGCTATATTTCTTCAGCGGTTTCTAGTTGTGTTTGTTCTTCATTTGAATGTCAAGGAGTCAGATGCTAATTTCCTCGTCATCTTATAATGTGCAGCTCCAATGACTTAAAGGCTTAACACATTTATATTCTCGATTTCTCATGGGAAAATTCTCCAACATGGCACCGAAGTACCTCATCAAGACTAATCTATATGTTACCTTGTTTTCATTATCTACGCGCAGCTGGAGCATCTAATGTAATTATTACATAAACCCACCTGGTCGACCAATGTCCAAAGAAATGGTAGATTGTGGTTGTTATAGTCAGTGAAATAATGCTTGTAAACCAATAGGTACTGAGAGTATGTACCATAGAGGCCTGAATTGTTGTATAATGTAACGTGTTTGGTCGCACACGTTAATTGGCGGCCAATGATGATGGTCCAGTGGTACGTATCAGGACGTGTCCTCGATGGGCCCTACAAGACAATATCGTTCCTGTCAAGTCCAGCAATTGATATGCCTGAAAGAAAGAAATGTTGGAATAGTAATGTGTATGTTTACATGACCCTTGTTCCATACTGGATTCACTCCCTCGTTTGTCACTCTATGAGCTACTCAGATTTACTGTTGTTGGTAAACAGTAATATGGCCAATAGTAATTAACACTTAGCTTCTTTCCATTGTGGATGTTAACCCTTTTTGTTTGTTCCAGTGTAAATATTCTGTGTTGAAATGAATGATGACATACCATGAATAGGAAGGAGATGATCATTGTTTGTTGATATGTGTTGCTTTAGGTCGTCCCTAAGGATTATAAGACAATGGCTGCTCTCTCAAAAGCCATAAGCAAAAACGTCCTCTTTTCACACTTGGACGAGAACGAGCGCAGGTGAGTTATATCCCTCATGTGCTGCCAAGCATATTCACTTAGTGTTTGCTACTGTTCTCGGGGGGGGGGGGGGGGGGGGGGGGGGGGCTGCTCGCTTGGCTGAGCTATTTGAGGAAATAGCATTTAACCACGTGTGACGCGCGACGATGTCTTGTGTTGGATATGTGCTAATGCATGGTTCATGCTGTCGTTTCAAGTAGCACCTCACTTGTAGGCGATGACGTCATGAAGCATTTTCGGCTATTTCGTGTAGTTCTAATTGAACACAAGCCTTCGAACTTGAATATGAAAATGGAAAAAATTACGAGAAGCTTAAGGGTACGTGTGGTTTAAAACGCACGCTTAGACATGACAGGGTTACTGAGTGAACATATTGTTGCAGTTATCAATGTCAAAAGTTGATGTAAATAAATTATTTGGTTTAAGAGCCATGAAGCTGGTGTGCATGGTGATAAGGATGAGTCATGAAGCTGATGTGCATGGTGATAAAGATGAGTCATGAAGCTGATGTGCATGGTGATAAAGATGAGCCATGAAGCTGGTGTGCATGGTGATAAGGATGAGTCATGAAGCTGATGTGCATGGTGATAAGGATGAGCCATGAAGCTGATGTGCATGGTGATAAAGATGAGCCATGAAGCTGATGTGCATGGTGATAAGGATGAGCCATGAAGCTGATGTGCATGGTGATAAGGATGAGCCATGAAGCTGATGTGCATGGTGATAAGGATGATCAGGGATATATCAACATAGCTCAGCGACTTAATATTTGATTTCTCGTGGATTACTGAAATCTCAGATGGTAACGAGTTAATAATATAGCACATGAGCTGGTGGTGAAGATAAACAATTTCTTCAGAAATAGCTCGGATTCGAAGTTAAAGTGAGAGGTTCCCTACACCTATATTTGGGGCTACAATAGCTAAAGTGTGTTGTGTGTTTTCAGTGACATATTTGACGCCATGTTCCCCATCCATCGACACGCCGGAGAGGTCATAATTCAACAAGGTAGTACGCCTGGCCTACTTCTAATCAATTTGCAATGACTGCACTCTAAACACGTTTATACATGTCACTTATGCTACCCTGAAACACGCTGGGTGTTTTCAATTCACCTGTGTCACCCTGACCCACGATCTCTGTCACCTTTGTCACCTTGACCCATGATCTCTGTCACCTGTGTCACCCTGACCCACGATCTCTGTCACCTTTGTCACCCTGACCCATGATCTCTGTCACCTGTGTTACCCTGACCCACGATCTAAAGTCTTCTGGGTCACCCTGAAACACAAGTTGTCCATGTGCGTATGAAACACGGGTACACCTCTGTCCTGACCACAGCAAGTCAATCACTAGACAATCGTGTCACCTTCACTCAAATCTCTCCCCACGTGAATCAACCTTCTAGGCTCAGGGACGAATCCTGTAAAAGCGCCCGATATTGTCTACTTTCGTCATTTGCAAACACGGCCATGTCCAATCAATCAGCGCGCGAGGCAAGTAATTCGATGTGATGTGTTAAAGAAGTAATTCATCAAAGCAAACAAACCTTGCTACATGTGTCAGTGATAGATAGGTGAGGCAGCTGTGCTCATACGGGGTGCGCTATCAATCGTGTCGCGAAACAAACTCATGGGTCAGTTCAAAGGGGTTTTCCCATTCTCATTTAGTGTTCTAGGAAAGTAACATCATGTAGGTCACGCGTCGTCAATAGCAGTTCTCGTGAACGGGGATTTCGATCTGCGATGAATGGTCGTACCCACCACAGCAAATGAAGAAAGCGGGTACACGTGACGTAATGGAGGATTCAGTGCCGTGTCTTGTTGTCCACGGAAATGGCGTTGCTTTGTGGGGATACTTGATAATAGTAGTTTTATCCCTGAACTTACACACCCGATAAAACGTAGCAAATGATTGTTTTGAATCATATGGTAAATCCATACTCACCTACCACCTACATGGTTCCAATGAGAATGTTGGAAATGAAGAAGAAAAAACACGCATGCACGTGTCATAACGTTCTCATTCCATTAATAGCCTCCTGCGGGTACAGCTTCGAAATGAAGCCCTTAGAAACACCTTAATGAAGCACTCTTATTTATTGATATGTGAATTTGTGGAAGCTGAATACTACGTAGAAATCATTGTTTATCATATAATTAAGACGATGAAACCTGTACCATTAATGCCCCAAACGTCATATACATGCTTTCATTCATATTGAATGTTTGCAAATGAAGATTTAATCTATACTGGTTATGGGGTCTGATATGGAATCGTGTGCTTCATCATAATGGTTGACTTGTTCTCGTTGGTCACACCCACCATATCATACACATGTATTTGAACTGGCTGCCCCTGCACTACTCACGGTGTTCATGTTCAGGTGATGAGGGAGATAACTTCTACGTGATGGACCAGGGCGAAGTGGACGTGAGTAACACCACTTGATCATCCCACATCATCACAGATCTACATCAGATGCTATGTTATTTAACATACTTTATTATGTAAACTGTTGTGTGCAGATATTTGTTAATGGTGAATACATCAGTACCATAGGAGATGGCTGCAGTTTTGGCGAACTTGCTTTAATTTATGGAACCCCAAGAGCAGCTACAGTCAAGGTCAGTATCTCTCTGGTTGTCATCATATTGCATCAACTATAAAATCTGTGGTCTAGTGTTGTGGTACACTGTCACTCAACAACAAGTTGGTTCTAAAGATAGCTGGACAAAAAGTGTTTGATGTTAAAATTGGCAAGTAAACTGTCCCTGTTTATGCTACCAGGCAAAGACTGACGTGAAGCTGTGGGGTATTGACAGGGACAGTTACAGACGAATCCTTATGGTGAGCTCAGATTACATCTCTTTGTATTTATGACATTGATGCTAGACTACTTTCTGATATTAATACCCACTTGAACTTCCTTGTTACATATGAAAACAATTCCTATTCTTTTATCTTCTGGTTGAGTGGTGATTGTGACTCACCAGGTAAACACAACACAGGCTGTCTTGTCACATTTCTATATTGGGTAATTCATATATCAAGCATGTGAAAAAAGCTGTATTTGTCAATCAATTTGCTGAATACTTGCCATTGTGATTGACATGAGCACAGAATAAGCAGAATGGCCTGAATTTAATGGTTTCAACATCTCCATTGACAGCCTCTTCAACAATATCAGTCTGCCTTCACGTGTCTCCATAAATGTAGTCTGTCAATAAAACTGAGCCTCTATGATTTCCAGGGAAGCACTATTCGTAAGAGGAAAATGTATGAAGAGTTTCTTGGCAAGGTTTCTATATTGGGTAAGTAAGTCAGTTATCTTTATGAAGTCCCCAACAGGACGCTTCTCCAGTAATGAAAGTAGCATGCCAGAATATTGTTTTTATGTTCACTTTAATCTCCTAGTGAAAATATTCAACACAAATACACGTTTCATTAGCTGTGACGTTATGATTGACAGAGAACCTTGACAAGTGGGAGCGGTTAACGGTGGCGGATGCTCTGGAGCCAGTACAGTTTGAAGACAGCGAGGAGATTGTAAGACAAGGAGAACCTGGAGATGATTTCTTCATCATCCTCGAGGTAAAGTACTCATTATTTCGTCAGGGTTTCCTGCATTTTTTAATATTTGTTGGTAGAATGTCTGAATCTCAACAATTGGATACCTGTTCTCAACATCTGCACTGCAGTTTATTAACACTGATATATTGTTACAACTCTTAAATTTGACTGCTGAATAATATGTATCAATCAATGGATATTCAATAACCTATAGTTCATTATTTTCTATATTATTTCATTTATTGCTTGTTTTATGCACTATTTCCAGAATCCAAATCAACGTTATGATGACCCCTATTGTATAAAAACCTGCTCCTCGCATACACGAGTCAGTGAGCATAATGATGTTTTCAGGGCTCGGCGAGTGTGCTACAGAGGAGGTCTGAGAATGAGGACCCAGTGGAAGTAGGCAAACTGGGACCTTCTGATTACTTTGGTATGACATTTATGCATTGTGCTACACATGATAGTGATTAGATATTCTAGTGTTCTACCTGACAATAACTCAAATTGTCACCATAAATCACAATGCCCTTTTGACATCTTACTCTGCTTTAACCCAATATTGATTTAAGACGGGTAATTTGATATATATTAATGCCTATTCTTAATGCTGTCATATCCTGACCTGGGTGTTGTTTGTGATCAGGGGAGATTGCCCTGCTACTGGACCGGCCCCGAGCTGCCACAGTTGTCGCTAGAGGTGTTCTCAAATGTGTCAAAATGGACAGGTGTCGTTTTGAGCGAGTGCTGGGCCCCTGCTCAGACTACCTCAAGCGCAACATAGCACAGTATAACAGCTTTGTCTCATTATCTGTCTGAATAACTCCTTCTACCTCTGGTTCAATACCTGTTTAAGATGGTATGGAGTAACATGGTGGGGCTGTATCAGAGAGTAAATAAGCTGTTGACTGACTTTGACCGAGTCTAAATGCGAACTCACTGCACCCAGTCCTTGTCTTTTGGACAGTGTCATTTGTTGTTTTGGGAAAGTATTATTCTAAAGGCATTGGGACTTCTGCAGTAGATGTTATTGTTTTGCTTTTGCTTGGAATGCTGAATTTAAGCGATATGTTTCATGTCTTGTCCGGTCAACTATATCAAAACAGGGAGCTTGTCTCATTCTGTATGGTTGTTAGATCTTTGCTAAATGCCAGCGTTACTCTTCAGCATAGACTTGTTTGTGGAAGTATCTCCGTGACATCCTCATTTCTCCACACCAAATCTCCCTTAGAAGGTTTACATAAGGTTGACCCTGCTAGCAAGTCGTGTATTTGTTTTGTGATATTTTGTATACACTTGATATTAATAAATTAAATATCTTTAAAGTCAAAGTTATTTTCTGGCATGATTGTGGATGCCAGGAAGGGGAGTTATTATCTCCTTGGCTACTAGGATGCAAGCTGTTTTGGTGTGCCATATTCTGTCCACACTGTATACATAGCATGGATGTGGTAATTGTGACAGGGTAAGTACTTCTTGTTATCCAAGCAGTTTTTACTTAACTATCAACTGAGAATCAAAATCGTGTCAAAATGATGGCTAAGGGTATACACAGATTCAACATACAAGAGGTGAAAACTAGGAGCAAGTTAACACTCATTCTCATTGCTTCATTTCATTGTACCCAATAAATGTTATTTTTGGGTATATGTGCAATATACCTGTGCATATGTATTATATAGTTGAATACACACATGAATGAAGAAAAAGGGGTTCATAGTGAACACGTCTTGTGCTGTGGCTGACATCACACTTCAAAATTTAAGAAGCTTTACTCTTATTCACCCAGGTGTTTTAACTACACAACAAATCTTATTTGATAACTATGTGACCATCCAATGAAAATGGCTGCCCTCAGAAGAGAGACACATTGTTGGCAGAAACAAGACCCCATGGTAGGAGATTATGGTTTTGTTAAATTGTTTTTATTATTTTGAAATGTCTGCACTGTAATCATTATCTTGTTAAATAAAAGGCCATTGTCTAGGCCACCCAGTGTTCCAGCATGTCATTTTTTCTTACCAGCCTGTGCAATTTGGTGGCATGGTATTGAAAATATCCATTTCGATATAAATGCATTTGGCTGATAAACTTTAAATCAAGAATCCCGGCCTTGGTACACTTTGATGACATTTTTTTATCATCATCAATTTCATCATCATATCATTACAATCATCAAGGTTATCTACATCATAAAATTATTATTATCACCATGACCTGTATTATTGTGAAATAATTAATTGTTCAGAATAGAATGTGCTGCCCTCAATTGAAAATATTCCTAAGACACAACCATAGACGGTGGAGATATTGCACGTTAACTTATTAAAATTTCGCTATAACTAAAGAGATCTGAACCAGAAGTGATGTCATCTCTGAGCTAAGGTTAAGATAAACTTACATATTTACAACTATATGTAATTAGTTGAACGAGCTATCTTCATTTGAAAAGAAAACTAGGATACAACCGATATCGATGGATAAACAGCGTTATAACTGCTGATTTCACTTCCGATGGAACATTAATGCGTTCCTAACCGGAAGTGACGTCACTGACATATATACAATTTGAGGACCCTGTTGAAATGTTTTTGAATATCCAATAATTACAATTACATGTATTGAGAAAAAGTTAGCAATTACATTTCACTTCCAGTAAACTATTTAAAAGTATTAACCATGGAAATATTAAGCATTGAACTCATGTCATTTTTTAAGAACGTCAATGCATTCTTAACAGGAAGTGACGTAATGAACATTCACGAAACATTAACACGTAGATGTGGATCTCTCCACGTGGAATCAACAGTTTTGTTCATTTTAGATCCACTTGATCCACTCATAAAAATTTCAACATAACTCCCCAAAATATGGTCAATTAATGAAAATATTTAATCAAGCAACATGATGGAAATTATTGCGCAGGGGTAGGCATACAGAGTTCATGCCAGCTTAATTAACTGTAATGTGGGACCGATGTCGCACTCGTACCTTCAATGAGGGCCATTTCAATTCAAAGTGGAACCAAAGTTTTAGTATTCTTTTCATCATAAATGTCATCATCCATTGTTGTCCTTTTTAAAAAATTACAACCTGCTTATTCAAATGTTTTGGTAATAATAATGAAAAGAACGATTTGTGATACATGTTTTAATACTGGAACAAAAATTACTGTTACACAGTAATATACGTAATAAACCGTACTTGCAGGAAAAAGAACCATGACATAACTGTGACACATTACTTTTTAGCACTTAAACCAAACAGTCTTCTTTCCTTCTTCTTTAGCCAAACATCCAATGAATCTCTCATACTCTGCAGTGTGACAGAGGGCTGTCAATGCAAGAGCTGCTAATTTGCATAGATTTGGGAACTGTTCCCTGCGAAATCTGTGGAATAAACCCCAGCGTTTTGAGATCCTTCCATTCATTTCTAGTAGCCTGTGAATCTACAATAGCTTCCCTGGTTATGTTATTCCTCTGTTTACCATACTGCTTCAGGAGAGTGTCAATATTGTCATTGCCCCATGAATCGAGTTCAGTTTTTGACAAGAAAGTGATGGGTCTAATGCCTAAATATTTGGGCAATCCACCTCTTCCAGGAAGCACATGAGACTGTAGTATTTATGCATAGGCAGTTGTTCTTTGGCAAGCCACATCACTGTTTTAATTGCTGTCAGTATGCCCCTTTCCTTCTCAGATATAATTTTCAGATTCATGTTTAGTAGCCTCCACGTGTTCAGTGGTTGACACTATCTTTTCGTCTTTCTTCCCACACTTCCTGTAAATACTGATGTGTCTCAGTAGCGTACTGACCTGGAAATTTTGAGTACCCTTGGCCATTGTGTTCATCTTACCAGTCGCTCGACACGTATCACAATACAGCTCATTCTTTTCAATATCGTAACGTAGCCAGGAATAGGTTGTCAGCCACGTGTCTCAGGAGTTTTGTTCTCGCCGCTCGGGCTTGGCGGTTACCCTAATAGCGGCGGCTTCGGGTTCACTGTCACTGCTGTCGGAAGAGCTGTCATTGTCAGCTTCAAAGTAAGCAAAAGAATAAGCATCAGTTGCAGGTGCCGGGCGCCTTAAATAATGTGTTAGTGTCCGCTGTTTTGTAACTGCTGTAGCATCCATACCAAGTAAGTTTCGAAAACACGCTTTCCCGGAAGGTCTACGCCTGTGACGCTATATTTTGGGTATATATATATATATATAGTGGTGGTAATTTTATGGTCGATTCCATACGTTAAATCTACGATACCCATCACTGATGGACTAAATGAGAAACGTAAAAAATGTCAAGCACAGCTTAATTACGACGTTACGCCAGTCTAGTTTAGCTATACTCGACTGCATATCATGTGCATTGAAAAATATGCAACTGACAAAGCTGTCACTGATACAATGTGAACAAAATTTTATTACCATCGGCCATGTTTTGGCGATTTTATAAGCTCTTGAAATATTCATGAAACATTTGTTGACATCTGGATTAGCCCAATAGACCAATGTCAGGTTTTATCACCTTCAAGAGGGAGTGCAGCACTCCTGTACTTAGTTCAAGAGCTATTTTGGATTGGTACCACGATTTTTCAACCTGGAGCACTTAAGAAAATTATTGATTTTTTACAATTACATATATTAACAAAAAGTCTACAATTGATTTAAGCTACAATATGGTGTAAATTCCAAACAAATCCTCTCGGTCCAGTGCATCAATGATGCGGACCATTTAAAAGTAATTGCTACCTGTATCGCGAAAAAAAAAAAAATACATACTAACAACCTTACATAAAGCATTTCACCAAGTTAAGAATAAAATGGTGAACCCCAGAAACACAAAGAGAATATTATTTGACACGTATAGCTATATATCAAACTGCTTATTAATAGCCCTACAACTTACCAGACGGATATATTTATATAACCTTTCGACCGGGGCTAACTGCTTGTGTGTGTTACATTGATATGTTATGTTTATTGTGCAACAAATATTTACGATCTACTGGTATGAGTGATGCATTCATACAGATGGTCTGCTATTCAAGTTAGGAAATAAACTACTATGTTCAATCTGTTGTAAACGATTTACCAGTCATGAATATCACTTTAATTCATCAGGCACTCTTTCAGTAGAAAGTTCTGCCTCTTTGAATTGAGATACTTCAAAGATGATTGTAATTTAATCGGTCAATGATTCATGTGAAAGTGCAGCGTGCCAGTAGCCCAACAAACCAATAGTCGATCGGTTACTCCCTTGTTGGTCTAATTTATCGGTAGATTGACAAACATGCTTAATCTATCACATTAAAAATACATACTGAGAAGAATTCAAAGCCACCAACAGTGAGAGTAGTGACTGAATTTAATTGCTATGGGTTTTTTTTAACCAATATCCAGGAGAACACTTGATATTCGATTTATTTCTAACTTTTCGGCGAAATTCCACTCTGAATTCTGGTGGTTGTCAACAAATGGTCTCTTGCATGACGTTGTCGTAAACGAACGCTTGGAATTTGCTAAGTTTTTATCATACCATCATCTGCTTGATAATACATTTCACAGGTAAGTCAGTTTATACTAGATTTATATCTTATAACTTTCCGACCTAGTTGCCTTTTCCTCTGCTTTATTCATCATCATAACAAGTCCGTTTCCATCTGATTTACGTTGCGCAATCTCGCCGCCATATTGGAATTTAGTCGGAAAAGATAATCGCCTCGCACATTTAAGGCGATTATGCATATTTACAAGTTGCTGCGATACCTGACTCTAATGCGATGCATAATAGTTAATACTGATTGCTTATTAAATTGGACTTGTTAAATCAAGTTGACATCGTGAACTTGAAGGTAAGTTCTTATCATCGCATTTTCTACATAGGAACCAAGAGGGGAGCGCAAGCTCCACTTGGTTCAAAAGACCTACGCGCGAGTGGTAGGGTTCAAATAGCTAAATGGGATCGTTATCAGACTTTCCGTTAGTTTTTGATTCAGCCGCTATGGGCGATAATACGAGGCAGTCGATGGTGCCGTTTATAGGTCCCGCTTTACAGGACCTCCACAACACCTCTGACTAACTCGAATACCCGCAATATGGTTCCACTTGATGGAACTCACCAATAAAACTTCAGGAAGACTTTCGTGACAAAACTACAAGTCTTTATTTCAGCTCAAAAAATGCTAACTGCAAAAATGCTTATACCGAAGACGTCACAGTTCATTTATACAAGGTCACGTGACCACGCGATTTTCAATGCGAAATGTTAACATCTGAATAAATGCATAGACATAAAAATACTATACTAGTTACACATTATATAAAAACACAGGAAACATCAATATACACAGGAAACATAAATTTACACACGAAACATCAAAATAAAAGTACATTAATTCGCAAGTGCAACAAATGAACAAAATATCTCTCCCATCATTCACTGCGCGAGTCAGGCCTCCCACCTAGAGCGGGAGGCAGCTTGGCGCGAAAATACCCTTCTGCCACAAAAGTGATTCATGCGGAACTACAAATATGCATTCATTAGGAAACGGACAACAGCAAGATATAGGGTCTTTTTGTTTCCTGTATTTTATTTACTTTTTTTATTTGCTAAAAGGGAAATCTTTTGGGTTTAAGACACAACAACACAAGAGAGGTATGGAGCCTACTAACCCAGCACCGGTCGGACAGTAATATAAATACATACTCGGACGTCTAAATTGGAGGCCTAGGTGCCTACAAAGATGATGTAAATATGGATTTTATTTAGAATTGCAATAAAAACTAAATTCGAACCCTTTATTATTTCATTAACCGAATTGATTTATGTAAAATTGATATAAAAGATCATTTAAGATTTATATCTTTATCCCTTTTTTGTTATTTTTTAAACAAAAACCTTAGTTGGATTAACCAAGGACTTTCATCGACTTTTTCAGACATTTCTGTCAGACTTTGAACACGGAAATAACAATCCCTAATATGAATATGGTTGACAAGCTAATCTTTTGCATGCAACCCTTTTTATATCCAGAGCTTATCCTGTTGTGCATTGCCTTTGTAAAACAGCCTCCGAACAATGTTTACAAAAATATGCAAATTCATGGCATTGGGGTCCAAGAACTAAACATGCACCATTCCACCATTTTCTTACATTATCTCACAAACCACTTAATTTTTTTTTTATTATTAATAGTCTACCACTTGTTCCCTTAATGTACCTGTCCTATTTAAAAAAAAAACCATTTGACTTCACTAAGCCTCTATAGTAACATAGGCAGTAAATTCTTCTCCAGTTAATAGATACTTCCTCAAATAGTAATTACCAAGTTCCATTGACATTTTTTGAACGAAAATAGTTTTGATTTCTGATGAAATGCCCTTAAGTTACAAACCATGGCATATACATACCCACTCATCTCCCCATCTATCACCCAGACAAGGACTGCCTTTACCGATATGATGAGCAGAGGTGACGTTTGATGATGGACACAAGGTATTTCATGTTGTATTTATAGATAAAAAGGGTATGGATGTAATATTTTATATGTTATAAATTGTGACTTGGGAGGAATATGCAATAAAGTAATCTCACATAAAGAGACCCACAAAGGTAAGTATAGTGTTTTATGGTGCCTCCCCCTCAAAGAGTATAGCATAGAAATATCTCTTTATAATAATCCATTACTCTAGACATACAACATTTACAACTACAATCAATGTAATTAACATAACTATAAAACATTTCAATGTCACAAACTTGCAGAACATTTTTGTTAAAATTGGTTTCAGTTCAAATATCTTTCTGAAGAATTTGCTTCATCAAATTACCCGTAACGTGTTTTATGAAGCAATCATATGTAAATGTTTTGTTTTTTTAGAAGTTACCATTGCAAAACTTCAAATAGGCTAAATACTGAACCACAATCATAGATATACTCAAGCACAACTTTTAAAAAGGGAGTATATCTCATGGGGATTTAACAAATAAGAACAAATTATCAATTTCAATTTAACACAATAAAAAAAACTAGGAGTGCATCTATCACAGGGGCTCTTATAGTAACTTGTTGCCTCTTGTCAAACAAAATATGCACTAAGATGATGAACTTTCATCAACTCATTCCTTGTCAGTAAAATGAAAAGAAGTCCTGAAAAGTGTAATTCAGTGAGAATTTGTCACAGGGTCTGAAGTATGTGCTGACTAGAAACCTGATCCAGCCAGGTTCACTACATGAAGGGTGATGCATGATGCATGAGACCAGACATCTCAGTGCTGTCCCTGGTAAGGTGGGCTTAATGTGCTGCCTGCTGTGTGGGGGAACTGCAACAAACAGAACTTAATGATGTTCTAACTGCAATTCATTCAGGAATGGAATGAAATGATATACTGGGGTTTATCATTGTTTTCAGCAATGAGGTGTTATGCAACATGTTGTTAAATCATGTCATGTTTGTAAAAATGAAAGCACAAGCTTCACGATTTGTAGCATGACCCATCCTAAAAAAGAATACCATTACATATTTGAGAATTTATATTGACATTGCCATTCATTAACAGAGAGCTGAACTCACTTGGACACAGCTTTGTTGCCATCACTAGGCTCAAGTGTCTTGGGTGACAAGGACCGCAGCATACCGACAAAGAAACCTTTGGGTTTAGCATCAGAACCACCTGAAACATTACAATGGTGCAGTTGTGCACTAGTTGACCCTGGAAACATTCAGCTGTATGATAATATGTCTGAAGACGACTACAACCAGCTCATGATATTTCCAGATCGTCTCCAGTGCTATCCACGACACCCAAACATAGCCCAGTTGACGTCTCCTATCCTGTAAAGGGAATAAAGAAAGAAGACTTCCATAAGAGGTTGAAGGGCAAAGGCAGATGATGAGTCGCTTAGGCAGAAGTTCATGTCAAGTTATGATGGCTGACCACATCTCAGGAGTAGGGCTGGAAGGACAATTCAATGGCAACTCTCACCATTCCCATTTAAATAATATGCAGTGTCTTGTTTACATAAGTGTTATCATATCCACATAACTAAATTAACACAATTAAATCAATATATAGTGCACTTATCAATCAGAGTTTCATCTGTGTATTTAATCCACCTTGTACTAAGCATGTAATCATATCTCATTTTGAACAACCCAAGATAATGACGTGACTTGAATTCTTATCATCCAATATTCATGCGGATGTAAACAGATCCAAATTCAACATTGAACCATGTGATATAACATAATGCTGGAGTCAGTTACCAGGACTGGGTGGGGGACTGGGGTCCACTTTGAAGTCTGTCAAACCCCTGGTTTTCATCTGGTGTTGCTTGCGTAAATGGTAGTGAATGTGCCCGGCTTGATATGCAGCGCATGGAATTGACGCCATCCTATCTCTGAAATAAACAAACACGATGGTCATCTAGCCGGGAAAGATCCAACAGATGATAGCGGTTTCATGAATATTTCAGCAGGTTAATAATGTTGTTCAGACTCATTATCAACTTACATTGATAACCAGGGCACGAAATTGGCTATTTCTAGACGGCGCGCGCCGACTAAATGTTAATTCCGCAGACTCATTTGTCAAAGTAGTCGGTCCGCCGGGTCGATAACTATTCGCGCAAATTATTTTTCCCAAGTTTAACAATGGACAAGTTCGTCAAACGTTTACCTAAAATGCGATGATGAAACAGTGATGAATTAGAAAGAAGTCCACCTTCACTTAGCTTTTTCACTTCTACTTATTCTTTATTATGTCACTAATAATTGTTATGTAACTGAATAAAGAATACTGCCTTGTGGTTTACTGCAACTGCTTTGATCATGTTTATCTTTAGGCAAAGTATCTCCGCCTCTGACAGCTTCACGCTATTTACTACTTTCAATCTCTCACATCCGCGCTGTAGGTGGCATCAGATAATACAAACACCAGGGGTGAGTGCCTTGCCTAGTTTATCTTATGATAGCTATTGTCAAGATAATTTAAATGCTTTCGGCATTGTGAATAACAAGACCATTGAGAGGACCAGTTAAATACAGGCAGGGCCAGTTCATTTTGTTGAAGGGCCAGTTGAAAAAAAATGGAGGGCCAATTCACATACTTGTTATAGATGTGCTATGAATATTCCTACACGGACAACATAATGGCATAAGTTTTATCCAACATCACACAAAAAAATAATCTATGCTTATCACAGTTAGAAGGATATGTAGGCAAAGAAACTCCGCCTCTGACAGCGCCACGCTATTTACTACTGTAGAGGCGAAGAGCCGCCTGCAAAATTTCTGAGGTTCCGAAGTCAAAATGACAGATGAACTCGCTAAAAACTTACAAAAGCCCTCCATGCCAAAATTTTTTGGACAAAATGAAAGATTAATTGACAAAATGACACAAGGACTGTTTCTATCTCTACAGTTTTGTCTAGTTAATCTGTTTGAGCACTAAAATACAGCACATCATGAAATTTTGTTCAAAAACTCAATATGCAACATAATTGAGTTAATTCGCTGTGATATATCTCACGTTTTCGATTCGCGCGGTAGCCATGTTGGACAACAATTTTAAAATTGTGTTGGATTTCGTTGATTCTGTTGATTAAGGAGTATGACTGTTGTTGCAAGATTGATGGCAAGACATTTATGGAAATGAAAATCTATGTTTTTTAAAGACCTTTTTTAAACTGTCCCTTGTCTGCATTGCAAGAAGGAGCAAATTTGCTTATATCCCTAAGGATTCTGCCATACGGACCCTTGCCCCTAAAGTGGCATCAGATCATCAAAACACCAGGGGCGAGTGCCTTGCCTAAGGGAAATGCAGAATGCATATCACACCATTTGCAACATCATCAACACACTATTCCTATAATATCAGAAAGCTTTCAGGCACTGAACTAGTCCAACAATCAGCCTCTTTGTCAGCAGTAGGACAGAGAGTCAATGATTGTTAAGTCTGGCTACCGGGAGAGCTCTTAACCTGAATGACAAGATTAAACCACTATCTGGGTTTAGTTAAACACACAGTACATATATATATATATATAGTATATATATATATATATATATATATATATATATATATATATATATATATATGTATGTATATGTATATATATATATATATATATATATATATATATATATATATATATATATATATATATATATATATATATATATATCTTATATATATATATATATATATATATATATATATATATATATATATACTGGAACCTAACACAATCGGGGCATAGATAGAACTTTCCTGGCAATGCCACACCACCATCGGTCGCGATGTCCGCAGTGCCAGTGGCGACCAAACAGATACCAGTTGAAACTGGATGAAGGCAGAATGATGGGTAAGGATGAACAGCCCGAATCCCTCATGAAATAGGCAGGCATCAAACATCATCACCAAGGTGCCCAAAATACTGGTGTACGGAACGCCATTCAACGTCGAACTGGTCAATAAACAATGACCAAGATAAAGCGTGGATAACCAGAGACCCTGAATAGAATCGCTTTTAATTTGGTGGCGATTTTTCCATGACAATCGTTGGCCTATTTAGACGAATCTAAATAGACGACGAGCCAAGACAAATCGAGTTTTTCACCTACCTTGAATTCAAGCAAGGAAATCAATGAGGTGCGTTGGTAAAAGTGATGTCAATCGTCAGCTAAGCATTGAGATAATTGCGTATAACCTTTACTATTCCAACGTTATAAGCAACTTTTATACTCTCCGACCCACAATGCACGTTGCGAACGGAGCACAACAGATAGCAAGAAAATTATCATAATTTAGTAAAATTACCAGGTCTCTCCCGGGTTCAACCAATCAACGCCGAGTTAAATGTGTACCAACCAATCATGTTCTACCTTATATTTTGACCGCCCTTTAATCGACCTCGGGGATTTTCAACATGCGTACCTAACGTGCGTCGTCGCCTGATCACATGTGATCAAACATGCGCCGCAACTGGGCGTGTATCGTGGTTGATTATTTTAAATGAATATTGTTGTTATAACCTTCAAATATAGCAGCACGTGCACCTCCTTCCGAGTAACAAGTATTCTAGATCTAGCCACGAACGCGACGAAATTTTGTACATTTTGAAGGGCTCTGTTCACATCAGCCTAGCTCTTTCGAACTAAGTACGGGAGTATGCACTCGACAAGGTGATAAATAGAACCTGACGTTGGTCTTTTGGGCTACATCAGCCCCGGTCGGACGGTGAAATAATTGTAAACAAGACTATGTTAAAGTAGTATAGAGAGTAGCTGTTCTGGCGCAGAAGGTTACGGTTCTGGACACACACCTAGGATAGGTTTTTGACCCGATCTGCACTTTGTACAGGCCCACCAAATATATAGCCAACAGGGAATCCCAAACGTCCTCCGGGAGCAGCAGCACCACACATGCATATACCACCGCCAGCCACATATATATATCAAGCACCAGCCAGCCAACAGGGGAATCCCCAGAGCCACAGGGTATCCCCCATTTCCAGACGCACATATAGAAATCGATACAGAAAGAGAACCACTTTGTCCACACACACACAGGCATACAAGGAAAGGTAGGTTGTGGTATGCATACTTGGAACGCGATGCATACTTGGATACACTCTTGTACACATAGGCACTGCACAAGTCTTGTACACATGTTTGACCACGAACCATCCGCTCCAACCTAGGTCTACGACCCACCCACACAAGCCAACGAACCCGACCACACAACTCTCAAACATGCACCCCATCGAACGTGTACACCAACCTTATAGCAGACACACAATTGAACAAATGGGACATACCAGTATACACGATGCCTGCCAAAATAGTACTGCCACCAAACGCCTACCATATTACCAAGTTTAGTTAAAACTCATCGGTCACATTTTTTTTATGGAGGTTCGAATATTGTAATACACCGCACTCAGGGAATACAACCGAAAATCCATTGTGGCTTCCCATAGACTACGTGGAGCTATCATTCTTTAATTTCGGCTCATAGTACATATATCACTGCACCATTTTACCAAGTTTAGTTCAAAACTCATCGGTCACATTTTTTTATGGAGGTTCGAATATTGTAATACACCGCATTCACGGAATACAACCGAAAATCCATTGTGGCTTCCCATAGACTACGTGGACCTATCATTTTTTTTAATTTCGGCTCGTAGTACAAATATCACTGCACCATAATACCAAGTTTAGTTCGAAACTCATCGGTCAATTTTTTTTTATGGAGGTTCGAATATTGTAATTCACTGCACTCAGGGAATACAACCGAAAATCCATTGTGGCTTCCCATAGACTACGTGGACCTATCATTTTTTAAATTTCGGCTCACAGTACATATACCACTGCACCATATTACCAAGTTTAGTTCAAAACTCATCGGTCACATTTTTTACATGGAGGTTCGAATATTGAAATACACTGCACTCAGGGAATACAACCAAAAATCCATTGTGGCTTCCCATAGACTACGTGGAGCTATCATTCTTTAATTTCGGCTCATAGTACATATACCACTGCACCATATTACCAAGTTTAGTTCAAAACTCATCGGTCACTTTTTTTTATGGAGGTTCGAATATTGTAATACACCGCATTCACGGAATACAACCGAAAATCCATTGTGACTTCCCATAGACTATGTGGACCTATCATTTTTTTCAATTTCTGCTCATAGTACATATACCACTGCGCCATATTACCAAGTTTAGTTCAAAACTCATCGGTCAAAATTTTTTTATGGAGGTTTGACGTCATACTGGAGAAAAAATAACAATAAATTCATAAATGGCTTGCCGTAGGGTGCGGCGAGACGTCATTTTTTTTGGATTTTTTGTAAAGCAGATACTGTGCTCTCTGTATATTAAATATAATGCAATTTGCTGTATGAACTTTTCTGTAGAACCAAAATATTATCAAAAACGCATAATTCCCATTGGCTTAACATGTGGATCTTAAATTCGCCATACTCAGAAATTTACATCGGTGACCTATACTTTTTATTTTACATTTCGTTAGCTTTATATACGAGCTTACTCTCTGCAAAAAATCGTGAAAATCTATGTACGAATTTAGAACTGTCGCAATTGTCTTTAAAGGGAAATGCTACAGTTCACTGCCGCGCCACCTAGCGGCCGTCGCGTAACTGCGCGTCCTTTGGCGGGAACCACCTTTGACGCGCTGCGCGTATTTTCGTGCCCGGTGCGCCCGCGTCTGCGCTGCAACGAGTTGATTTCAAAGTAATTTGTGCGCACAGAGCGAAGAATTATTTCCGTTGAGTTTAGATCAAAGTTACACCTCATGTACGACACAATCCAAGTTCAAATATATGTTTCATACAAATAAACATATATAATTTATAATAATCCATAGCAGTCATTGTATGTCATTTTTACCAGGTAGTTTTGTTATCATTTTTTAAAATTCTGTCAAAAGTCACTGGCCAATTACCTAGTTTTTCAGTGGTCAAATATTTTTTATTTTATTTGAATATTTTAATAGACCGCACTCACGGAATACAACAGAAAATCCATTGTGGCTTCCCATAGACTACACGGACCTATCATTTTTTTAAATTCTGTTCATAGTACATATATCACTGCACCATATTACCTAGTTTACTTCAAAAGTCAGTTGTCAAATTTTTTTATGGAGGTTCGAATATTGTAATAGACCGGACTCACGGAATACAACAGAAAATCCATTGTGGCTTCCCATAGACTACGTGGACTTATCATTTTTTTTTTAAATTCTGTTCATAGTACATATATCACTGCACCATATTATTAAGTTTATTTCAAAAGTCAGTGGTCAAATTTTTTCTATGGAGGTTTGAATATTGTAACAGACCGCATGCCATTTCTGAGTGCCAAAGGGCTGAAGAGTGCATATGTAAATGTAATGAACCTTCAACATCCTTGTCCTTTGCGGAATGTACCATCCTTAGAAACGAAGGAGAAATTTAGGGGTGATAAATCCCATCTTTTTATGGGAATTTTTGTCCGCCATAATCAGTTGCATTATAACTTTCTATATGGCTCTGTTGTCTATGGTCCAGTTAATCATGTCCGAAAACTACCCCAACCGTAAGTTTGTGCTGACGTCAACAGCAAACAGCGCAATCGAAGTCGACAACGAAGATCTACCAAATAACGAAACACTTTTTCTACCTAATCACAGGGCGTGTTTTCCGTGCCCTAAAGGTGGCTTAGGTAACGTTAGGTTATCTACTCAAAGTGAAGAATTGACACAGCTACGAGCATGATAAAAATTCCATAGCGGATAAAAGGTTTCAAGAAAACTCCGCTCAGTCATTGTGCGGCAGTTTTGTGCATAGGACTCATCCTTACCATTTCTGATAAAAAAAAATCCCAGTTAATTCACGTCTAACAGATACAAATGCATCGGGTTACACTCATGTGTGTAGTAGTTACACTACATGGGTTGTTAGATAAATATTATGCCGTGATATTGCGACGAACGCAAAACATGTAGCGTACTGATGGTGAATGCGGCATGTGTTAACCCCAAATAATTACACCATTAGAGTAGATATGTATGACGGTGGATTCGGATCAAAAACGAAGAATTATCTAATGGGATGATTCAATACTCCTTCGAGATTTTACTCGCAGGATGGTACAATTATCTCGGTAGACTATTCATTTCTCTCGTTGAGCAAATAATTCTGTCTTCCGCGAGATAAATCCGAGCTTGAGACACTCTCTGTGGGGCTTGTCGTTATCATTGGAACGCGCAGTTCTGGGTAGCTATCACTGTGACATACTGTCTACGAAATACGATATATCACCTAATTAATCCTTCCCCATATGTTTTAGCGTGATAATTCGTCAGCAAATGACCCTCTGACAATTTCTGTAGGCCCACGCAATATATGGGCTGCGCGGCATTGGTATTAGAAACGTTGAATTATCCAGCGAGAGAATTTACACCGTGAGATGATTGATTTTTCTCGCGGGATTAATGAACAATATTGAAATCCCCCGTGGGCTTATTCCATGTTTTTTTAGCCGAATCCCCCGTCATAGATATGTCTACTAGTTCGTGGAAAAGTGAGAAAAATTATATAAGTAAGGAATCATTTGTGGCTTCTGTATTGCGCTGTGACGACCGAAAGTGGCCTGCACTAAAACATGCACATGCTAATAAACGTATTGCTAATGCGATTAGCAACATAAAGCTCTATTCTTTTGCTTTCGCAGAACCATCTTTTTGATAACACAATTATCGCGATTGCACCTTCACGCGTTCATCAAGCTCAACTCCAAACCAACTTTCTAGAGCTAACGTGAACAGGGGAGAAATCTTACGATGCTCCTTATTCAGTATTAACCAGGATATAGTTTTTTTCGTGTTTCTGTACTCGATCATCGCATCTCGGCAAAAGACTGGGGAGGTGGGATGATAACCTGTGAGTGACACGCGACCAGATTAGTTTTGGACAAGCAAATATTTTTGAGAAAACCCTCGCTATGACACTTGCAATAGTTAGCATCTCAGACTTCAGGGGTTCCACTGCGCATGTAGTCAAGAACTCCCACGGCCAGGGATTGGGGGTCCTCGACTGCACTTGCAAGGTGTGCCTGATATCAGCATGATTTTCGATCAAGTAAAATTTGCGGCACAAATTAAAATATGGCATTATTCATGTCTGCGTTATACGTACCCTGAGTGCTCGATATGAGGCTGAATAACCTCTTTAATCGCGTAGCACCCTCTTCTCAGCCAATCAGAGATTTCATCAAATCTTCACTGATCAAAATTGTCGGCATTATTGCGCAAAAATCAGACCGACAAGCAGGAAGGGTAATTTCCGATTACATAAATGGCGAAAGCCAAAGTAAGGGTCTATTTTCAGAGGCCGCAGCGCTGCGTAGCGCCTGAAAGCTTTGGGTTTCCAAGGTGCGGTTGCCAAGCAGCTTGCTAGGCAACCTCGTTACTAATATGGTGCTGAACACTCTCTTTAAGTGAGTGGAATATAACGCGACGACAGACAGTCTAGTCTACCTCCGCCAACCTAAGCCCTAAGCTCAATCGGTGAGCCAGGATCTGCGGGCCTCAGTCTGTTTGTCTGAGGCCGGGGTAAGATCTAGACTATCTATCATCATCTGAATTATTCAGTTACCTTCATCGTGGTTTTCTCACTCATCATCACCATCAACTTCATTGTGATCATTATCAAAGTATAATGCATACCAATATTTTCTCATGGTGACTATTTCCACGAACATCCTCATTATCAATTATGCAGCGTGAAAGGTAAATCATGATGCTGGTGATGATGGTCATAATCATGATTATGACGACAAGACAATAATGAGACGTGCATAGTTTTCCCGGATGATGGTGGCAGCATATTGCTTGCCTAGAAGGTTATATGATGATGATTATGATGATGTTAATATTAACTTAATGATGATTGAGCAAACTGTGATCACTATGAGACAAATTGTATGATAATGATGATGGTTGTGAGGGTGATAGAGGTTGAGGTGATAGCTATTATGAAGGAGATCAAGATCAGAATATTTATTCCATTATCAAGTGATATGAGGATTATGATGTTAGTGATAAGTGTAGCCGTGTGGGACGTATCTCTGGACTTAACAATAATAGATTCAACAAGGCAAAAACTCAACGTTATGATGTCACGGAAATGTAAAATCATTACGCTAAGTCACCTTTTTAAAATACATTTCTTGAGAAATTTTGACTGCTGGGTGTAATTAGCTGATTTATCGGAAAACAACAGGCACCTGGCCACCTCTTGCATCTGATCATTCACACTTTCCTGGTTAGGTTGACATTCAGCAATACGTCTTGCATCCTATTTCAATCACACATCTTTTCTAGCCACACCGTGAGTCTACAGCAAACGACGTCTCCTTATAACAGTCGTTGCATGCGCATGTAGTTTCCTTGACGGCTAACCCCACACCTTCAGTCTCAACCACTGCGTGTAATGCCATCGATCCCTTGACTGACTTTATCTCATCGTTGTGTTTGTCCACCTCCGACTTACTTCGGTTATATTCGTCTTCATTAGTCATTTCATATTGTATACCTTGTTCTCTCTCTTTTGCCCAAGCGAAGAAATCATTAGCATCCTGGATAAGTACTTTTCCCTGTTTCACCTCATTGTCAGCATTGCGCTTCATAGTGCCTCCAACACCATCACATGGATCCTTTCCTTGGCCACTTTCGAAGTAATGCCAAGTAGCGCACACTCCGTGTATCTCAGGGAAACGACAGTTTTGTTACGGTATTGCGATGAAGGTTAGTCGGTCCAGATATGAACTGTCTTGAGGTCAGGCACTAACTTCTTTGCCACATTCATGATTCTATCAACGATGGCGATAACCATTGCAGAGTCGTGGTTGAGTACCTCCGACACAAACACCAATTCTTTGTGACTCAAATCAGTTTCATCTTCTCTGTAATACAAAAAGTTGGGTGTAATGTTATTTTGCAGCTGTTCCAGTATGCGGATTGGATTTCTTCCAATGTATTAAGGTATAGATTTCACTAAAGTCCATTTGAACCACAATCTGGTTTGGTGGTAGCCGCGCACGACGGTAATATAAATATATACCGTCGTGACTGAAGATGTGTGGGTCGTGTGGAAAGTGTTTTTATATCACGACTCCGGGGCTACTACCAAGTTGTGTACTTACGTAAATATTTATGTCGACAAATGAGATGAATATCCGCTTAAGCGGATTATTTTGGTTATCCACTGTCTCGTTATTATTTAGCAATAGTCGAATAAACTTTTAGAATCACAACTTTCATTCGCGGCAGCCCCAGTTTTTTGGAGATATGACGTCACATTACGAAGTTCCAGTTTCACTCGCCATGTGGCTGCAGGTCCCGGTGGAGGGGGCACTTAAGTATATAGAGGTAGTATACATGTGTCGGGGTAGGTTTTTTTTCGGCCTCCCGATGGGTTTTGTTGACCTCATACTTGTAGGATGGGGTATGCTCTTGCCATTTTTACCTTGTATGACAGGTACAGGTTTTTGAGATCCCGGGGCACACCCCTACGCAGGTCAAGGCCAAGTGCCCCCTCCAGACTGCGGGAATCAATAAGTGTTATCTTTTTTTAAATGTCTATGTGATATCGTTAAATACATATCGCCCTTCAAAGTAGATATTTCCAAAAGATAATCATTGACAAAATGACACATATACTTAAATAATAAAATTCAGAAAGAAAAAGTTCGCTTGCGAAGAACCTTGTCTGCGCATGCGCGCAGAAACCGTTCTTGTCGTTCAAAATAAACATGAACTTTTCAGAATTTGTGTGGCCGGATTAAATCGCCCTTGACGAAATCTCACCCGTAAACTAACTCAACTTGTTAATAAACATTCATTTATGTGAAAAATTATTCTTCATATATACATTTGTGTAATTATCGTGTATAATTGGAACTCATGTATCGTTCACGCGCATTCGGTTACGATCTTTGCACGACGTTAATAAACGTCGTGCACGGCTAGTTTGGTGGTAGCCTCTCTTTCATTTTTCTTACAGCCATGTATTGGTTCGCGACTCTTTCAGTGTGTGCCTTGAAATCTTAAATGATTTGGTAAGCATCTCAATAAAATCGTGTCTGTTTTGCTTAACTTCGGCCACCCGCCGTCTCTCCTTCCCATTTGTGAGCTTAACTCTTCTCCATTGATTGTACTTTATCTCTTCTTCGTTTCCTGGAATTGTCTGTAACAACAGCTTCAGTGATTGTTCGCGTATTTTGTACATTAAACTTGGTTAGTACATGTCGTGGGTCCGTGTATATACCGTCTTTTCGTTTTTCGTTTATCAAAACCAATAACCAAAAACGAAAAACAAGGGCTAAACCGTAGACCGTTTATCATGTGCGACAACGAATGACGGATAACACCAAACCGATTCGTTTTTCGTTTCTCGTTTGATCAAACGGAAAACGAGTGGCGCTGCAGTCGGCAGTGTTTGTACTTATACAAGCGGCTGGATATGTTGGTTAGTATCCAGACTTTCGTCTCCCCGACAGCCCGCTCTGATAAACGAAAAACGAAAAGACGGTATATACACGGACCGTCGTGACATTCATTGACTTCAACAAGAGGAAACAAAAGTTGTGATGCTTTGAGCTAAGGCAAACGCTGCGCGACGCTAAATCCACCAGTGAGATGTGCTTTGGCCGTGATCGGAAGCACGTTGGCCTTGACACATTAACATGAGATTCGGCTTGATACTTCAGATGCAAGTTATACATATAATCTTTAAGAACTCGCTTTTGCACCTTTTCATGTCCAATATGCCCCTAACTACGAAATCAGGCACACAAGTCTCGAACATTATGTCTCGTACGTTATGAATGATTCATTTTAAATGTCTAAACTTATTAATAGAGGTCACCCTATTGAAAGTCTTTTTGCCTGTGCATGTAGTTCACTCCTTCTGCTAAGTAATAAACCTGGAACCAAATGTCTCATTCAATATAAACAAAAAAGACAAACACTTAAACGCTGTTAGTAGATAGACAAATCTATCGGAACATCATGATAAAGTTTAAAATGCAAAGAATTTATCAAAAGTACGATATAAAACGTATTTTTATTGCCGAAAGTCGATACTTATTCCATGAAATGCGGCAGCAGAAGGCCTATACGTCTCTTAGTGACACTGCGGGTTTCCGAACCCCTGGTGTGTTTGACACATTGGTGTTCGGTAATAAAGGGGCATTTCGTCCATATCTCTGCTTGAAATAATTTCAAATTGATAATTATACGGGCACACAGTGTCGAAATGTAAGTCCGCCTCGTACACTTTGAAAAATAAGTGTTTTAAGTGTGGCGACATCTAGGTTGTGTGAGAATACGTCTAATGGTATTCAATAGTAACAGAAACTATAACATTGGCAATGTGAACCAACTGGTTGTGGGAACACATGCCTATAAACTTTTGTCCACAAACTCATATCAAATAGTGTATACTATGGTGCATGGGTATGTTGCTGTCCGTGCTGTTTTCACACCACCGTCCTCTCCTATCTACACCCTCTCTTGTCCACATACCACTGCCCTCTCTTGTCTACATACCACTGCCCTCTCTTGTCCACATACCACTGCCCTCTCTTGTCCACATACCACTGCCCTCTCTTGTCCACATACCACTGCACTCTCTTGTCCACATACCACTGCCCTCTCTTGTCCACATACCACTGTACTCTCTTGTCCACATACCACTGCCTTCTCTTGTCCACATACCACTGCCCTCTCTTGTCCACATACCACTGCCCTCTCTTGTCCACATACCACTGCCCTCTCTTGTCCACAGACCACTGCCCTCTCTTGTTCACACACCACAGCCCGCTCTTGTCCACATACCATTGCCCTCTCTACCCCACTTACCACTGCCCTCTCTTGTCCACATACCACTGCCCTCTCTTGTCCACATACCACTGCCCTCTCTTGTCCACATACCACTGCCCTCTCCTGTCCACAGACCACTGTACTCTCTTGTTCACACACCACTACCCTCTCTTGTCCAAATACCACTGCCCTCTCTTGTCCACATACCACTGCCCTCTCTTACCCCACATACCACTGCCCTCTCTTGTCCACAGACCACTGCCCTCTCTTGTTCACACACCACAGCCCGCTCTTGTCCACATAGTTTCTGTTCAAAGTGCTAAGTAAATGTACACAATCCTTTGTCCGTTGAAGCAGTCATTTCAAATCTAAATGATGATTCTGTGAATGGCAGTATCCACACTCAAAATTACAGCGACTATTAGAGAAATCAGTCCTTCCATGGACATAGCAGAGAGCTCACAAGTCGCCAACGCTGCTGTAACGATATTCCTTAAGAGCTGTTGTTGTTGTTGTTGTTGTTGTTAATTCGAAATTAACGACGTTTTGGGTCTATTGGCATGCTGTGGATGGGGGGAGGGGAGGGGGGGGGGTAAATATCTTCAACACAAACGCCTAAAACAGGTTTATTGAAATCGAAATTAATATGCCACCAGGTCACTTTGACCTGAGACATGTCACTGTAGGCACAGTCTGCACTGTGATCATAATCATCATCACCACTATCATCATCATCATATTAGTTGGTGCGCAAGGTTGGTGGTGCCACTACGATGTCTATATTGCAATTCATCAAAACTACGCAGGTCTCAAATTTATTATCGACATTATCATTATTATTATCGTCGCCATCATATTTTACCTTGTCCTTGGGCATTTGTTGATGACAATAATAGTGATATTGATATGTGACAATGATATTTATGATGCTGATGTCGGTGACAATGATGGTAATTGAGGAGATAGTTGGAATGATCAAATTTCAGTCAAATGGTGATGATAATGATGTTGATGACTTCCATACAAAATAGATGCATCTCCCAGGGTTGATTTAATCGTATTTTTTATCACATGGATTTCTACCTTCAGGTTCATTTCACTCATTTTGCTTTGTCAGTTTGTTTGCATGTGTAGATCTCCCATAGTTTATAGGACTTTCTTTACGCAGAAGCTCGTTAGCTAAGATATTTGTCATGGCCATTGTATCGACGCATATCATTACTTGTGCATCCTCGGCTCGGAGAATGAATATTTCCCATATACATATGATAGAATATCAAATTTATCGTTCGTTGCTGGAACGACAATTGAAGTTAATTTGCGCACATTTGTGCTAGTAAGGTTTATCAATTGTTCTCAGAAATATTTTCTGTGACGTCATTTCTTGCTTTCGTGACAAGGCAGAATCGGTTTGTCTGAGGTTCCGTTATGCGAAACAACACTTTGTTATTATCATAACGGATCTCGGTCAGTTATTTTTCAATATTGCAGCAGTAACCCCCCTGCAACACAGTCCACCAGAGGCTTACGAGACTCGCTCAGCTTGCTACTCCAGTCAGAGTTTGCATGCCGACGCAATCATGTGTTGGAGGCGATTGCTTTGGTGACAAATTGTTGTGCTAACAAGTGGAACTTATTATTGTCATGTACTGTGATTGTAAACGAGAGGCAATCTGACGATATCATGGCGACCAGGGTGATTTACTTCACGGTAGCTGGACAGAATGAACAGGCCGAGTTTCGAAGCGATGACAGTCCAGACGACGTGAAAGGTTGGTTGTTAAGCACGCTAAGGGTGAAGCACAAATATCGGCCGTGTGGTTTTACTGGCGGCGTTGATGGTTACATTTGAACTTGTCAATGACTCGCAGAATGCTAGCCCTACAGGACGTCTGAGTAAAGAAGTATTTCACCGTCCGACCGGGGCTAGCAGAATGCATGATTTAATGGAGAATCGTCTTTTGTTAGCTTTCAACGAATCCAAGCGGATAGTTTCCGTGTCATGTTAGCAACACTACTAAGGGGTAGTGTTGCTGCAATAGGAATGACATTACGCCAACCGAGGAGGAAATTATTGCCCGGTCGTTGGGGCAGTGTCGAACGTATATAAATTAGCAACGACTATCTCACTCCACATGTGTGCATGTAAATGAGCTGTTGAGAGCGGACGTCGCATATCGTTTTCTCAAAGGACACTATTATCTAGCTAACTCAGTAACATGGTATTTATACCTGGCGGCGGCGCATCACACCACAGTAAGATGCCAAAAAATGCCCAGTTCAAATGGCCATTAGCCGAGCATCGAGTGGCCGTTATCAGGGGCGTTTCATGAATCATTTGTGTTGATTCACTGATCTGGCTCTTGCCGTTGTCGTCCTTGCCATAAGGCAGTGTGCCAGATAGGAATTGTGGTGATGTGGTGAAACATCTGTTATAAATGAATGTTAACTCGCTATTGAGCTTGTCTGTCAGTATATTAAATGATGGGATATAGGTTCAGAAACAGGTCAAGGGTCCTATGTAAACAATTGGGAGTATTTGGAAGTCCCATTATCCACATACTTGAGCAGATCTTCTGTTTACAGGTCCTGATCTCTATATTAATCAAAACCAGTATGGTTCGTCGACCGCTATAACTGAACTTGAGCGTCCGTTGCAATGATCTGATTGTCACATGTAATTGTTCCTTTGGTCATGTTCGACTTTTAATAGCGCTGCCTCGAAAATCCCCTTTACATGCCGCGCTCAAGTAATCTTAAGATTTAAATGATGAATCGTTTAATCCGTACGTCAGTGTGAATATCCTTGTCACCAGTATACAGGTAAATTGTGTTATCACCTGAGTAAGCCTCTGTTTGAAATGGGGCTCACCTGGTCATGATACATGATGGAGTGCAGTGGCGAACAACTCGCCCATGTCACCACAAGCACCCAATTAACGATGACTATGTAATGGCACGTCATCGGGGAACACCTTGGTTACTGGGAGTTTTCCATGGGCATCGAGTCACATTTTATTCATGCTGTATTTGCAGTGTTTGCCAATATTTATTTATTTGAATTTTTAGCAATTTTCTCAAACTTGACCTCAAGTCGTATTTGACCCTGGAAGTCACGAAGAGCGTTGGTGTCGTTACCCTACTTGGTTTGACCAACAGACGAGTGGTGCGAGACGAAATCACCGCTCCACCCCAACAGCCTCACAAATCGCTATCTCTCCAAGACAGACACTTCTCTGTGAAATTCAGTTAGATCGTGTTTTTTTCTATTAGTTTGTTCTAGCTCTCGCTTCGAGGAAAACTCACGAAGTGCTCCTGTGTGTTATATTTCTAGACTCATATCAGTGAGCTTAACCTCATCGGCTTTTCAGGTGATTGATCTTGGTTGGTCACTCGACACTCACACAACCTGGTCACCTGCCGTATAACTTTACATCGGCCACCGATCAATGCTATTCCGCGTAAATGGAGCACAAATTCTTCTACAATGCCTGTGTTATGATATGGTTAAAAAATGACATAACTGTCACCAAGTGTTCTTTACTTTAACGTGAACGATATTCAGGTATTTCTTAATTGCTTCAAGTTGTCGTTAGGGCTTAGAATATTACAATGCTGTTAACGTTATTTTGTATGTTTGGATGCAACCGTGAAACAACTGTTCCGATTAGGAGGCTACAGGTTCCGCCAAAAGTCGACTATGACCAAATGTTTTCTTTGCCGCCCTGATTTTGTAGTCATGCATTATAGATGACCATACCTAGTGGTCCTATACGCATAGTGTGTCCCACCAAGCCTGCTACCCAGCCAACTGTCTGCACGGGAATTTGCAGCTTTTCTACATTTGCTATTCCTAATATTGTTTTTTTAAATATCTACAGGGCTACAAAGTGTGACGTCACATCGCTGATAACGTTCCAAACTGGCTCCTTAACACCTTTTCGCTGTAGTGTAATGGTCATGTCTGGGATGCTATATTTCGGTGACTACGAATCGGAGAATTATCAAACTTACATGGTTATTTAGAGAATCATCGAGGCCATAACATATGGATGATTTACCAGTTAGAAACAATTTTTGTAGCCCCAAACCCGGTATACACATCAAAATAGCACAATGGCTTGTGACATTGCTATGAAACGACGACTGCACTGACCTTAACTTTCTACAACGACTAGATAAGCGTCTCAGCGAGTCTTCCTTGTATTATCTGGAATCCGCGAGTGTTTGGTCTGACCATGGCTGTTCGTGGGTTATCACAATGCAGTCAATGATATTCGCGTTAATTACAAATGATAACGACTATTTAGTCAGCTCTCTCGACACAGCACGGCGTATAATATTGTAAGCATTGCGAAGCAGAGAAGGGTGATGATGTTGTTTTTCATATAATAAAACAGAATAGGGAACTGAACCAGTAAATTACGCATGCGTAAAACTAAAATTTTCCGGTATTATCGCTCAAACTCCGCCCGTTTTCAGCCTCGGATATACTATAGAGTTACCATGTGCCATATTATTGTTAAAATTCACGTCCTGTTAAAAATAAGAACTCGAACTTTACTAAGGCCATTAACTTAGCTTTGGTCAACGGTTGGATATCATTTCTTAACCTAGTAGGGAATCGATCCACGATTTTTTTTTTCAGAACAGAATTTCTATGAAATGCACCTTGAAAGAGAATGTTAAGTCCCTTATCGGACACTCAGGGATCATGTTGTTAATACATCACTCCGTTTAACGCAGACATAAATAATTCCATCTTTTAATTTGTGCCGCAAAGTTTACTTGATCGAAAATTATGCTTATAAATTTTCAACATTATTATTTTACTGGAAATATTAGACCGACAAGCAGGAAGGGTAATTTGCAACAACGAAAATGGTGATAAATATGGGGCTGAACAGTCTCTTTAACATCTCTGGTATCATTGAGGATTTTAGTGTTAATGAGTAGGTGTCCGTTACATGGCGGCACCACTCGATGGGTCGGCGTCGTGTGTGTGTATGTGTGTTTGCGTGTGTGCGTGTGTAACTGGGGTGTGTTGGCGTCTGGGAGAATGGATCGCGGGGTGGAGGGAGGTGGCGAAAAGTGACGCAATTAACGATTGTCAAACTGAAATTGACACGAGTAAACAGATGAAGGCGAGCGCCACAAGTTTGTGACGTCTGGGTGATGTCGTGGTGATGCCAGGCCCAGCACATTCAAACGTTAAGTGGTTTCATTTTTTAAATCCAATTTTGATTTGATTGTAAATCATTGTAAATCACTACTGCCATTTATGCCCAGAAACAAAGCTAATGGCTTAACTGTATGTTTTTATGTTAAATAACCACAGGTTATATATTTTTGGGCTTAAAGAAGTCAGAGCTTATGTTTCTTCCGTAAAGAATCACAGCTTATGTTTGTACGGTTAAGTCCCATAGCTCATGCTTTTATGGTGAAACAATTATGTTTTTTACTGTAAAAATACGGCTTTTGGTCTCTTAGCTATTCAGTCTCGCAGAATAGCGCTGCTGTCTCTATGAGTTAATCGTTCCCTTACGTCAAGAGCAAGAGGTGTGCCGCTCTGGTTGATTACCTATGATGTAATGCCCCCCCTTGCGATGAATAGCCTGATTAAGCCACTTGTGCGTTACCATGGAGTAACCGCCTAATCATGCATTATATATTGTGGTTGTGGTTGGTTCGGGTGGAGTTGCATGACCGCTCGCGAAAGAGGTCTTCGCTGACTGCTCGTTGGTACCAGACTTTAACCGACTGGGTAGAATTAGAAAGCCTTTGAATGGGTGTGTGCAATATTTATTTGTGTCGTTGTATGCTGTCCTTCTGTTAAATTTTATGCGTGTCTCTATTAGAGAGACCAACCAATGTTTTCAGAGGTAAACGTTTGGATTGCTTGCTTGTCAATGCCCAGCATTCTCTCCAGGCCCACGCAAATCACTGCAGGCGATCGTGAACAATTGTTCGATTGGTTACGACTATTTGCGCCTCCTGTTTGTGAGACAACGATGATGATCATTATCATCATGACCATAGCCGTGTTAATGTAGTCGCTGATACAGCAGCTGCTGCTGATGACGATGGTGACGATGACGATATTGCTGCTACTGATGATAATGATGATTATGACGACGACGATGTCGATAATGCTACTGCTGATGATGTTCGCGATGCCGATGGTGCTGTCGCTGATGATGATGATTATGATGGTGATGATGATGATGATGATGATGATGATGTTGTTGTTGCTGCTACTCGCGGCAGCCTCGAGCCGTCTTCGCTGAGGATGATATGCCTTTTCATCTTTAGCTGAGCATTATTGCAGCTGAACAATATTGCAGCTTTGGAAGTTAACCCGAGCACAACTTTGGCTTTGCTTTAGGAAGCAAGAAATAGAGGAACACCAATTAAGATATCTATTCTCATCATCGTCTTATTGGCGCTCCGTATGCTCAATGCCTGGGTTGCAAAGCGTGCTGTCATTACTACCCTACCCTTGTCAAAAACAGCAAACATATTGTATTTGAATGAAATGTTGCGCGTATGATGCATTTCTTGGAACGATACGGCCCCTCCTTCCTTTAATATATTTCCTCACATTCAACTATCTTTGTGTGGTCAATGGTGTCGCGATAAATTTATCGCGACCACTTTGTCATGGCCTTGAAGAACATGTATGAAGGGAAGTATTGGAGATAATTCAACGGAAAACTGCATTAAAAGAATCATTCGTGCTCCTACTTAACGAAGTCGCTTAGCCCTCTAAGTGCTCTCTGGGCGCGAATCAGAGGTATGGTATGATATTGTATTCCTCTGTCGTCCACCAGTCCACGCTGCCATGGGAGCACCTGTCTGTCCCCGTAATGATGACGTCAACTATTAGCCGCGCTAGCGTCCCAGAGACAATCAATTCGTGTAAATCAATTCCTAGGGAAATTATCACACGCTGTTTTCCTCAATATAGCGTTGTATAAAGGTAGCTCCCTCGTCGACATGTTCCTTGATAAGAATAGATTACAACGCAGTGTGTGGCTTGTCAAGTTGATTATTTTCGCACGTTTCAGACAGCTGCTGCACGTTGACATCTCGTTCATATCATCAGGTAGAATCGAGTGGGGGGCGGGTTCAATCGGAAGCAAGGCGATTCTCTTTCCAGGAGCGAGCATGAGCGGACGTTATTACGCAGCATCCAATACGACCTTAACCGGAACCGGATATTGGAAGCGCGTGCCGTCGTTGAGGTGCCTTTTGGCCGTCTGCTTATGGTTGACCATGTCGTCATCTATACTCTTTTCAAATTGACTAAAGATTATCTCTGCGCTTGTATGTCTTCGATGAGCTAATCTAGTTGTGTTCATATCATTCCGACTGGCAGAGCCATCTCGCCGCCACGGCGGTGGTTTTAAGAACCGGTTTCCTCTTAACTGCGGCTACAGTGGGGACTTGTGCTGCATGTAGTTAATAGCTAATGGAATGGTTATCAGTGCCGTTCTTCAATATCAAGCTTGAATATAAACAGAAAAGGGTGGGGTGGTGCCATTCATGAATTCATTATCCATGAGGGCATCTGGAATGGCCCATACATACTATAGGAAGACAGTTTCATGAAGGGAGCCCTGCACACACGAACTCGCGTGTGTCCTATCTATCAGGAAAATCACCTGGCTTCATGTCAAACAAATAGGAAGGAAGATGCTGTTGATGACGATGGTTACAGGTTAATAGAGACTGATGATATCCGCGTGTCATTAAGACCCACACAGAGATCACAACGATGTTCGGCACGCCAGTGGTATCAGGGGCTCTCCATACAAACAGCCTCACGTAATCGCGACATCGAGAACAGAGCGCATGTGGTTTCTATGGTAAATCACTCTTAAGTAGACGAAATGTCTACACGGCGCCAGTAGCAATTTGGTGGTAGATGTGGCGGAGCTGATATTTCGAGTGCAGCTCTTATGCTCTGGAGATATGGTAATGGCGTATTCGGCATTGAATACCTCAAATCTCGAAGTCCTAAAGTGTTCTGCATTTGACAGATTTCGAAAGTTGAACCATGTAGTAATAATTGCTCCCTCTTTGCTGTACATTGTCCTCTGTTACAAAGTAAGTGCGCCTACGCATGGATCGCTGTTTGTGACACACTATTACAAGCCATCTTAAATAAGGTTCATAGGGGACTCTTTTAGACCAAATTACCCAAGTAACGTTTTAATCACTTTGTCCTCTGTTACAAAGTAAGTGCGCCTACGCATGGATCGCTGTTTGTGACACACTATTACAAGCCATCTTAAATAAGGTTCATAGGGGACCCTTTTAGACCAAATTACCCAAGTAACGTTTTAATCACTTTGTCCTCTGTTACAAAGTAAGTGCGCCTGCGCATGGATCGCTGTTTGTGACACACTATTACAAGCCATCTTAAATAAGGTTCATAGGGGACTCTTTTAGACCAAATTACCCAAGTAACGTTTTAATCACTTTGTCCTCTGTTACAAAGTTAGTGCGCCTACGCATGGATTGCTGTTTGTGACACACTATTACAAGCCATCTTAAATAAGGTTCATAGGGGACCCTTTTAGACCAAATTACCCAAGTAACGTTTTAATCACTCAGCGTTGTATAATGTAGATCATGGCCATTGAGCAGTCATGATATTGAGATACAGTGGTAGCTTGTTGTCGCACACAACCTCGTGGTGATAAAATGATAGCTTATTATCGCACGCAACCTCGTGGATATATAGTGACAGCTTGCTGTCGCACGCAACCTCGTGGTGATACAGTGATAGCTTGTTGACGCGTGGCGATTAGTCGACTTTACTGGTTCTCGGCGCCCTACACAAGTTTAGTTCAAGCTTGTAGGCGAGTGTGCGACGATTTGAGGCCTATATGACAAATAAAACTACATGACTCATAATTGTGACAGATAAAACTACGTATGTTGTGTAGCCCCGGCCGGACGGTGATAAAGTTATATACTGTCCTGCAAAGATGTTTCGAGCAGCCCGCGCTTTATGTCATTTCTGCACCTGCGTGTCTATATGGATCGAAACTCGAGATGAATAGCTCGCGTTTCACACTACATAACGTATCCGCTGTTGCGTGATTGTTGATTAATTGTTACGTTATTCTTGAGAATTGCAACTGTCGATCCGGGGAGCGCTATGTTACTCCAAAACAAACATGATGTCGGAGATGTGAACTTTCAAGTTTCTCTAGTTGGATCCTTTGACGAAATCTCATACGGGAACTTACCCAACTTGTTGATAAACGTTCATAGACGTGAGGGTTTTGTGTGTGCATCGTGAATGATTGGAACCGTGTTCTTTTTTTGCATAGCATTGGCTTCGAACAAGATGTCATGCAGGGCTATGTTTTGTCCCGATGACAGTAATAACTGCATTATGAGTATTCGTAACAGAAATAACTGCATTATGCGTACTCATAATATTAATAACGGATTTGTTTTTCTCGTTATCGAAAGGGTTGTGTTTTGTCCTCATGACAGATACAACTGCGTGTTTTGTCCTCATGAGAGATAAAACTGCGTGTTTTGTCCTCATTGCCGATATAACTGTGTGTTTTGTCCTCATAACCGATATAACTGCGTGAGTGATCCTCATAACCGATATAACTGCGTGAGTGATCCTCATAAGCGATATAACTGTGTGTTTTGTCCTCATAAGCGATATAACTGTGTGTTTTGTCCTTATAAGCGATATAACTGCACGTGTTTTGTCCTCATGAGAGATAAAACTGCGTGAGCGGTCCTCATGAGAGATAAAACTGCGTGAGTGGTCCTCATAAGCGATATAACTGCGTGTTTTGTCCTCATAACCGATATAACTGTGTGTTTTGTCCTTATAAGCGATATAACTGCACGTGTTTTGTCCTCATGAGAGATAAAACTGCGTGAGCGGTCCTCATGAGAGATAAAACTGCGTGAGTGATCCTCATAAGCGATATAACTGCATGTTTTGTCCTCATGATAGATATAACTGCGTGTTTTGTCCTCATGACAGATCTCTTCAGAACCGCTGCGGAGGCAAACAGTCACGACATCCTCAAACTTTACAACCAGCGCGGAAACTTGATCAACATCTCGCCGCGACTTGACGAGAATTCGCCTGACCGCAGATACAAGCTCGAAGTTGTGGCCGCGCATTATTCCGGTAAGCATTTGACGAAAGCCTCGAAGGGATGGATCGTTTCCGGCTTCCGACTTCTATGCTCCATGATATATGTTGATTTTGGTATATATATATAATTAGCCATTGTTCTCTTTTACATCATTTACTGAACGTGGAAAGTCCTTCGGTAAAATGTACATCAGCCAGTCCTATCAGTGACGTATATTTGCTGAGCGGACTTTGAAATCCGGACCCTCTGTAAAGTGTGTACCTGATTTGTGCAGCTGCATTCGTTAATATCCCCCAGAGATACAGCCCCTGATATAGCTTATTATACATACTCAACCGGATGGTGCTTGAGTCGTATACCTTGGCTTCCCCCAAGAACATTAATTTATGAATACTGTTAATTTGTGTATACAAGCAAATAATCAACCTCGTCGTCATGACTGGTCCATCTCCGATCAACAATACGCGCCTCTGTCAGTGGGAATGATGGTCTGTCAATCTCCTTAAGCATTAATCCAACTCCCGGCTCGCTCGTGTGTTTATTGTCCTTTTCATGTCGCTGCATGTTCAATTACAGGTGCGTCGGTAGCGGCTCAGATGGGCTTTGATCTGGGAGATATCGAAGAAAGGTGAGGTTTTCCCGCATGATCACACCACTTATACAGAAACTATTTTATGTACAGGACACAATCCACAATGTTAGAACTGTGCTCAAGTGACTGTTATCTTTGGCCTGTTTTTGATTTTTTTTCTATAACGATCTTCAAATTCATTTAAATGCATGACTCTATTCTATGATTACGAGCAGTTTCAGTGCACTGATTTTTATCAAATAAATATTTGAAAAGTTACAAAATAAGCCAAAGCAGTTATATAAATATAGTAAGCGGGCGGTAGTACAAACGAGACTTAGAACCAAACATTGACTCGTGGCTTTTCAAGCCGACAAGGTAGTGTCCTATTGCTATTATGTCCCGATCTACAGGCTCGGAAAACTCGAGAAGACTGTAATGGTTGACAAAGGAGAGACACCGTCTGTTGTACGAGACATGAAACAACAGGTGGGAAGTCTTCAGACAGAAGCTAGAGGTAAAGGCGCTAACTGGGATGGGTTAAGATATACATTAGCCGCGCACGACGGTAATATAAATATATACCGTCGTGATTGAGGATATGTGGGTCGTGTGGCAATTTTTGTATTTCGCGTGCATATAGCTTCTCATCAATGTTGTGTACTTACGTAAATATATATGTCGACAAATAAGATGAATATCCGCTTAACCGGACTATTTTGGTTATCCACTGTCTCGTGATTATTTAGCAATTGTCAAATGAACTTTTAGAATCACAACTTTCGTTCACGGCAGCCCCAGTTTTGGAGATATGACGTCACATTACGCAGTTTCATTTTCACTCGCCATGTGGCTGCAGGTCCCGGGGGAGGGGGCACTAAGTATAAAGAGGTAGTATACATGTGTCGGGGTAGGTTTTTTTCGGCCTCCCGACGGGTTTTGTTGACCTCATAATTGTAGGATGGGGTATGCTCTTGCCATTTTTACCTTGTATGACGGGTACAGGTTTTTGAGATGCCGGGGCACACCCCTACGCAGGACAAGGCCAAGTGCCCCCCTCCCAGACTGCGGGAATCAATAAGTGTTATCTTTTTTTAAATGTCAATGTGATATCGTTGAATACATATCGCCCTTCAAAGTAGATATTTCCAAAAGATAATCATTGACAAAATGACACATATACTTAAATAATAAAATTCAGAAAGAAAAAGTTCGCATGCGCGCAGAAACCGAACTTGTCGTTCAAAATAAACATGAACTTTTCAGAATTTGTGTGGCTGGATAAAATCGCCTTTGACGAAATCTCACACGTAAACTAACTCAACTTGTTAATAAACATTCAATTATGTGAAAAATTATTCTTCATATGTACGTGTCTGTAATAATCGTGTATTATTGGAACTCATGTATTGTCGCGCCGCATTTGGTTACGATCATCGCACGACGTTAATAAACGTCGTGCACGGCTAGATATACATATACACTTGCACACTCACACACGCATATATATACCTGTCCACAAAAGGATATACTACTGTGTTCACATAAAGTCTACCTAATTTTTGTGTCAAAATGTTGTTCACACATGATCTATCTCTTTCATGAATGATTTCATCGAATTATGAATATTATATTAAATATATGCATATATATATACATATATATATACATATATATATATATATATATATATATATACATTTACATATATGTGTGTGTGTGTGTGTTATTGAGAACTGGCTCCCCAACTTGGTTCAAAAGTGACCGTTGATTTGCTATCAGGTACCACTGATTACAAGGTGGTTTGTTGTAATTCGTGACCGTATCTTAGACATGGTTTTGAATTGGGATCGAACGTTTCGCATGAGTATATCAACGTTTTCCCGCATCTGTCCGAGCGTCAGGTGTTCGCCTCCTGCCAATCTCAGTTAACTTGTCTCTCCGGGTACCTGTTAGAAAACTGATATATTTCCTTAGAATACCTTCGATGTTATATCTGACATTGTTAAGTTAACGATGACAGGTCGCTGTTAAGTTCCTGGTGACAGGTCTGTTATTACAAATAGGTTAAATTGACAGCCTGTATGCGTAAAACCTCACGCGCTAGCTTCCCGCTGTCTGTGTTTAACACCTATCTATTGTACTGCTGTCGTCTACCACAGCCTCGGATCTCCTCCCTAATACAAGATTCTGCTTACAGACTAATGCGTGTTCATGTAGGAAACTTCCTTAGAATTCTATGAATATCAATGTAACCCACCTCGGTAATGCTTTTTTCTGCGCGTATAATTAATGCAATTATCAGGTTATTGATCTAGTGAAATCGTACGTTCCGGCGGTCATTTGATACCTGTCTCTCCATCTCATGTCATGTTCAGACAGCTGGAGAGAGTTTGGATGTATCAAAACTGTGCCATATAAGAATGGAGAGTACTATGAATCAATTATCCTTGCTGCATTATGGAATATTGCCCAAACTATGTCCTCCAAATAAATGTCTTTCCTCATCCTCCCTCCCTTTGCCCACACCCGCTCACTCACAAGCTCTGTTCCTACCACATCCACTTCTACTCACCAGCCACTCTCGTCACACTATCACCCATCTCCATAACCCAAAACCCCAACCACACACCCTGCCATACTCCACACTCACTGATTGTCTCTCCCATCCACGTCATGTCATCCAGACCACCACAACTCATCCATTAAAACCGCTTATAATCTGTATGTTGAACAGCTGAGTTGTTTGCCTCCAGTGTGTGGACCACTTGAGTTGGCTGGGGCTTTATAAGGACCTCTCCAGTGGCACATCATTACAGCCCTTTTGGACAAACAAGGCAGCTCCGGGAAAAAGGCACCTGAACATTGCCGCAGGGTCTATGAGAAGTTCCTCAAAATGAGGTGTCCCTAAAACATATATCTCTCTCTTTATTTTTACCATTTAGAAACTTACAGGAAATAACCAGTTAGAGATTTTCTTGTGAACAACACTTCAATTATTACCCAAATCCCTCCTGTTGTGGTGTTATCTCACATCATATTAACTTTCCAGAAATCCTGCTCCAAGTATCTGACTGTACTTAACCGCCATGTCGTGTGCTGACATTTCTTGGTTTCTCAGTCAAGTTCAGGTAACAAAAGAAGTGCAGCAGTATCTGAAGAAACCAACCTTTGACAACTGGCAATGGGATGACCCTGAAATGATGGTTCTCCTGCGACAAATGTATATCGATCTGGGACTTATAACTAAATTCAACATTGAGGTAAACTTCTTTATGTTGACTAAAGTACTTGGATGTGCATTTTCTTTTCAAGTTAACATCCAAATGTCTGAAATGTGTGTAATCAATAAAGATGGCTAAGTCTTTTGGTGGTATTTGTATTGCTAACACAGACTGTCTAATTTGGTGTTGAGTTACTGAGGGCTGGGTATAGAAACCTCTCTCTGTTGAGGTGATAGACTGCTTTGTGGCAAAGTGAAACTCAATACTCCAGGAGTGTCAGTATCAATGTTGGGTTCTCAGATGTCAGAAATATTGATCTTTTGACAACAGTCAATACTCAGAAACTGAGCATTGGGTTCTGAGCTTGGGTTACATTATTGGCTTATCCAACATCAATGTTCAATACCTTTGTATCCAAAAAAAAAATGGGGGTTTCATATGTTTTGCCTGCAGATAAAAACACTGCAAAATTGGCTGTATGAAATTTACCTGCATTACAACAATGTGCCTTTCCACAATTTCAAGCATTGCTTCATGGTGTCACAAATGGTGAGTCTTGTCATCAAATGTTATGAAACATTCAACTTGGATGATAGAATATAAACAAGTTATTAAACTTTGACCCCAGATGAACCTGTATAACTTTTGCTCCAATATTGAACTTTCAGATGTATGGCTTGTGCTGTCTTATTGATCTGCCTAATAAAATGGAAGACATTGAGATCCTCATTCTGCTGACCTCTGCAATCTGTCATGACCTTGATCACCCTGGTTACAACAATGCCTACCAGGTAGGTTATCTTCATGGCTGACCTCTAAGTGATGTCTTTAGGGACTCTAAGATGGAGAAGCAGGGCCTCACTGTCTTGTGTTTGATGTGGGGTTAGTTGCCATATAGACGATGGTATGTAAAGGGGAGATATCCATGCTCACTCGTTGAATACTTAGGCTTTCGATGTTCAGGCAAACATGTTTTCATTCAATTCCATGGCTTCAACTCCATGGCTTCTTCAAAACATGGCACAAATGTATATGTGTGTATGTGTTTGTGTGTATGTGTTTGTGCAACTATGTGTGTGTGTGTGTGTGTGTGTGTGTGTGTGTGTGTGTGTGTGTGTGTGTGTGTGTGTGTGTGTGTGTGTGTGTGTGTGTGAGAGAGAGAGAGAGAGAGAGAGAGAGAGAGAAAAATGCTTGAGAAAGTCATGATTATACACCGATTGCACCTCTCAAACATTTTATTCCTGAATAGCACCCTGCAATGCTCTCACAATCTATAATGTTTAATGTAGTTTTATGCAGTATTGAGACAAGCCCATGTAGTGATGGGATGTGTTTGTAGCTCAGTAGACTGTTGGGTCTCCTAAATCCTTTGTTTTTCCTCAAATATTGACTCCCAGGTTGAGTAGCCGTGCATGGTGAGAGTCAGATTTGCTTTTCATTGTGTCGGGTATTAAGGGATCGGTAGCATTTGGCATCACTGTCAATCTCTGTCTTCAGTAAGTAAGCCAAGGAGTGTCTGTGAGAGGAGGATCAAGTGTCTGGTGTTTAGAAAGCTTTCTTATTCAGGCTGCGTATACTGTGTCATGAACTGAGTCATAATGAAGGAGAATATTGGGTCCTCTGGCTGAGGGGAGGGGTTGATCACGGGATTGTAGGCTATTGATACGAGTGGGAGAGTTAAGAGATTTGGGCATGTGGGGTGGTTAGGGGATGGTGGTTGATGGTTTGTATTGGGGTTTGTTGATCCATTCTCTGGCTGTGTGAGCTGACCAACCCTGTAGACAACAGGCACCAGTCTTTACTTTCCCCATGTCTGGATCACTGTGTGTTGTTAAGCACCAGCTGCAGCAGACAGCACAGTGACAGCGTTGTTTGCCAAGTTCTTATTTGAATGACAGCTTATTTTTGCTAAGCTTGGTGCATTGTTTGCAATCAATGTGATATGCTTATTTTAGTATTATCAATTCATGTGGCAAAAGGAATCATTCTCATCCATATGTTGATAACAAATATGAATGGCAATGGTTGGTAGTTACATAAAAAGTATGGTTTATATTATTGGTTGATAAACAAGAGGCACTTCAAGGGGGTTTGGTTGGTAGGTTGGTTTGGGTTTAGCTGAGAAGGTGGCCAATCAATTGAGTCGGTAGAACAAATCTTCATCCCACATTCACTTAGATAGATGGCCCTTGTTTGTGCGACTATCGGTAATTCATGGAGATCAATTTTTGAATGCTAATATGGACACATTCTGTATCAGCTTAATCTTCTCGATTGAGTCGGTCAATATAGTCTCCCAATATATGCAGTTGGTCCCAGGCAATTTGTTTAATATGTATAAATAGCTGCAAAATGTAGGCCAGGGTCATTTTATATACCAATGCAGCATTAATATTGACCTTGACATTTGGTTACAGATCAATGCACGGACAGAACTAGCACTGCGATACAACGATATATCACCCCTTGAAAATCACCACTGCTCTGTGGCTTTTGCAATTCTGGAAAAGCCTGAATGTAACATATTCAAAAACCTCTCCCCCGAGCAGTTCAAACGTGTCCGGGAAGGCATGATCAAGTAAGACAACTCAAATATTATAAAGGCTGTTGAAATAAGTAAAATGTGTTGTTCCAACATGGTATATTATAATATAATACCATATCCTAAATCACAGCAGGGAGCTATAGGCATCAAATCAAACATTAATTGTTCAATCTATCAAATACACCAATATGCTTATATTTGATCCAAATGGTCTTGTCAGGTGTATTTTAGCCACTGACATGGCCAAACACAATGAAGTGCTCAAGACATTCAGGGCTGCCATTCACACGTTTGACTTCTCAGATAAGGACCATAGATCATTGGTAAGTATAGATCTTGAAATGTGAATAGCAAATAACTAAATTGATCAAGTTACAGAATCATTTGATAAACAAATTGGATTTACAAGCAACCAAGTTAATATATGTTTCAAATTACATTGACACTGCTTGGACATGCTGTATACACATTTGTTGAATGATATTCCTGATTAGCTGAAATACTAGGCCTGCATCTTAGCTAGACATGGAATTTACAGAGAGCTGAAGACAATTTCAGTTGGGCTCTGAATTGTTTCGAAATATTTTGAACCTCTTCACAATATTGTCATTCATTGAACTACTATAAGACAAACATGGTGCATAGGGGAATCAACCTTGGTAAATAAGCCCCTCCCTAGAAGTTCTCCATTTGTGAGGTTGTTGCATTATCTGTAATCAGTCAGCACTACTCATTAGCTGGGCTATTAATTATTTTTATCTTTCATCTTTATCCCATTTCACTCAGCATAACACAAGGCTTCGACATACAGTGTTTTTTTCCAACATGAACCATTGTATAGAAAGCTGATATGCATCCAGAATCACAAAGTATGTCTGTTGTATGTGTGATTGACAAGACCCGAGTAAACGGGTCATTGAAATTTAGTGTTTACTTACAGGGCAATTACATATTGTGGTGGTGTGGCAAAATGTGTTTCAATTGTATAACAACAATACTAACCACCCCTTACTCTGCCTCCCCTCTTCCTTCAGCTCATGATGATCATGATGAAAACAGCTGACATCTCAAACGAAGCCAGACCCATGGAGGTGGCTGTTCCCTGGGTCGACTGCCTTTTGCAGGAATTTTTCCACCAGGTCCGAATGTTATGTTTGTTTCAGGCATGCCATCTTTATTATGTCTTCAGTCCTCTCTCCATTTAGTGTATATTGTGCCATTTTATTGTTGCATGCTCATTTACATCATATTTTCATCTTTATTAACATTAAATTAAACCATGAGGCTGGGGCCACCAATGAGTTATCACTTATGTTTTTCATCCTTTTGATGCAAAGTGGGTTATCCAGTTTTTTGTTGCCTTTTGAAATGTTCTGCATAATAGTAATTTCATTATTATTCACTTGTGCATATGCATAAGTATTGGTCTCAGCTCTCTCGGCCTTCTACTGTATTCTGGCTCATCCTTAAGCTTGAGATGTATATGCCACGTCTATGAAGCTGCAAACCTTTATTTCTTTTCCAGAAAAAAATCAGGGTGGTTGTAGATAATTGCAAGAGCATTGTAGCTGTCACTGCTATTGTGGCCTGTCTGATGGAGTGTATAATTTCGCTGTACATATGATGTTTTGTGTACTTATGGTAACCTTTGTTCACATTATCTCCTCATCTATCATAGTCCAAGGATTCCTCTATGCTGCTTGTACCAGAGAGCAATATTCAATACCTATAACTGTGACCAGGGGCTAGGGCACCTTGACTAGGGTTAGATATTGTCTGTCAACAAAGGTTGCCATAGTTTTCAATCTTTTGCATGTGTTTCTTTCTGTATTTTGATGTTGATTTACTATATTTGGGATCAATGTGCTGTCTGACAAGTCGTCTGCAATCTTAGAGGCTCAATCCTATTTGCTTGACCTTGTCTTAGCTTATGGTGGCAATAATGAAAGCCTCGGATCTTTCAAATGAAACCCGCCCTGTTGATGTGGCAGAACCTTGGTTAGAATTGCTTTTAGAGGAGTTCTTCAACCAGGTATTTGATTACTGAGTTAAGGACCAATCACAACTACTTAACTGGTTCAACTTTGTCTGGCATCTACACGGTTTTTTCCCATTTCAGCATTCGTGAGTTATTGCACTCTTTGTAGCTACAGATCATTCACATATATGTTATCTTCAGACTTCTCTTTTTTGTGGTGTACACCAGTGAAAGATGTACTAATTCTCCATCGGTTTCTCCTGTCAAAGGAAGGGATTTAACGGTTGATACAACTTGTTGCAGCTTTCCTTTTTGTTTCTTTCTGGGATGAAACTTGCATAGAGTTTTCCGTTTGATTCTTCCATTGATACTATGTCACATGCTTTGCCTCAGCTAATGATGATATGCCTCAAAATTGCGGATATCTCTAACGAAGTTCGACCCATGGAGGTAGCAGGCCCATGGCTTGAGTGCCTCTTAGAGGAGTATTTTCGTCAGGTATCAAAACATGGTGATCTTATTCAATGCTTCACTGTATGCTGGTCATTTACCATGCTCCAATGAATCACATTTATAAGAAAATTCCCTTGCCTTGCTCCTCACAACCATACTTGTCCTTTGCATGACATAACCTACTTATTTAAGTACAAGTATTTAAAAAAAAAACAGTTTCTGTATTTGGCGTTAATTGAGCATGCAAGAATCCCATCACATTAAAGCATCCTTTCACGAATGGCTTTGAAGTGAAACCCACCTTTTAATATGATTAAGAAGCCTACTCTGCCCACATCCATATCTCCCATATATACCACATGAAGTGACAATATATGATCTAATTGACTTCAAAAAGAAGTTCAGGCTTAAATGTAGGGATGGCATTCTTAAGACAACAGAAATGCTTTGTATATGATGTCATGCACAAAGCATAGATGCAGATCATATGTCCAATGAGGAAATATCTTGTCTGGTAACCAGTCTTGGTGAGTGGTAGTGAGATAGCGGTTGTATATATGTAATCCTTACCATTGCATGTAGCACTTTCAATAACTCGTCACATATATAACCACTGGAAAATCATTATCTTTATCCACTCAGTCAAAGTTATTATGATAAACATAATTTTTGATGATATAGAGATTATTAGAAGCAATGGTAAATTTAGAGAAAAAAATTGGTTGATTGTCTACTAATTTGTTGTTTTAATTATGAGAATGTAGACTCTTTGATAACAACACAAACTACTTGAAGTGTTAAATATTTCCATACAGTGATTAACACCTTTCATTGAACCTAAGATCAAATCACACTCACTGTGTAACTGTGTACTGTGGTGATAACCAGAGTGATATGGAGAAGTTAGAAGGACTTCCTGTGGCTCCCTTTATGGATAGGGAGAAGGTCAGCAAGCCATCATCACAGACCGGCTTCATCAAGTTTGTCTTGTTGCCTTTGTTTGAAGCACTAGGAGACCTGTTTCCAGTCATCACAGTGAGTTCCTCATTTTGACATGAAATGTTGTGACATTATTATAGGTAGTGACAAATAAACATGCTTCCCATTTTCATTTGACATTTGTGACCTTGTTAATCGTCGTTATGTAGAATTGAAACCTTACATTTGTGGCTGACTTCAGGACGATGTTATTGTGCCGGTACGAAAGGCGCTGGAATACTACACACAAATGCAAGTCGCTTTAGAAGAGGAAATGAAGAGAAAAGATACTGAAAGTTCTGACAGAAGTAATCCTCTCAAAAAGTCTGGCACCAAAACCAAATTGTCATCAGCAGGGAATTCTTCTGATAACTCACCAAGAATAAACAGTCATAATGGCGGAAGAGATAACAGCAAACAACCAACCAAAGTCAAATAACACTTCCTCTTTTCATCTTTGTTCAGTCACTGTTAAATTATTTCACCAGTTAATGATTCAGGCAATACTCCGACTCTAGCCTGGCTATATTTTCTACATTTACCTTCAGTACAAAGTTATAAATTATGTGCATTTGATGGGTATGAATGTGTGGAATGTTCTACAGATCTTTATATATATTTTTTACACTCTTAACTAACATGATTTTCTGTCTCTTTACTAACATTTACAATACCAGATTGAAGGTCTTCTACTGGTATTAGATGAACTTGGTTACTGCTGTCTTATTTCATTTATCCTGTCTGTATGCTTTTCACAATATTTTTCTGTTTAATTCCTTGATACCAAATCCAAGTTTGAGCATAAAAGTTAGCAGATAGATTCCTGCAGTGAAGATGGATGCATGATTGTGATGCTACTACTAGAACTTTTCTTGAATATTTTACAAATCATATAACTTTATGTGCAATTCTGTTCTCCATTTAGTAGTTCGAACTGTACAAGTAATATTCTGGTACAGAACCTTAAATGAACTGCTGGTAATGTTTGTGTATGAATAACTTACAGCAGTGTGATGTTTGTATTATACATTTGTTATAAACACTGCACCATGGTGTTGTACTGTCAGGGTATTGGAACGCACACGAATCGTGGTAACTATTTTACTTAACATTGATTGTACAGGAGTTTTCAATACCAAGTGTCACGTTCAAAATTGAAAGGCTTTTTTCCATTACCACAGCGAACTACTATGATCAAATGTGTCTGATTATCTTAACCATGCAATACTGTTCTATTTTGTCAGGTTTATACAGAAACTATATAGCAACTTACTTCCATTAGATGTTTCTACTAAATGATGTTTTTTATGGTATGCACATAAACGCTCGATTGGAGTATGCACTTCATGTATATTTATGCCCAATGTACAGATATAAACTTTGAATCTCTGGTCATGGAGATTTATTCTGTAAATGAAATATTATGTTGATCCTCATTATTGGTTTAGATATCACGGCTTGGTTGCCATAACTGTCCTAGTTGGAGAAAAAAATGTCTTCTAAGGGGCAAAAAACTAAACGATACAACCAAGCCCCACAACTGCGATGTACCCCGAGTGTACCCATGTCAACAATTCACATAATGACATATAACACCATGAATATGTTCATTATTTATTATGTACATACCAAACAATTCATAACAATTACATTAGAGTTTGAACTACTAGTATGAAAAAAATATCTCAAAATCTGTTCCTGCCTGTCATTAACTGTAACTTAAATCTTAACTTCAACAAAAATAAAAGGACTTTCTTGTAAAACCTTTCCAGTCTTGCCATTTGTAGGAGCTACATCAGTGCAAGGTCCCAGCTATAAAAGATACTTTGAGATGTCACATTGCCTAGTCAGCAAAGGCCATATTACAATCATACAATGGTGCAAGTCTATTTACCTGACCAGGTGGTACAATGAGTACCAAGTTTAGGTCAATCAATGGCACCATGGATGGAACGTGTAACCGCATGGACTTGTACACAAGTACGCAAAAAAATTGACCACAACACAGTTCCCTGAAATCACATCTCTCTCACAGGCTCTTTCATGGTAATTTCCGAATAGGAAAATGAATTTGTGCTGCACCAATGATACAAACCACAATGTTCACAATAAATGGTGTGCTTATGACACACATGGTCATGTGCGTCCACACCAAAGCACTTCCGGCTGAAACTGGTTTTGAGCTTATGGATGAAGTCTGAAGGTGGTGGGTGCATTTTGGTGGGAGGGGGAACAGTGACAAAAGGATTTGATCCAATTTGATATAAAAAAAGATGTCCCAGTGTCAACAGAAATTGTCCCTGGGGGATGTGATGAACAAATAATGGGTAATGTCAATTGGCCTAGTCAAGATGAAGAGTCCCTGATATATGTAGCTGACAGTCGCCAGCCAGTGAGACTGGAAACACAGCGTCAAGGAAGCTGAAATGACTTGGCCAGCAGTGCCACGAGGGCCTCGTCAAGGTTACCGTTGTGGCTCTGTAGCTCAGTGACTGCCTGCTGACGAGAGAATCCCTGGTTCATGATGGCTTGTACAGACTCCTCTGATATGGGCTGATGCTGGGAGGCTGATGTAATGGTATGGAGGCTGCTTGGAGACACTGTTCCTATGACAGCAGATAAATAGGTGTCAAAAGGTGACGTAGAGCTGATGAAAGATTATTCATTTTTATGATCTATAATATTTTGACAAAAAAATTGTGTTCTTAACCTAGGAATCAAATACAACACAGTTCTTTTAAAACAAAATGTTGAGACGGGTGAATAATGTCTGGTACATATACTGCCCACAGATGTTGCCTAGACAATGGCAGGCCCTGAGTGTACCTTGTTTCTCTAGCAATGATGTACAGTCTCATCAACAGGAGGATAGCCATGAAGCCATCGTGATGAGGATGAAGCACATCAGTGCATTATACTGATGGGATTATGTAAATAAATCTAATTACAATGCATATAAACTAATATTATGTGGATGAATCTATTGATTTTACAGATAAATCTATTATCGATTCCCCACTGAGCTCAATAGCAAGGATTAAAGGACACCAGTATATAACTGACTTCAATGACTGAACCTACCTTTTCATGCATTATCATGCTTGGTGTCAATTGTTTACACCCATTCAAATAATAAGGTATTGAGACAAAGAGAGGCCATTGAGCCAATACACAGCAGAACTAATGCATGTTAGACACCCTGTATTGTCAGTAACAACATATACATATGTTCTACACATCGTAGGTATCAGCAACCACGACTATATCTCTGGGAAGTTCATCATTCTTTTTACTTCTCCCTGACCAACTTAATCCCTGGATATCATGTGTATTGATGGTTAAGTAAATAACAGGGCCACATGTCATGTCATGTGATTTGACCGTTGTGCATTACAACACCCTCACCAGATTCCTGGGCAGACCTATTCATGGCCTCAGCCAACTGCCTGTCCTCATCAGGACCGGTAGATGTCTCTGACAGCTGGCGATTGAGTCGAGCGTGTTCAGGCAGGTCACCTTCTGCAAGGAAGGGAGCAGTTGTCCCTGTGGTACCGATGGAGAGTTGGTTGTTCTTGAGATCGATGCAGCACTAAGTGAATAAAGCATGCAAAATGTGTTGATGTTAATTGACTCTGTAATCTAGCATAAGTTAGAGCTCATCACTACAACAACATGAAGTACTCCTCTGCATTATAAACACGCTCTGAGAAGAGGGAAGCTACTCATATGTCAGGTAACCTACTCAGTTTATATGTACGTTTAAACAAAGTATTAACTTGATGGTGATTATTAATAACTTTCTGTAAAGATTGGTGCAACCATTGAACTCAGGCCTCTTCATTATCATCAACCATACCACCCCACTCTGTGGGGCCAACACAATACCAACAAGGTAACAAGCCGTTACAATATACAACAGTTGAGATATGAGAAAGCCAGATGAGACAGAACCTGGTGTCGTTTGAGCATGTCGAGTCCCAGTAACATGTCCATGGGCTGATCTTCTAGGATGGAGAATGAACACTGGAGGAAATCCCGACCTATCTGAATCTGACCTGCACCACACATGGTACACAATGCACTGGTTAGTCAACTCTCACTCTGGATAATGTCCATCAGTGATAATTTGTTGCATAACTATTTGAATTTAATAGATTGTTGCCGGTGTTTAACTCACATAAATGGATGCGCCCAATGATTTTCTGTGTACCGACACCTTTTGCGATTCCTGCCCATCTGGTGTCCACAAGACGCATGATGTTACAACGCTCAGCTGCGGCTCTACTCATGAAAGTCATCTGAGCACCTGCAACAATCCAACTAAATGAATCAAACCGATAATTATGGGTTACACTTCAACATAGCAAACAATGTGATTTAATATACTTCTTATTTCTTCACATGATACATGATGATGCCAGTGATGGGTAATGATAATCATGGTGATGGATGATGATGCCAGTGATGGGTAATGATAATCATGGTGATGGATGATGATGCCAGTGATGGGTAATGATAATCATGGTGATGGATGATGATGCCAGTGATGGGTAATGATAATCATGGTGATGGATGATGATGCCAGTGATGGGTAATGATAATCATGGTGATGGATGATGATGAAAGATGAAGGTAGATGCTGATGAATGGACAGCGTTCGAAGTGTCATTACCACAACTCATCAGCTGCAACTTCAAGTTGCTATCTAGAGATCTTCTCAAGCTCACTACCATGTCGTACCTGAGTCGACGAATGCCTTGACATCGTGCCCATTCACCTTACTGTCCACATAAAGCATGACCACTTGACCAAAGCTCTCCGGAGCATACTCCATAGCTGTCTCCATATTGCTTTCTACATTTTTCAACCTGCAAGTCACATGCAAAATCAAGATCTTCATTCCTCTTCCTATTATACATCACAACATTTCTATAATCAATTACTCCAGGCATCTGGATGCTTTGGTTTACTGGCAGTCTATTAACACATCACTAAGAAAGGAATTTCTATATTACTAACTAGCAAATAAATCGCCATGGGTCAATTCCCAGATAAGTTCCCCTACCTGATTTCCTCTGCTATTTTTTGTTGAGCTACAGCATCAAATGGGTCTGCTGTGAGGAGCCTTATTCTGTCCCTTTCTCGGTCAGCTCTCTCTCCTTGTTGTTTTGCTAATACCTCTTTGAATTTATCTTTGAGATGAAAAAATAATGTCATGTTCACATCATTAATATATACCATGAAAGGCCCAAGTTTCCCTTGATACAAAACAGCAATTATGCCCTGAAGAACACTTCAATCAGATTGGCAAAGGGGCAATACAGTAACATTATTGAACAAGAATGAAGGCAAATAACATATGAATGTTTAAAGTAATTATGCTGAAGGGAAGAACATTTTGCAGGAATTTGGGGATATATAAGAGAGGCTAAACACCAAATCTTACCAAGACTGCCACTAAGCAATGCTTCTGCTAAAGGAGGGTTTCTCTCCTTTAGAATCGCAATATCGTGGGGGCTGTTCAATAGCATCTGACGTAGGGTAGCCGGGTCATCGCTGGAACGTGCCCCTTGTGCTGCTGGTGGGCCTGATGAAGTGCCGGGAATATTAATACCACTGAAGTCGATCATTGGCATACCTGAAAGGTAAATGTTTGAGGTCCAACAATGGAGGATGATGATGATGAAAAATGGGCATTGCGATTTAACCTCAGACACTACCCCAGGGTCACAACAGCAAAACTAAATTCCTAGAATACAAAACCAGGGCATTGACCTTAATTAAATAAGGCAGTGGCCATGCGTAAGGCAGCCGTACAAATAGCCATTTGGGCCCCATGGTGAACAATAATTTTAGTCAAATGCTTTTCAACATTTAACTGCTTACTTATCTCTTGATGTATATGCATTTCTATTTTGCTGCACACACTCACTTACATGTGTGATGATTACCTGCCACCTAAATTACAAGCAAGGAAACACCAAAGACACCTCTACCAGAGGGAGTTTGGTCCCATCAAACGTACAACAGAAATACTCCTAGGCATATTTGTACAGCAGAAATATAAAGAAGAATATTCCAGGGCTAATTTTTACACCAGGGCTTATTTATACAGCAGATATCCTCCTGGGTTTATATGTACGGCAGAAATAGAACAGGGCTTATATGCACAGCAGAAATATATATACACATTTCTGCCATATGATTAAAACCTATCTATATATTTGCCACACATATAGGTCTCCTGAATGGCCAAAATATTCCTTGGTGTATCTGTACTCCAGGGATTTTTAGTACACCAGTAATGCAGTGGGGATTATTTGTAAGGCAGAAAGTTTTCTGCTCTGGTTATCAGAAAAAATGTCCTTGTTATACCTACTATGGGGGTGAGGAATATATAATTTTGTGTATATCCGTACCAAAATAATGGATCACCAATTAGTTTTGTACGTAAATGTTATTAAATGTGTTACACATTTTTCAAACCCAGAATATTTAAATGAATGAATTAAATTTTTTAAACATATTTGTTAACCATTAGTCCTATTCCAACTGTAATCAACAAACCTTCAAAACGATTTTGTTGCCAGGTAGTGGACAAGTTAAGTTGAGTGACATCCTGATATGGTATTTGTCTAAGCACCATTAAAACAAGAGGCCTTTTTCCCTACATCATATCCATTCACACAGCACAATTTTTTTTTAAATACAGCTAACCTGAATAAACAGCAGATATGTATGTCAATTGTACAAACATAATATGTTGACAACAATCATCACATCTGCTGAGTTTGACCAACAGACTCTAAGATGTCTTACTGAGAAATCAGCTGTACAAATATCCTATAACCAGCCTTATTTACAAGGCAGCCGTATAAATAGCCTTCAACGGTCTTATTCGTATAGCTGCCATACAAATATCCTCAGCCTCTAAATAAAGCATTATTACTTCAGACTTCAGGGTTGTGTCCTCAGGTCCAGGTTCGTACTGAGATAACAAGATGCATCGAGATAACAATTGCAGATTTTGATAAGATCTATTTACTCAGGGGACATATTTGGTAAACTCCTTACTCAATGGTTGAAAGATAAGGGAGATGTGTCAGATGTGCCATTTTTTATATCCATGTTAGTTCTAGTAAAACAGCACAGTGCCTGAAATATCTGTAAAACTACATATGTCTCATCAGCAACCGTTAAATACAAATGATATATACATATACCAGCACGAGTCAAATAAACATGTCAAGACTGGGATGTGGTGAATGGAAGACACAAACAACTGCGTAGTCAAATATATATTAGGTGTACATAAAGTTAGGTTTTTGAGAGGGTAAGCCGAGTAGGCTCACTCAGCCGTATTCATAAAAATTTAAGTCTCTGGGTCGACTGAAATCTCTGTTGTTAGTCTCTATGAATACGATCTGAGATCCCAGATTCATTATAAATACGGCCCGAGATAAGTGCAGTTCCTCAACATAAAATTCATGCATGTCACTTGGTTCGATAGTGCTGAGCAGTTTGAGCTGGCCCCCAGTGAGTCGTATTCTAGAGAAAGAGTGCTTTGTATAGTTTGACCTGATACCAACAATTTGTTCATCTATGGCAGAACGGGAGAGAATCATTAGATACTGTGTGTGTTGGTGCGGACAGACAACTTGATTTCTAAGCATAGACAAGTGATGAGTTTTTGCAGTCAAGGCGTACTAAGTGTTCATTTCTATTTGTCTTTGTACATATCTGTGAATTATATGTACCATAGTGGGTAATAAAGATTCATATTTAGGCATATGCTTATGTTTTTGGCTTATTTTGTTAGTTTCCACCAGCCCAATAGACCAACGTCGGCCAACAGTAAAACAAAAATTTGTTGTCAATGCATACAGAACTCACCACTTTTTCCATGAAATATGCATTTTCGGACGAGTTTCAGGCGATCAGTGTCGAAAGTTATTAACCAATTGATATATATATGGGTCTGTCATGAGTTAACACCAATATTTGTCCATTTGTGAGTGACATGTGTTTCTGCTTGGGGGACCGGAATAGCGTGACAAGTTAATAAAGTCGCTGGGGGAGATCCTGACCGTTTCAATTACACGTTTCCACTAACAAAGTGCACTTTGAACTGTCTGCCAAGTAGTATGTAACAAGGTTTGATTGGAAGGTTTATATGATTCATCTTATCGTTCATTTAAGTAGTTCTATGAGTTGTTCATTGATTTTGTCATTCGGCTCAACCATACCCTTCTGAGTTTCATGCCGCTCACACTGCCTTCGCTTCGCGCAGTCAGACCTAGGCTTAGGCTTAGCCAATGTTGTTTGGATTCTACATTAATGCCAGATTGTTGATACACACCTCCTGATGAGCTGCTGGGAGCGTCTTGGCTAGCCTGACCTTGGGCTCCTTGGACGCGTTGTACTAGCAGCATCTCACCCTCTTTGATGCCGTATTCATTGAGCTTTTTCTGTCCGTCGCTGAGGGTCCGACCGTTCCACACTAACGCCATTTCATTTGTCGGAATTCCACATTCGAATTCACAAAGTGCTTTGAAGTTCTCAAGTTCCATGTCTTCACTAACTTCAATAGTGAAGATGTTGTCGGTTAACGTCGTGACAGTAACTTTCATCTTGTGCACGTTGCCTTCGCCACACAGACAAACAATGCAACTCAACAACCACACGATAACCAACTTTCTGGCAACATCCGTTGTAATTCACGCTCTGTTCGCCAGATGGCCGACCGGTGACTGATTCGTCCACCTGAGAATTAGCCCAAGTAGTCGCGTGTTACAACATAACCCCTGCCTGCGTCATTTCTTTCAAAAATATCCCTTCTTTTCGTGTTTGGTGGAATTATGTTTACGACTATGTGGAAGTCTTATCTCCGAGAGATCGAAATAACTGAATGACACCACTTCAAGAATTACAAATCGAGGAGAATCATATTAACATTATGCATTGCTGTTAAAAATGTAACAAAGCTTTTGTCAGATGTTTCCATCTTGTTTCAGTATTTTCTTAGGATAATAGCATCGATTTAAAATAGATCCAAAGCAAAAGGGCTGTACATTTTAATTTAATTTTATTAAATGCAGATGCATATACCATAGGACAATGGCTCAATATCATGTCTTTTCAGAAAGACCTCATGCATACATAATAATTACCTTTGACATTAGTAAAACAATATGTAAGAAGATGTCTGACAAGCCAACTTGAAGACTTGAAAAATCGCACATCAACTGCAATATCATCGAGTTCAAAGCATTGTGATCAAATAATGACATCACAGACATCCAAGCAAACCATTCACTGCGTGCAAAAAAGGTGTGTGTTAACAAACATCTACGTCCCAACATTAATAGTACAATAACATTCTCACAATGACCTGCAGTTTTAAAGGCACAATCACAACTAAGTCTCTTTTTTCATGATGTTTATCGGAACAATAGAACAAATCTCAACAACATCTCTTTGGCTGATGAACTCTATCTTTGGTTTCCAGATCCACCACATCTTTGTCCATTTTGCCCTTAATAAGCAATCCATTTCCTGAATCGTCAACAGGTAAACATGTTTCAAAAATATACTGAAAAGCTCTGTCAACATTATGACCTGTTTTACTTGATGTTTCAAAACAAGGTAGTTCGTTCAATGTGCGTGTATTAAGTTCTTTTGCAAGAACTTTAGGGTCTTGTTGAGGAATAGGGCGGTATTCCTCCGTAATGAGATCCTTCTTCATTCCAATTATCACAACAAGACAACCAGCTTCAGCAGCATCAAGAAGCTGTTTGAACCGAGCTCTGCATACATAATGCATTGTGAAAGATTTTGATGATACATGTTGGGAGTGAGAGGCACAAAAAGGCAGAGTACAGTGGTGATTGGGTTAATTTGTACTGTTTTGAAAATGACAAACATTCAATAATATATTGCAATTGTCCAAGTTCTTTGACACTTTACAATATTACCTGAGAGTATGAAAGGAATCCTCGCTGGTCATGTCATAAGCCATTATAGCAGCACCAGCCCCACGACAATAAAATGAGCTGAGACCAGCAAATTTCTCTTCTCCCGCAGTGTCCTGAAATATCAATTTCTGACATTCGCTACAAAGTGCTAAATGCAAGTATTTCAGCATTGTTAAAACAAAGTTACAGTGATCAAGCAGTCAGATAACTTACTAGGCCTAAATATGTGAAATGTCAGCCCTCTACCAAGGAACATCTTTAAATTGTAATATTCATAGTTTAATTACATCAAAAACCTAAAGGATGCCAGCACAATGATCAAACAGAAACTACCTTAAAATCTTACCCAAATAGCTACATTGTAAGATCCCCATTGCTTCAATGAAAAAGATGCACCAATAGTCTGAAAGTGAACATCCAATTCCCCATCAGTGTAATGACAATCTGAGGTTAGTAGCAAATGTAACAGACTACACTAATATAACCACAAACAAAACCTTCATTCTACTTACAGTACCAGGTTCAAGAAAGGTATTCTCTAAGTAACGATGAATGAAAGAAGTTTTGCCAACACTAGCTTCTCCAAGTATAACCACCTTCAGATCTCTGAAAAACATTATATAATGTAAAACATAACCAACATGTGTAAACTGCACATCAACTAAAAATCAATAAATGTTGAAAGTGACATTAAAATCAAAAATTGACACGAATGTGGCACAAAATGGGGCTGTGTTGATTCTTTCCAGTAACAACTGAATCATGGGTTAAAAGGTGAAGCATATGGCTCCATACAACATGGCTTCTTTAAATGTTTCAAGCAGAATTAACAACCCGAAGCAGTAGTCGCATTGATCCTTCTATGGCATATTTTATAAACACATATGTCACTGTTAATAAAGATGCTACTGTGATATTCTGGCAATAACTTCACAAAATCCACCTGCAACCACTCCACTTGGCAAAGAAGCAATTATAGCTCTCCATCTCTCATATCTGTGGTGACAACCAGGTAAGGTAGGGTAAGTATAAGGTTTAACAGCACACCAACACCAGTGTGTTATATGTGATGACATTGACCTGACTGAAAAGCAGGCCTTCCACGATTGACGGAAAAAAGAGGGAAATAGACATGGATTATGATGAAATGGATAAAAATGCAAATAATTATTCTAGGACATTTCAACAACAGCCAATATTAAATAGACTAGGCAATTCAAGCCTCTTGTCTATGCAAAATCTGGGCCAAAGTAGTGTGTAGCAAATATAGCACTCATAAGGACTTTTCCACTCAACCACCAGGATCCCATTGTCGCAACCGATGGCCAACAGGTTGCCCCCTATTAGTCGCTTTTTTCAACATGCTGGAGGAAACAGAGGGCCTATTCCACCCCGAACCAACAGGGGGTATCAGGGACCTGGGGATTGGCCTATCACCTCACCAATTTATCACAGAGGCCATCATGTGCATACAATCAGCATACTAGCCAGATCGATTAATAATTTTACAACATATAATCTATTCACAGGCTGGTAATATTTTTCTCCAGATGCAGCATATCGAAGAACTATCAAATACTAGGTCTAGAATTTTCAAATGTCTTGGCAATGACTGAATTTCTGTAAAGGAATAAGCTGTCAATAGGAGTAATAGAGTAGACAGCCAAGGTTGACCTACTTATTTCAACTCTTTTAAACTGTTCTGTTTTGCATTTTTTTTATTCTGCTTGATTGTGAGACACAGTTTGGGTTCAAAGCCATGGTAAGTTTAATGAGACAGTATACTTGTGCCAAGCGACAGGGTATGTTTTTTCGGCCTCTCAGTTTCCACGGCGTGTTTCGTTTTGCCTTGTACGATGGGGTATGCTTTATGCCATTTTCACCATGTACGATAGGTACAGTTTTTGAGGCCCACGGCACATCCCTACTCAGGACAAGGCCAAGCATCCCCCAGGGGCTGCAGGTATCCAGATGTGTTATTTCTTTCTAATTGTCGAGGCGATATCATTGAATACATATTGCAGGCAATACCTACCTTAGAGGGGGACCTCTAAGGTAGGTATTCGCTTGGGAAGACCCTTGACTGCGCGTGCTTGTAGCAACCGATCTTGTCATTCAAAATAAAAATGGACTTTTCAAAATTTGACTGGCCGGATTATATCACCTTTAATGAAATCTCACACGTAAACTAGCACAACTTGTTCATAACCGTTCATTGATGTGAAAACATATTCTTCATATGTACATTTGTGTAATAATCGTGTATAATTGGAACTCGTGCATCAACCAACGCGCGTTGTTTATGATCATCGCACCTCTACGGCAAGAAGTCGTGCATAGCTCTTTTGAACCAAGTGGAACTTGTGCTCCCACACAACGAGGTAGTACTTGATTGACTGTTGGTCTGTTGGGATAGTCGTGCACGGCTACTACTACTAGTCTAGGTGACCTGCTGAGTCAGATTGAGCAAGTGGGCGTCTCTTCCAGGGGAAATAATTCTTGTCATGGACATAGCATAAAGTAAATCACAAGTACAACTATCAAACCGCCAAACATTGTAGCATAACATTCATTTAACAGTTTATTACAAAATGACCAGACTCCCGTAAAGCCTTAAGGGATGGAACCGGAAGTACTTGAATTCTAAATAAACATTGATAAACCTACGCTTTTTTCTTGCTCTTCGAGGTTGCCATCTGACACACTTTCACAGGTACGTTAACGTTACTTGATATTCTTTCGTATCAATAAACTAGTAATTTTGTACTTTAATATCATTTCACCCTCTTCCTCCGTGTCAACAAGTCGATATCACATGCATTTGAGTTTGTCGGACGTCGCGCTAACGTCCGCAGAGATGATCGCCAGAGACTACCTATTCAGGAATACGTCAATAAAACATCGTTAGGGGGGGTACAATCTGATTAAGTTGTTTTTTCAATATATGCTGAACGCTAATAAAACTATGTCTCGTTACCTGATCAGTTTCTTTCAATTAAGTTAAAGTTAATGATGCCAGTAAATACTAATAATTGATAATAGTAAAGGGTTATAGAAATTATTACGGAGTTTTAATAAGTATTGTAAGTGTCTCCACCACAGTAGAAGTTTTTAAACTATGGTGTGGCATTTAATACTTTAATCCTGAAACAAACGTTTCGTCTGATAGAACATACGGCATTGTGTAAAACCCAACCACTTCTTCTTCTTTTCTTTCTTCTTCTTCTTCTTCTTCTTGTAGGAATTATCATCAAAGAACCACACGTGACTACCAAGCAAATGCTCGGGGTAAAGTCACTTAGGGGTACGAGTCTAGAGCAATTCTTTAAATTTGTTTGTGGAGACCATCATATGTTAGTAGTCCTGGTACTTAGTACATGAGTACACAGGTACAAGGCATCTGAACTAGCTGATGTTAATCACAACTTAATTAGCCCATGATTTTTACCAAAAAGCAAGTATGGTGTTCCTTCATATCCGAAAGGATCATATATGACCTAAGAAAAATAATCTTTTACTGACTTATGTGCTTGTGACAATACATATCTGTATTTGGACGTAACTATCCATAATAACTAACACGAGGGGACCCTCAATTGCAGACTTGTTAGACGCTACGCTAACATAAAGTGCTATGCTCACATGGCGAATCCTAGTCTGCGTGGAAACAGATGCGTGAGGAGATCGGCTCATGTCAAGATGTTACACGCTGATCATGGTCGAACCTGATGAATACGTAAGACGTTATGACCTACTGAAAGCCGCCATGACTACATAGGGTGGAATCCATTTGTCCTGGTGACTTGTCACTGTGATTAAAATATGATAGACTGTGATTGTGCTTGCGAAATACGGACTTTATCTGTCACACATCTCTGTTTTTGTTGTTGTTGCTCAAAACTGCTTCATTGTGTCTTGCATTTTTGGATAGACAACTTATACATGTAGTCTAATGTATTATCGCTCAGTCTCAACATGACTATCCGCTCAATGTTTTTTTTAGTTGTATCACACTAGGCACAATCAATGCAACTGTTTTTGTACATTCACAAACGAACTACCCCAACAACTAGTTTTCTCCAACTGCCAACTTATTCCCACTTCCATGCCACACAATTTCTGGTGTGACAGGCTATATTGAGGACAAATAATAGCGCTAGGATTTTTGTTCTGTTCTCATAGACTATTCTGACATCATAATGATTCTTTTTCTTTTACGGGTCAGATATGGAAAGCCGAAGTAAAATTTATTGTCATTCGGATGTTCACTATGACTTCCAAGGATTGAACAGTTAAAGAGTCATACATGGGATTGCTTTTTATGAAATGATCAGTATTACATAAATGTAATGCAAACATCTCTGTCTTCAATACAACATTCAACACATTTCACCGAGTTCATCAACTGGTAAATTGAATTCTTGTTTATTCATTCAACATGACCATGTTCTTTACAGGTCAGGGTCTATACTGAGCATAGACTTATAAAAGGGGAGGGAGCATCTACTAAAATTAAATGTTCCATCAGCCTGCATATGTCACCATTTCACACATGGAACAATGCCAACATTTGCATCCTGTGGTTAGTCTGTTAGTCTAGAACTTGGCCAGCATCACGTCTGAGACCCTTTAAACCTACAACTAGGATAGCCCAGCGCAGACGTATCATTTCATTATAATATAGAAACCCTGTACGGCTAATACTATGCAAGTTACCTTGCCGCTAATGGTTAACAGTCTGATATCCCATACAGCGCTGATATGAGAGATTGAAAGTAGTAAACAGCTTGGACACTTTCAGAGGCAAAGTTTCTTTGCGTAGTCTTGAACCCAAGCCGCAACATACATGATATCCGTTAGAACTAAAGACTGATAAGGGTCACAACCTGATCGGTATCAAAATGACACACAAAAGTTGGGCATCTGGCTGCGACAGTAGAGGGGATTAAGGATCATTTTTATGCCACCTTCTTTGTTAAAATTGAGCCTACTGGTCTACAATATGTATCCCAGGAACATGTTAGAAATTCTGTCTGTCATTTTCCATTGATTACAGGAGAATGCAGACAGTACTGTTAGGGTTGTGCGATGGGCATATTGGTCCAAGTGATCCCATTGACTGGCATGTCAACAAAGTAGGAGCATCCCCTGTGAGTACCTTCCATGGAAATATAAACCTGTAATTTCTAAAAAGAAAACATTTAAAAAAATGATCTTTAAGCCACACAGTAAGTTAAAGTCTTCATCAGCAATCATTTATGTTTTAATGGTGTATCAGGATTGGCTTGAAGGATTTGATCCCTCTATTCCTCCATGCAGTCTATGTGGTGACCTTACCAGCCTTGTAATTCAGGTGTATTGTCCACTAGAGGGATCATCTTACCATCGGATTATACATGTATTCGCATGTACTCGGAAGTCATGTTGGAACAAGCCTGAGAGGTGCTTATAATTAATCATGATTATATCTACTTTTAAATATGTATTTGGGCTGCAAGTTTCCATGCAAAGTAATTGGCTGTTTATATGTATTTGATTGATTTCCTGTTTTCCAAATGTATTACTATAACTCTGATCATAGTGAATTATTTTGCTACTTCTTATTCATAAACAAGAGAGGGTAATTGTGTATGTCACTGTAGTTGGACTGCTCTACGAAGCCAACAGGTAGATTCCAGTCTCCAATCTGTCTCTGAGAAAAAAAGTGACCCGATGTTTGACACAGGCTGGAGTGACGATGAGTGGGGGGCTTGTGATGATGACCCCATGGCAGCAGTGCAAGTGTCTAAGAGTGTGTCCTTTAATTCCTTGGCCTCTTCCTCAGATGGGGACTCTCAGAGGTACCCGGCTGCTGACCCCCAGTCAACCCATTGCGATGATATTCCAGTTCCAACACCAGAGGATGAGGATATCAACAGCTGTCTCGCTGATATGAGTGTAGATGACAATGATGAGATGACGCCCAAACCTCAGGTATTCTCCCTGCGAAGCATGTGTCTCTCTCAATTAGCGCAACAACCGATCAAGGATATCATAGAACATTCACCAGGTTCAGACAACACACAGAAACACTCCTCGCCTTTTGACTCCTGGTACCTGAGTGTCATAGAAGAGCCATCAGCAGAGTCAGATAGCTTTGATCACGAGAAGAAGCTCTTAGCTGAATATATGCGCCATGAAGGGGTGGAGGTTAGTGATATGGTTAGCAGTCATTTGCTCAAGGCCAGAGCTAGTGGAGTAGAGGGATATGAGAGAGGGCAAGCTGTCCATGGGGACCGGGTTTTTCACAAGTTCCTCAAAAGAATCTCCAGGTATCCATCTCAGGTGATAAGGTGGGTGTGGTCATAATTATAGCACTGCACAACTTCACTGCAATGATTGCCATTCACTTTAATGTAGGGTTGAATCCTGATGGAAGAGATAATTGGTAAGTATGAGAACTTTATCCAATAAAACACTGTTGGGTCTATACAGGTACAGCTATGGTGGTGAGCCCCAACCCCTGACCAGCTCACCTCTTGTACCAACTCCATGTTCACAATGTGGTGCTCAAACATTATTTGAAATGCAAATTTTACCAAGTTTGCTGCCATTTCTGTCAGGGGAATCCAACTGTAAGTATTCTATTGCCTGTTTTGTTTTGCAATTTATTTGTGCTAGGAGAGGGAGCTTTGAGTTTGTGAGATTCTTGATGTATTATAATTTTGAGTATTTGTTATCTGTTTCATTCCTCTCAGCAACAAGACTTGAATTTGGCACTGCTTCAATTTACACGTGCAGTAAAAGTTGTTGGGTAGAGGGAGCAACTAGGCCAGTGTCAGAGCAAGTGCTGCTTCAAACAGACCCTGATCAACATCGCTTCCAGTCATCATGATGACACGGCTATCTACACAAAATGATCATATTAATTATTTATTAAAGTTTTCAAATAAATCTGGTTTTATTCAGAATGCAGTGTTTCTGTTCTTGAAAGTCTTGTGAGGTACGATTGAAATGTTCTTGTTATGGTACATTTGAAAACATGGCATAGTAAATATATACATTTTATTCCATTCCTATATACTGCAATTGGCAAAATAAGAGGAAGGTTACATAAAAAAATCCATCCAGTATGTCATAGGTTGAGCATAATTGCTCATAGAAGCCGGGGGTCCTCGATGAAATGATGCGAGTTTATTGACCTGATGTTTGTGCTATACCTCCTATATGAGCCAACTAGGTGTATTCATTTATCAAGAGTGCCAATAAGTATTGTTTGATAGTATGAAAAGTATGTCCCTCTAAGTGATACTGATGTTAATTCATAATGATATGGGAATGTGCTAAGGCTTTGTGAAACGTCTCTGCCACCTGGAATTTATCTGGGATGTGATTGCCCTGGCAGCTGAAGGGCTGAAATAATTTCGGCGAGGGGTTTGGGGGCCGTTAAAGGCCCCCAATGGGGGTCAAAGGGGGCAAAGAAATGTTCCCTGGAGCCATCGAATCCGCGGAAATCCGCGGATAAATCACATCCCTGGTTATGTAGGTAATGAATGTACAATACACTAATATTCCACTATCAGGATTTGTTTTTTTGTTAGACTGATATACTGTGCAAACTCAATACCTACTGCTCTAGAGATTGTGGGAGATATTTGTGGAAATTAAACTAGCAAATCGTATCTCCAGCTGATTGGGCATGTCAGCTATGGAAAAGCTGTGTACGTAACATCCATCAGAGGTTATCTATTATCTACCACCTAACAGGTGCACTATTTCACAGATACTGTACCTCATTATATTATCTGTAATACCTGTATTTAATATTTATTCCACTGATTCCCAAAATAAATTATATAACTATTAAGAAAACCTATAAACATGTCAGGACAAATTTACTAGTTACTTTTGCACCCTTATAGAATATATATGGTACTAACAACCCCTTGACACTCTCAATCCCAGTTACTGGAGCTGATGTTATGCAGGGTTGGCATTTACCTGAAGAGAAAATTATATACATCTTTCCTAATTTGAATACTAAATCACACAGACACAGCCATAGATAAATGAAACATACATGGTCTTGGCTTAAATGAACACATACTAATTTTATTAATTATAAGTTACAACTTTGATTACGATTTCTCATACATTCAGTGACTAAATGTGTGACATTGTGATTCTAAGCTTATCTAGATATATCAGCTGTTAAAATTGAACACATCAAGATATCAAGGTAGCCAGCAACATATGTTTTGACAACATTCTACTTCTACATTGCATCAGCATTTCACAGGTCCTAACATTCACATTGGTATACTTTTTATATGATTTAATGTTATCTGCATAGGTCTAAAAAATCTGCTTGTTTGAAAGAAAAATTACTAACTGGCAAAACATACCAGACATGAAAATGGTGAAATTAAGTAGATTTGTTGTTTTTAAAATGGAATTAGCATACACATAGGATACAACTATACATAAATATAAGTATCAAAATATAAGCTGATTACAACCTTTTGATTAATACGGATGTATATAAAGACTAGTTTTACTTATTATGATAACAATATCTATTATTTAACCACTTAAGGTCTATAAGGTTAACATGACATAATCCTTGTAGCATGCTGGGGTCATTGATGATACCTAGTCATATTGCACTTTAAGGAATTGAACACCTAAAAAGAAACGCTGACATGTACAAGGTAGTACATGTAAATTTCTCTCTTCACCAAGCAGTGCAACAAAAAAAAGCAAAATGGATATTTGCGTGGGGGGAATATATAAGGCAGTGGAAGCCGAATTATACTAGTATTCTGCAAGCACACCTGCACCTTCCTATGTCTGCAGGTTGAGTTATTATCCATTTGAAACAATACAATGAATTATCTACTAAGCAACATAAAAACAGGCATAGACAATATTGATATGATTATATCTTGCATACGTCTGATAATTGGTAAAAAAACAAACAACCAAGAACACTTCCTACTCTCTTTCCCTGAGTCAGCAGTTTCATACACAAACACACTTACAGCCACACTTCCAAGCACTGGACGGAAACCACCCTAATATCACATTCAGAATCTCCAATTACATATTCAAATTCAATCATCTAGAGCCAAGCATCAGAAGAACTCAGCATCAACAAATTGAGCAATTACATGGCAGCATACTGGTGGGCAGTAAGAATATTGTCGGTCCTGCTTGTGGAATCCAGTGGCCTTACAGCCAAGCATCAGAGTCTACGGCTTCACCATACGAATGTTGGGAGCTGTCGTCGCCAAGGAAATCATCATAGGAGACGTCGGCATGAGTGATAATGCACGGTGAATCGACAGGTGTTTTGCTGCGAGGTAACTCTGGTGTTCCTTGTCGGTTGTCAGCAGCTGTGTTCCCATGGAACTCTGCAACAGAAAACGAGTGGCATTCAAGTTAATTTTCATGGGGTTGGATATACAACTGGAAAACAGGAATACTTTGAATGGCCTTTATCTTACAATAATGTGTATCTTGATGCTGTTAACTAGATCCACTCAATACAATACCCCTTCCATCCACCTGTACTATAGCAGTCAGGTACTGGGTACTCACCATTGTTTGGCAGCACCAGATGCCAACAGTAATCCTCTATGCAGATAGGCTGCTGAACCCATGTGTCTCTCTGCATGTCCCTCAGAGTAGCCCGCTGCTCAGGGTCCGGGTATAGCAACCACTCCAGCACCTCCATCAGATCTACAACAAACATGGTCATGTGAGCTTGTACAGTCATGTGAGCTTGTACAGTCATGTGAGCTTGTACAGTCATGTGAGCTTGTACAGTCATGTGAGCTTGTACAGTCATGTGAGCTTGTACAGTCATGGAACAAGCTGTACATTAATTTCCATATACATTGAAGGGGTGAAAACATGTGGTATTCACAGGCCAAAGTGGACCAAATATTTGATAATTTCCAAAGGGTTGAGCCCAGTTCAGACCCATTGTCTGGCTTTAACTTTCATTCATCGTAAAAAGGTTTTTGCATGTACCAGTGTGATATACATTGAAGGGGTGAAAAACATGTTGTATTCACAGGCCAAAGTGGACCAAATATTTGAAAATTTCCAAAGGGCTGTGGTGAATATCTTATCTCTTCCCAGTTCAGACCCATTGTCTGAACAAACTGTATCAGATAATACAACTGGTGACTCCTGTAAATTTAATGATAAGTGTATAACAGTTGACATACCTTGAGATACTTCAAAAGGAGGCTTCAGTCTGGCTTTAATAGTTTCATCTTCATCGTAAAAAGGGTTTTCTCCAAACACCAGTGTATAGAGAGTGACACCCAAGGACCATACTTCCAACTCGGGTCCCCTGTATCTGGTTACATAAACAGTACATACACTCTTATCTGACATGTTTGGTGGGAAAACAACCAGCTATCACTGATAAGTTTTTAACTTACTAAGAAAAGTTTCTCACAAGTCAAATTTGACCCATAACGTAATTCTAAACATGGCATGGTATAACATGTGACGCAGATGTAACATATGTGCAGTGCATTAAACTTCCTAATGCAAATGGAGAAATTACATACTGAAATATTGTGATCATGGATATAAATTCACACACAATGCAGTGAATAAGTACTAAAAATCAAGTACTCAACTTGTTTCCAAGGAGAACCAAGGAGAACTGACTGCTACTCCAGCGTGCCACAGAACAAACCAAACAGCTTGCCTGGCTCCATCCTGGCAGCCGAACCAAAGTCAATCAACTTGACTGTAAACGTCTCATTGATGATAATATTCTCATCTTTGATATCCCTGTGGATTATCGCCTGATCATGAAGGTAGGCTAATGCTGAGACGATCTGAACAGGGACATCAGTCACATATGAGACCAGTCTCATATTTGTCATTCATTTGTTAGATTGTGTCAGTGTTAATGAGCATCAGAATATGGTGCAATAGAAGAAATATACATTATGATTATTTCATTTGTACCTCTAAATATAAGATGGAAATCAACCACTTGATTGATTAGAAAATAGACGGACTGTAATACATTGCAGTCAGGGTCTTAGCCAGAGACCCGTCCATTGGACGGGTAAGTCATAAATCTGGAAGGGCAGAAATTTTCCCCTCTAGCCCATCCACCCGTCCACTCGCCAACCCATTCACCCGTCCACCCACCAGCCCGTCCACGCGCCTCCCTGGCTAAGACCTGAATGATGTGATGTGACCCACTTTTTGTACCTGCCAACTTTTCTTAGGTTTGCTTGCATTAGATTGGTCCACCCACCTGTATCTCACTTCAGGAATACGATCCACCATAACCACCTGTTCCAGGTAGGTTTGCTTACATTAGTTTCTGTCTGCCATATTCATTACCACTAACCTGTCTGAATATGTAACTGGCCAGGGCTTCATCAAGGTTGGGACCGCGGTCGATGAATTCAAAGAGATCCATACCTGTACCATGTTTCTCCATCACCATCTGATCAAACTCACCACTTCCGTGGAAATAGTCCTCCAACTGCTCAACCACACAATGAATAGACAAAAATTAAGACCTGTATTGCCTGCCTCCAAATAAGTTTACAAACACACAAACAAACCCACCAACCGGACTGATCTAGGTAACATGGCCCACCAATGGCACTCATGTTGATTACATGACAAATGGGTAACATGGGTAATCTAGACTCTAGGTAACATGGCATTGGCTAAAAAACAAGCAGCATAAGCTATGTGGTATTACACTGACAAATGGTTCCACCCCTGAATAAGTATAGAGTTATTGGCTAGAAAAGACCTTAGCCCTATCAGACTTACAGCCCAGGTGACATTTTGGTCTTTAAAGCATAAGTGAAATATTCACCGAGACGATGTTGGTGTGTTTGAGATGGAAGAGGAGGGACACTTCTAATGGCACACGACCCAGGTCAGGGTCATCAGTCCAGCAGTCCTTCAGCACCTTGGCTCGCCGGATAAACTTGACAACCACCTGTTGTGATAGAAGCATAGCACACAATGACAGCTATGAGATGTTGAGTGATCGGGGTAACACAGACATTAGAGCCAGCAAAAAGGGCAGCCTGCTAGCTGTGGACAGTTGCTACAGCAGGGCCAATTAGCTAAAGGACCTTGTTTGGCATCTTTAAATGCTGGCATAGGGTTATTTTAATACTATGTTCATCACAAGTTGATGCCTAGATTCAAGCTATTTCATATTGAAGGACCTGGAAACTGAATATGATGTGGGATATAACAATACCTCAATGATATTATTCACCGCCACCCACCTCTTTGTCACCCTATTCATACGATCCACCACTACCCACAATTATGTCACTTCATTGATAATATGGTCCACCATCACCCACCTCTACGTCACTTCATTGATACGATCCACCACCACCCACCTCTGTCTGCTCATTGATACGATCCACCATCACCCACCTGTCTGCTCATTGATACAATCCACCATCACCCACCTCTATGTCACTTCATCGATACGATCCACCATCACCCACCTCTCACCCATTGATACGATCCACCATTCTATGTCACTTCATCGATACGATCCACCATCACCCACCTCTATGTCACTTCATTGATACAATCAGCCATCACCCACCTCTGTCTGCTCATTGATATGATCCACCATCACCCACCTCTATGTCACTTCATTGATAATATGATCCACCATCACCCACCTCTATGTCACTTCATTGATACAATCAGCCATCACCCACCTCTGTCTGCTCATTGATATGATCCACCATCACCCACCTCTATGTCACTTCATTGATAATATGATCCACCATCACCCACCCCTATGTCACTTCATTGATACGATCCACCATCACCCACCTCTATGTCACTTCATCGATAAGATCCACCATCACCCACCTCTCTATTATCTCTCCTTCTCTTGGCCAGCTTCACAAACCCAAATGCCCCCTTGCCGATTGACTGCTGGGTGTCATAAGCCCGTTCATACTCGCTCTCGACGGCAGTATCTGCAGATGATGGGAAAGCAGGGGCTTCAGCAGCCAGTGGGCTAGCTATTGGGCTGGGCACAGAGCTCAACGGGCCTTCCAGGGAAGCTCTCACAGATTTGTGGCCAAGTTGCTAAAAAACAACAGTTAAAATTGACAGCAGTGTTGATATTTTTACGTAATTATTTATTTTATTCCCATCAAGTAAAACTATTTAGGTTTGAACAACTGACCTCTCCTAAACTCATTGCAGATTTGTCCTTGCCAAAAGACATCCCCATAGAACTATTCAAACTGGAGGCCAAGGTCAGGTTGCCCATTGACTGACCCTCACCCGGGTCATCAGGGTCACGGGACACCCAGACACAGAAGAGTGGCTGCCCACCATTCATGGCAACACGCTTTATCTGAAAAAGTATAGCTGGAGGGGGAAATAGCATTTCAATTAGTAATATCGGTTTAAATTGTCATCTTCATTCTCTGTAATTTCAGCACATTATGCCATATTTTGTCAGTATATTAATCCATACATTAGGTAGTAATTTATAATTTTTCCTATCTTTTTAGCCAGATGTGTTGAGATTGCATGAGGTATTTACTGAGTTCGCTGCCATCCTTGTGTTTACAGCGACCCCTGTAGCTGCCTGCCTGGATGCCGATGCTGCTGACGGACTCACGCTCCCTGGAACTCCTCCGAGATACATTGCTTCCTATACTGCCATTCATGCTAGTTGATAACATTGGTTTATGCACCCTGGTGGAGGCTTTGATGCTGATAGCACGACTTACTGCTGGCGTCGAGGTAGAGTCTAATGGTCTATCTGTTGACATAGTTTCAATGGACCCTGGCGATTCAATTCCACATTGGTTGAGTTCTAAGTACTTGTTATTGTTCATTTTCTGTGGGGTTTTGAACACAGAGTCTTCCTCCCATGAACCAATTACACTAGAAACACTACCTGACCCACAGCTGTCTTCAGATGTCAGAATGAATCGGACGCTCTCACCAGGAGGAGCTAATGTGTCCGTACAACCAGACCCGTTACAGATGGCAGCAGGATTTTCCTCTGATGGTTCAGTCACAACAACACCAGCCATTGATGCCCAATTAGACTTTTCATCAATCACTTCATCACAGCCTGGCTGATTCACTGAAGAAAACTCTTCCTTCTGTGTATTACCAGAAGCACCGCCGACCAGCTCTACATCCTGACCTTGACAAGACCCAGACTCCCTGAGCACCTGCGATGTTAATCCCACCTTACTCTCCCTCCATTCGTCAATGGTCATCAGATCAGGAGGCTCCATGAGTTCCTCTGTGTCCCCACTAGGATCACCCCCCACCCCGGCATCACACAGGTCGGCATCATCAAGGGCATCACACAGCTTTTCATAGTTAGAACTGGCCACATGCCTCACTGTACTCAGGGTGGATTGTGACGAGGCGGACACAATACTCCCTCGCTTCTCATCCAGGATCTTGGCTGCAGCAATCTGAGCAAGTGAGATGCCAGTATCTTCTGGTTGTCTGGGAGAAGGCAGCTTCTCTGATGACTTGTTGTCTGTAGCTGTGCTAAGGTTACTGAGATCAGCAACAACTATGGTAGGTCTGTTGGGAACATGCCAAATACACACCACATTACACAGGATATATATAACATGTACCAGTACAACCTTCAATCTAAGTTGATTTCAGCTGTTATCTACCTGTCCGTTAATGTGAGTCTAAGATGCATCCATTTACAATTGATGACGAACCATACAAACACACCTGGTTGCCGAAGAGTCGTCAGGCACACTGACATCACACTCCATGTACTTGGACAGTGACACATCGAGCGAGGTACTGGCATCCTCTGGTGTTGCATCGCAGACAGAGAACACCCCTCCCTCCTCTTCCCCACGACCCGAGTCAGACCCCCCTGAGCCTTTCTCACTCTCTGCACAACACAACAAAATAATTCTCAACAACCACGGTCATATTGTGATAATGATTGATGAGGAAAACTGTGGACTACATCATTCAAGTACCACAACCCACTTGACACAGACCAATTAAAACCACACTGGGTTGGACAATACCTGTTGCATGGCCAAACATCTTCCATTTTGGCCACGCAAACAGTAACATGACAGCCATCTTACATTTCTTAAACGTCTTAAAGAAGTGTAAACCAATTGGGGTTCTGGCAGATTCCACTACCAGGCTTAGTTGACATCCTAATAATAACATGCCAATAACCACCCCAAAAAACAACATCAAAGGATATCTCAAACACCATTTAAATTTTCCAGTAAAAGGCTACATATCTGCAAGGATAGAATTAAGAATGAGGTAACATACTGAGTGGAAACTGGGGAATAACCTCATCATCTAGAGGTGGTAGTGGCAAGTCATCCATTATGTCGTCGTCGTCGTCATCCTCCTCCTCATCATCTTCATCATATCCACAATCATCTATACATTCCAGGAAGCTGGGGATGATCTGGGAGATATCCTGCCAAAACAAGATACCTTGGTTAGAATACTTTATCAGTGACTACTTAACTTTTTAACATCAACTATAATATATCAGGATTCTAATGCAACAAACAAACTATTGTCAAACTACTGAGAATCCTTGTTAAATAACTTCTAAAACTAACAAAATAATACCAAATAATATTCCATTTATGAACATCAGAAAATAAGGCAAAATATAACTGCAATCATGCAACATCATCAGATAAAAAAATCCAAGCGTCATTTATATATCATTGACTGGCTACCTTTCCAATGAGTTCTTCTCTTTGATAGCCAAACAGCATGAGTGCAAAGTTAGCGTTGATGCTCTGTATCCGTCCATTAGGTAACACAGTGATGAGGCCACTTATGTTGGCAAACACCCAGACAACTCCTTCATACACAGCTTTACCCGGAGTACCTACATACAGTGCAAGGTTAGTGGACGAGTTCCTTAAGACATTAACTTTATTTTACTGTTGCTATTTAATTAAGTTTCTACCCATGACATCTTATATACGAAAAGAAAAATATGGTAATGCCAACCAACAGGGGCCATTGATTTAAATGCATCTTGCGTCAATGAAATACAGGTACAAACATGTTAAATGCTGTTTCTGAAGTACATGCACTACCGCAGATGATGGACTAACATAGTACAACATGATGTTATAAGGGTGTGTTGTATCCTGTACATTACATACCCTGTACCCACCTTTTTGTAACAAGTCATTAGGGACAGGTGTAGTGGTGTGTTCGTGCTGTTTGACCAGAATACTCAGAGGGAATGTGTGACCAGACTTGGTACGACCAGTGGCTCGCTGCTTCCTCAGGTCCTGTACAAACACACTGCTAATGTCAAACCAAGTTTATATCTCTCTTTTTCTCGTTATCACTAATTTCACCTCATCATTTTTATAGGTTCATCAAAACAATGCCTCACATAAACTTTGATTTTCTAATTGATTTTTTGCTCTATCAATATTCAAGAAGATAAATTTATCACAAAGCAGTATAAAAACCTTTACCTTGGGAATGTTTAGTCTGTCATCTGGTAGTTTGAAGGAAGGGATGAGGGAGTTGACCTTCAAACCATGCATATCCTTGGGAGTCTCATAGCCATGAAGATAGGCCAGCTCATTGTCACAATCCAATATTGTACCCTGAAGCAGATCAAAGCTTGCATGGAAATAAAAAGGACTGGTTCTGTAGTCAGATTCATCATTTCCCCTCAAAGTAAAACAGTGTCAGAAGTACTGGTCTGAACACGCCTCATATAAAGTTGGGCCACATTTAGTTAAGGAAGAATGCTGATTATGACTGAACCCTTCAGTGAAATGAAAATGATAAACATACAGCTTCATCAAAAGTGAGGGTTGCTGTTGTTCTCTCCACTGGCTCCATAACAACAAGACACCGAGGTTGGGTAGTGTCAAGTCGCTTCACCCACAGTGAGATGGGGATGACAAGGCCAGAGGAGTCGACAGCATCCATCTACAACACAACCACACACACTCAACCTGACCCTGCTCAAAATCTGGCCAAATCTAACACAGTCTAGTGGAAGTTTAAACTGGGAACAATCCACATAACATGTGGCAGTGGAACTAAGAACTGGTATCTATTAACTTTAGGATACATTCATGACACAACATTCTAAATGCATTCCCAAACGTACCACTTTTCCTGACACCTCAATCAGTAGGCCTGAGGCTTCCAGGTGGGATTCTGTGACCGTGGTCTGGTCTTTTGATTTGAGGGTGACCAAATCAATGAGTTGTAAACCAAGGAGTTCCTCGTGAGAAAAAGCAAACAGCTCACAAGCCATCTCATTGGCAACCAGAATCTGAAATCAATCCAAACCACAGGTTAAAATTTAGTCTAAAATCCATTTCACATCATACACCTCACATGAAATACACCAAGTTACATGGCATTGACCTCATTCATATACTACCATTTTTGCCATGAAATTTGGTCTGAATATTTTCTAATAGACATGGTTGATAACCCTGCTATTATGAACATAAAACTTTTAATTTCAGCATTTATTAATGTATAGTTTAAAAAAAGTTTGGACAAAAATCAATCCTAAGAGGGTGGTGTGACCTATACACAAGGTCCCTGAAGACGAATATTAAAATGGATACTAAGTGATACCAGTACTGAGAGAGCCAGAACATGAGTGCTTTGGATGATGCTGTGTAGAGAATCATCAGCCAATATCATCATCAGATGTAATCATCTGACTAATCATGGATAAATAATCGAATTAGTCCAAATACCAATACTTGTCCACTTTACCAAGAATAGTTTGCAGGGAGAAACACTAACTCTGAGAAATACTTGTCCAATCGGGCAAGTCCTCCTTATGTTTACTTGTCTGATTGAAAAACCTCCTTGCCCATTCATAGTATGAAATTTTGTCCTCGATAGACTGTGTGATAGACTAAACGTAGACAAACGCAGAATTTACCGGGAATCGCGGATCACGTGCTAATGAGTTGATGAGTCTGGCAACACAGTTAGTTTAGACCTTGAGCTCACATATGACGATTGGGGTTTATCTGTTTTGGTAAACTGAGCGCACGTTCCCAGGGATCGTTGATCGATCTTAATATGCTTGGTTTGGACCCCCAGAGAATAGAATATTAAATATGACTTGTCCCGTCGGGCTTGATGGCAGCTTCACTTGTCTGACCGCTTCACCTACTTGCCAGGGACAATCGGGCGATCGTTAATGTTATTCCTTGGTTTGCATAGCTGCTAATCTATCAAAATTGCATGAAATCTTGTGATTCCTGATATAGGTCGACCACATCCCAGCCATCTTAAACCTAATCACCATTCAGCAACAGATATTCTTCTGAGTTGTGGCCACTTGGTAGAAAGCACTGCTCAGATACACTTCATATGTTTGTGGTCTAAGCTATCAAGTTTGCTTACTAATAGAGAAACCCACTTGACATTGCAGGCACCAAACACTGGAAGTAGGCACTAGTCTTGCATTCAGTTTGGCCAGCCTCATTGTTCAATGATAGGCCTGCTTAAAAAACTGTACACAGCTTGCTAACAATGGAATGTTACAACCTTCTTTCTGCTTCCAGTTTGTGTTCAAGATAACAGGGTCTATTGTAAATTACTATTCAATTTTAAGAACTTTGGCCCATATTTCTAGGCAAAGGGGAGGTGGGGGCGCAACCTATACACAAGAAAAAAATCACCTATATGGTTAGAAGCTGGCCTCTCGTTGGGGCACACCAAATTAAATGCTTTTCCAGGGCCCACTTAAAATGTATATTTGGTGCTTACCAGGGTTCTCCGCAGAAATAATTTAAGGAGTAGGGGCATATGACGGGGGGTGGGTACCCCCTTCCGTGTAGCGATTTTTTTTTAAATCAGTATTTGTACACCTCATTTCCTGCATTTTAATGTCTTCTTTACCAAGTACCTTTGGGTAATTTATTTTAACAATATAAGCAAAAAATACTAAAATACTTTGGCCGCCTCTGGTGCGCAATGCACAAGTGGCATCTCATGCCTGAAATTGAAGAAAAGAACAAAAACAAATTATTTTTTTTTCAAACATCCAGATATATTTCAAAAAAGTAAAATAAAATTATCTGAGCTCTAAATAGTTATATAATTACCATTTTCAAACTCTTCCACCCAAGGGAAGTCTTTCTTCCAGTCAGGGTTAAACCCAGTTGACCGATGCTTAGACCTCTTAGGTGGCAGAATTGGTTCTGCTGCTGAGGGTTCAGCACTTTTTGATGAGCCAGTTTTTATCACAAACTGATCCATAAGCCCAGCAGGGCGTTTCACAGATTTCTTAGACATGTTTACAGAGCAAAGTACAATAATAAGGGATGAATGTGGCCTGTTTCAAAAAACCCTGAAAATTACATTACCGATCGCGGAGCGGCAAGTGCCAAAGGCATAACGTGGGTTCAGGGCAAATATGCGTGTGTCGAGCCTCGTTCTGGTAATGACATTCAAAGTCGAGATGAGAGTAACGCGCGGCGGTCTCAGCCACGCTTACTACAGACGCGCACCATACAACCACCCCGGCTATTAGGCACAGTATACCAAAGCGTAGCGGATGAAGTTTAAGGCATAGCGCTGTATTTAAGAGATAGCGGCTTATTTATGACTTTGATGAAGGCATAGCGGTGCCGCGACGCTTAATGGCCCTGCGGAGAACCCTGCTTACATAACAGCTTCATTACCATTAACATATTTCACAACCTTAAGTATGAAAGCAGCAATTTATAATGAAGGTTTTTTTCCCCGTTTCACCAACAGCAGCCATTGCGATGACAACAATAACATTGAGGATGTGGTGAACAAGAAAGTGCCCTTAATTAAGCTATATGCATGGGTTATCCATCATAATATTTACACCGGTACCTGTAACGATTGGTATCAATACAAACGGCCATATTCTATTTTATGATTTCAAAACCCTGTGCATAGGTCTCACACACCCAATTTTGTTCATTTTTTATTTATATAACTGAGCTCCAAAATTTATTTATGATTATTATAGTTTTTAGGGAGATAATAAAACACCCTCATTCATCTATCCTCAACCTGTCACATGCACATATGCAGTACATGCAATACCAGACCAAAGAAAGACCTATAGAAATCTGTTGTGCTCATTATTACTATGTGTATCTATCACGCATGATCCAAAATTAAAAGGAAACAGACATCACTTGCCTCTGAGGTGACAGCGTTGACCGTGACAATAGCTTTGTTGGGATTCTTCACATTTGATGGCAGCGTGATGCTGTGATTACCTCCCACGTAGTTATAGAAGGACCAGCTATCAGCCAGAGGTTGAGGTGATGGTGTCTCATTAGGGGTCACAAGACCCCTCACATGGTGTTCGTCACCAGAAGGCTGGATGAATGAAGCTCGTTTGCAACTGGATATAAAGCTCACATCATGCAAGCCCTCTCCTGCAAACAACACAAGATACACTTCCTGCAGCAGACGCATTGCTTCTTACTGAGTGTTATATCCTGATCACACTGTATGATTCATTGATCACCACCACAATCAAAGAGCCATCACATCAGCTCATTTACACACTAGCAAATTCTGAGATACTTCAATATTGGAATGACGAATAATTTTCTCATTGTTTGATTTCTGTGCTGAACATGTACTGGGATAACTACAACAGATTCAGGTAGAAACAGTCCGAAGAAGATTATCTTCAGAAATGGGACAGAGCCAATCGGTTTATATAACTACTTCCTAGCAGACCAAGTAAGCTCACATGATCAGTTAGCACCTTTAACGTCAGTGACACGAGCTGTATCATTCACAATAATGGTGAGTCAATATGTTCCACTTACAAATAAGCAGGTCACTTTCCTACAATGTGAAGCATATTGGAGTTAGTGTAAGAAGGAGATAATGGAGCAGTATGGGGTATCATAAACTTCAAGTGCTGGTAGTAATTATACCGTAATTATTCTATTAATCACCTGTAGTCTAAAATCGCCCATCCCCCAGTTTTCGGCCTGAAAACGACCATTTTATTGGCAAAATCGTGCAAAAACATTGCCTCCTTTTAACGCCCATCCCCCATTTTTGAAAAAAAGAATACATTTCAAACAACGAGTTTCCTGATTTCCTGCTTTATATACGATCTTACTTCACTTTTTTTGTCTTCACGTCTACTTTATTGATACGACGCTGATATGACTGTTACCCGGCATAACACTGACACGGAGAGCGTTTGCAGGTAACCGCATCTCACTTCTGGCATTATCGATTTGTGATTGTAAACAAAAAATGCATACTGCATACGCTTATGAGCAGTTTTAAAGAAGGAAGTACATCAAAGACACATTTTTTCATAACATGAGATCTTTATACTTTCTGTTTCTCTCCAACGACTTCTGAAGCAGTTAAAAGTAATGCAAATCACACACTGTTGACCAATTTTCATCTCGGATAAAAGCAATTGTCTCTAATTAACGCCCATCCCCTATTTCGAACTCGGGTACGATTCTAATAAACGCCCGGGCGATTAATAGAATAATTACGGTATTTGGATTGAGCCGAGTTGGAAATGGTGCATAAATAACACCATAAAGGGCAAAGAAAATGGAATAAGGGCAGATGTAGGGGTGTAGGGGTAGATGTATCTTGAAAGGAGGGGAAATGAGGAAGGAAGGGTGTAGAAAACAAAGTGTAGATGGGGCCAGTGCTTATTTAATTAAATGTGGTTTCACAACACGAAAAACAAATTCAGTCATTTCAGCATCAATAGAGTTAACATACATGACATATTCATCCAACAAACGTTACCTTTGAATTTGTCCAGTATCTTTTCAGGATCTATCACATCATCAAGAACAATCTCATCTTTGGATCGCTTCGGGCGTGTATATTTTGGGAATGACTGGTTAGCTTCAAATGAATCGTGATGCTGACTACTGATGCCCAGCTCAGAGGCTCTGTCATGTTTTCCTGTCCTGATACGATCAAGAGGAGATGGGTAAGATGGCGAGCCAAACCCACTCCGTACCCCTCCAGAAGCAAACGACTTGCTCAGCCTTAGCGATTGCTTCTACAATTCACAAGACATTTTGCTAATGACAAATGTGTTTTTACTAGTGTTAGAAGAATTGGTGATATTCAAAATAAAAAAGGGTAAGTTAAGTGTAGTTTGATGTGTGCTTACCTCAGGGGTTCGTTCATTCATGCTGTGGAATCTTCCAATATTGCCCCCTCTTTCCATTGCTGATTGTGATCGGATTGGGGATGGTTGAGAGTGGCCTAAGTTTAACATGCCCAACTGATCTGACACCCGTTTCTTCTTCATGGTGTCAGCTGCCATCCTAGGACACAAACAGAACTCGGTAAGATGGCCACTGACCATAATCACATGATGTTGGATATGATCCAGTAAAAATATGCAGAGTGATTGTCTGATGGAATTTGACACATAATTGACCTCATATAAAGTTCAATGGGTTTTTTTTCATTCGAATGCCATATAATGACATTCAAAATCAATTCAACCATTCTTTGACAGTGATTGTCAGACCAGGATTCTGGCATCAGTCTTGTCCTCTTAAGCAGATAACAATTCAGTCATATTAGTAGGAACTAACAAGCATATTCAGAAGTTGGTAAATGTCAAAATGGTTAAAACATCAAAATCTACAGACTTTTGAACCAGAACATGAAACGGAATCAGCCAACATTCAGGATTGACACATTGCTGAAGATTCATAGGAAACCAAACCAAAACAACATTATTGGGGAATAAGTATAATAATCTTAATAATTCGTCCATTGCCAGTTTGGGTGTTAACCAGGTGTATTGCCGATCTCGGTTATCCGGGAACCTCGCACCACCCAGAATTCCCGGCGACCCTGGCAACGCGCAGCGCAGTGAAAACAATCAATGTGTATTGGATTAATTTCACTCAGCGATATCAACATCGGATTAGTTTGCGGTTATTAACGTCGATAAAAACATGCCGAAAAGTTGCTGTGCATTCGGTTGTTCTAACCACAGCATGATGAAAGAAAGAATGTCGCTTTTTAAGTTTCCGAAAGACCCGGAGAGAAGGGAAAAGTGGATCATTGCTGTGAATTGACAGAACGAAGACGGTTCGTTTTGGCGACCAACTAAGAACTTGGTTTTTGTGGACATCATTTCATCACTGGTAGGTTCTACACTGTTGTAGGGTATTTCTGTTACACACTACTTTATTCTTAATCCAATTTGATGACATTTAAGTAAATACGGTTAATTCTGCTTGAACGACTTCATCATTCATGTCGCCATGTTTGTATGTGTTTTTACTGTATGTAATGTCGATGAGGACTTGCCATTCAACTGTGATTTAAATTTTGCTATTCTATATTCCCCTTGTATCGTTTGTACCATTTGTGGTTAGAAACATAATAAGTCATAATTCGTTCCTCTAGGGGTGGTTAACAAGGACCCACTTTAACCAGACTGGATACCCTCTATATTCACACACAGACAAGATGGCAACAAGCAACATGACCGCATGAATCGTTACAAGAACGCCAAGAAACGTTCTTTACAAGGAGTCATTAAGCATTCATCCAACAAAAGACAGGTGAATACTTTTAGATAAAAAATTTGCCTGCTTACTCAATAATTGTAATGAATCTTAATAATGATAATGAATCTTTGTACTTAATCTGCCTATTATAATAATGAATGTTTTTGCACACAATCACACATGTATAAACATTTCTACTTCTACAATGATGTATGTATATATTTTACCATGTGCTCTGTCTTTAGGTACTGAATGAGATTGTAGTGAATCATAATGATTCAGTCACCAGAAAAGATGGTATCTCTCTTCAAGACCAGCTCTTCCTCACTCTGGTTAACCTAAGACTTGATATGCATTGTCAGCATATTGCATATCAGTGTGTATTGGGACTGTCCACTTTGATCGAAATATTCACATTTAGAGAGTCATTGGGTGTGTAAAAAAACAGATATCAACTGCTGAAGGGGACCCTACCTATCCAGTCGGTGAACTCTCTGAAGGCTGAAGCCAAAGATAATGAGCTCTCTAGTGTGGACAAGATGGTCACTGTGGCTTGTTGTTTGTTAAATGCTGGGGGTAACATTATTGTACGAGACAGTGATTTGATTGACTGAAATAGTTCAAATTACATATTATGTAGTGGTATTACCTGTACGCTTTTTTCATCTTGCAGTTTTGTTTTGAATACACAGTCGTAATAAAGCATTTATGAAATGTTCTGGTGGTTTCTTATTGTCGATGCCACACTTAAAGACTATCTATTGTGATATTTCACATTTCTCTTCATCCAGAATTTGCATTTGATTGCTGTTAGTCACATCACATTGTAAATTTCATAGTGGCACAAATTAATTTAAGAAGAGGATAGAATTTGAGAATAAATTTTATTCGCCCAACTCATCCACCATATAACAGTCAAAGACATCAACATAAGTCTATAAAAGGAACATCTTATATACTGAAAGGTTGGCTCGAGATGTATTTCTTGCAGACTTGCAATACCAGGCACCCTTTGATACTCTTTTGATGCCGATGCATGAAAATGAAACCACTTGTATTTACAGCATGGATTGTCACATCCAATCATATCTTCACCAGAAGTACATGCACCATCCTCTAATCTGCGTGTCAGAAGTTCTGAAAATACTGCTGACTGCCAAAACATACTGATCTTGTTACACAACTCCAAAAGAAAATCACTGTCTGATCACACACTCCCCAGGAGTCCAGTAGACAAAGTCCCCATATTCAGCTCCTGCAACGTACATTTGACACTGGATCTGGGTGTAGTATTGGTCAGTTTTTTGTATATATCTCTTTCGTGCCACGTTGGGTAGTCCTTCCAAATACTGGTAAGCCATGATTGTTGAGCTTCAAACAAATCGGCCGGTTTGTAGCTTGTCAGCCATGGCTGATTTTATATCGCCGAGTTTACAGCTGTCACTCGTAAAATGTTCTAGCTCCGGTCATAACGGTAACATGAATTTATACTACTCAGACGTCTTGTAGGGCTAAAAATGTTCTTGTTCGCAGATCAAAGTATGCTCAAGATCGTTTCTGATTATTGAAATTGTCTTAGATCTTCGTTATCAGCTACTATTTACCGTGTCATTGACGAAAGAGCGCCACGCGCACGTTAAAAGCGTCGTGTCTTCCGCGCAACCAACAAGGTGTCAATACGCTGACAGCTGCTTGTATTCACCCCCGAATCGTTGCTCCGGGGTGACTTCCGGCGGAAGACAGTTAGCCGATATCGAGAATATAATAAAAAAATATATTTCAGAAAAACTTCAAACATGTGATCCGCTAGTCATTTGGGACTTCATCGTCTTTTAAGATCTCATTTCTATTTCGATATTCATATCAAAAGTGTAGCCGCAACATACGTAATATATAGCTAGTAATATATCGCTGCACCGGAAGGATTCCGTCAGATTCTGCCGTAATTTCTGGAAACCGTTACCAAGATACCGATCAGACCAGGGACAAAATGCAAGCACTCGTCTACACAAGTACTAGAGACAATTCATACAATATGACTGCTCAGTTAAAAAGGGATTGAAACAAAGAATTTAAATTATCTTCAATGCATTCACCTGAAATTTTATCTTCTAAGTAATATTCAACGCTCCTTTCAAAAACGTCCGCCACTCACTTTGTAAATAGCCTTGTAAGTGTTTCCGGTGTAGCAGTTTATTCTCCTTCACACAATGTTTTCTAACATGTTGGTGAGCTTTGCCCGCATTTGGCTTGTCCTCGATTATGGGTGAATTTTAAAGATAAACATGCAGGTATAATAATTCCCCATGTTATGTAATAATACGCCTTACTTGTGACTTTTGTGCACTGACAATGACAATGACGTTTATTGGCAATCACGCGCCCTCTAGAGGCATATACAATCGAGTTATTTACATGATTTTGATCGGAAAAAGTGCAACATACAATACAATAGGAGTACAATAAGGATGCAACTAATTCTACCGCAAAACTAAAGACATTTCAATTCAAACAGTACACATTAAGATAAAGCATAGCTATAGGGTTAAATTTCTACATGGGACCACTAACCGAGACACCTGCAACTGAGGGTTGTTGGCCATTTAGTGCCAGTGTTCTAATCTCGAGCGATTCCCTTATAAATTTGCCAATGTTCTTACATAAGAGTTTGTTATTGTTACTTATCACCCATATATATTTGTCATTGGGCGACAGGTGAGAAAAATTGTCGTTGTTTTTGACAATGTCGTTGAACAATGAGGCTCTTTTATTTTGATATTTGGAGCATGTGATCGTGAAATGCGTTTCGTCTTCTGTAGTTTGCATTGCGCAACACTGACATATGTGATGCTGCAGTTCTGTGATTGATATTGTCTATGTTTAGTAATTTTACTAAGCTACTATTAATAAGTTGTATACATCGTACCATCGTATCATAATATCATCAAATATATGTTAAATTTATCTAAATATGAAAATATTAGAAATCTCTGCGCAGGTCAAGATGTACCACACTAGCTGTTCCTCTGTAATCCACAACTTAATTTGTCGGTTCATATATATGAACTTGCGTATGTGATTGGTCATTATTATAAATGCAGGCCGAAATTGAACAAATATCCGACGTCTGCAGAAACTAACGCATGCGCAATTCGATATAGGGAAATTATTCAATACGTTTACAATATACACCGCTTCACTTGAACCGCGAGAACCGCATCTCGGCGCCGGGTACAGGGGAAGCAGTCAACATTTGAACTGTTGAACATTGAACATGTCAACACTCTTATAAATTGTTAGCCAGTTAAATCAAAATAAGCGGGTTCGTGGTTGAGACAGTACTCGCATAAGCAGTTATAACAGCTCATCAATCATTCTGTCCTTGAACAGCTGTTGAACTTGTTTCGGTAATTTGAACAAGTAACTAGGTGAACTATATCTGTATATAACTCATACTTGGCAAATTTTTCAGCAGTTCTTCAGGGCAGGTCTGGCCTTGGGCAAGGCAGTCGCCCCTGGTGTTTTGATGATCTGATGCAAGCGTAGCGCGTATATGAGAGATCGAAAGTAGTAAACAGCGCGGACGCTGTCAGAGGCGAAGTTTCTCTGCCTATTGGCCCTAAGGTGGCATCAGATGACAAAAACACCAGGGGCGATAGCCGCGCACGACGGTAATATATCAATATAATAAACGTCGTGCATGGCTACAGGGGCGAGTGCCTTGCATACAGGGGCGAGTGCCTAACCTAGTCTCTGGGAATTGGTTCTAGCTCCGGTCGATCGGTAATAATAATATGAATATATACGTCTTGTAGTGCTATGGACATTGACCCAAAAGACCAACGTCAGGTTTTATTACTTTTTTGAAGAGGGAGTGCAGCAGCAGCCCCAGTATTTGGTTCACAAGAGCTACTGGGTAGCCCCTGTTGGACAGTAGTATACTTACTAATGTAAATGTGTCTTACTCAGGAAGCAGAGAAAGGTCGTCCATAACAGCATCAGATTAAGACTGACGGGGTACTACTACGGGGTAGGAATAGTTCCACATGTTCGCACCACCCCCCTTGACTATCCGTGCACGATGTCTTATATATTTACACTACCAGCCGACTGGGGCTACCTCTTGGCTTGTGTCCTAGCTGTTTACCAGATTAACAGGCAAGGAAACCACCAGCCCAGGTTGTATGGTAATATAAATATATAAAACGCCGTGGACGGCTAGGAAACCTCCCTAAGCTTATGCGCTGTGTCCGTTCCTAGATCTTTCCTCTACGCATGTACAAGGAGGCCAAAGACTACAATACACATAGTCTATGTTCTGTATCACTTTAAAACACTTCTTCATAAAAAGTTTCATACAACCTCTGGTCTCACTATACTTGAGTATCTATTGATAAAAAAAATGTCTTTCAACTCCTTTCACTACTGATCTTATGTGGGATGAATTTTAGATGTCATCATTTTGAGTTGATGAGCATCCCACTTAATGACTTACAAAGTGCATTTCCTCAAATGACCTTCAAATATATTTAAGATAGGTTTGTGTCGACATTCTGTAGTAGGATCAGTCATGCCTCATGATAAAACTAAGTTAACAAACAAATGGTCAAAGAATAGTATTGGTTTTTGTGTAATATACAACATGAAATATATGTAATGGTGTGCACAAAGAGTGTGAGAAAATAATTCATATCACACTGGAGTAACTTGAAAATCACTACTTAATGCTTTTCAGCTGTTCAGAATGTTTGTGAGCAAATCAAACTTGAAACTGCTAATGATAACTAATGATAAAAATAATATAATTATAGCAGATACTTGCCTGCTGACATACATTGGTTAAATTGGTCCATAGTGAGATGAGGGTCGAAGTACTATACATCATAAGATAAAATAATTATGTGTTTAAAAATTGTGTGTTTCCTTCTGTTATCCTAAACTGGAGGCAAGATTGGCACATCTCAAGGAAATTTATCAGTGACATCATGTCTGACAGATCGTGAACTTTACCAGACCTAACAGTTCTGTCAGACCTGATTTTGTATTGACGTTAGATCTTGATGAGCAGGGGACAGTGCAAAAAAAGCATACAGAGGGGAAATAGCCATGTTCAAATATTTTGCTGGTGATTTTTATTAAAAAATTGTTTTTTGACTCGAGAAACAATATTTTTATTGCGCTCATCAAGGTGGATACACTTCAACAATAACGTTCAGGAAGATCGTTTGGCTTTATCCTGATGTACTCTAACAGCGTTTAATAGAATATTTTTGAAAACTGCTGAAAAACACAACTAGATACTCCCACTGGGTTTGACTGTAACCCGTGTGACAGAATGTAATATACTTCTGGTATGTCCAGCTGCTCATACAGACTGAAATTCTTGGGCTTCCCTGCATGATGTCTATATCCAGCTGTACATGCACACTGAAATGATGGTCTAACAACTGCAAAAGATGACCATAATCGGAACTGAAGCCTTTACACATATGTATGACTGAAACTGAGTAGGTTCAAGTCTACCACATGGGCCAGGGTCTGCACTGATGGTTTGGCCTGAAGGTACTTACTTTCTCTAACCAGGGTGCCCTTAGTTCTTATCACCTTCACCTCACATTCCCTTGTCAAAAGGTGAACAAACCTCTTTGGTAGTGAGTACAAATGTCTGTGCAGATCGGTGTTTTGCATTATATCAAGTTATATACCCTACTAGCAGCATGGTATCACAAGGCTTATCATGCATTGTGGCCATGATATCATGCATACAATATTTTTGAATGATGCTGATTGTATCATGTTTATGGTATTTCTCTATCACCCCTTGACATTGAAATGTTGGTAAGATAACATATTTCATGCTGTTTGCAGGTGGAATGTTGGGTTAGGGTTGAGTAACTTGGGAAATTTAACCGGAACACAGTGAAGACTATCTTGTAGTCTTGAATTAACGTAATTCTTCTGAATCACAAAAATCTATTCAACTGCTGGGATAGACCATAATACACTACTGTACAGTTCTGCAGATGAGCCAACACATAATCATTACCTTACAGGACTTCATTTTGTCTTGGTTCTTCATTTTGTCACAGTTGTTCAATGGCCTTGGAATTAACCATGGAACCACTACCTACTGCGGAGGCAGTGAACACATTCATTGATGAAACTGAAGCATGGATAGGCGGCATTATGAAGAAACTCAACTGGTCCAAAGATTATTTATTAAAGGTACTACTGTGTAATCGTATATTATTAGCATACAACAACAGCCTAATGCAATGTCCAATTTTATCAAAGGATTCCTATAGTAGGTTTTATGGTTTTGTCAGAAGGAACCACATGTCAGATGCTCAATCGATCCAGCCCACTTCATCCCTTCATCATCTTTAGAAAAACACCAAGAGCTCTGCTCTGCTGCTAAACAGGGATTATGTGGAGAAGATCTGGTGAGTTGCATATATTCATATTGAATTACGTTATTTACAATAATTTACATGTTCAAAATGATTCTAGAGAAATAGATCTCTGAAAGATGTTCATTCAATTAACATCTTTGTTCTCATTCAGACTGACCAGAGCTCCAAGTTTTACTATGAAAATGCAACAAAAGTAAAGAATGTGGAGCTGGGTGAGTAGACAATTTCTTGCCTTAGATTCATCCATCAGCATAAATTGTCATTATTTGCTTGTTAATATTTTAAGTGGTAATCAATTCCTGTGATTTCATCACTGACACTTGATTGGAATACTCTGTCATGTGTAGATGACACTGTTTTGTGGGGAATTATGGCACAGACAACAGTGGATCAACCACAAGGTGAGTATTACTTGGTTGGTTTTATACACTAGAAATTCATTGAAACACAACTTGTGAACTTGCCAGCCTAAGCTGTGAATTTGTATGTTGCCATCAACTGATAAATTGCACAATTAAAGCTTATTGGAAAAGGCTGTATATTTCTATTTTACCTAGTTCTTCTGTGTAGTGACAGTTAAAAAATCTTCACAAAAAAATAGGTGATTATTCTGAATAAGGATGGTATTAAAAAAGGCTGCATTAATTAAAAAAAAGGGGTTCAGTTATGATTTCTTATTAAAATGTTCAAATCATTCATTGGTCAGTGCATAAGTGACCCTTCTTAATAACCAATTGATGCATGTCTTGGAATGACGTCCCCTCGGACACACCCTTATAGTGTCACTTCATTCATACAGGATTTGCTTACAGATCCAAGTCTCAGTATGCCCACTCGTTCTCAACGCCTAAGTATCTATGAGTACTGCATTAATGCCGCAAAGGCAAGCGATCATGAAACAAGTATTCCTGTAGAGTACCTCCAGTTGTTGGAAGATGACAGCAAAGGTAAACACAAACCTATATTACCTGTATTTACCTAGATAGCCTCTTTTCTTAGATTTTTAAAGCTTAATGTGGACTTATTGAAATTATTACACAAATGTAAACTGAGAATGATCAAAATCACTGTGTTTTTGGAATGATGGGCCATTTGTAGGTAAAGAGAAGTCATGGCTTGAACTCAAAGCAGAAGAAAGAGATCAGAAAAGACGACGCCAGTCTTACAAGAACAAAGCCAGTGTTCACACTCGCAACAAATCACACACTCAGGTAAGATGAGCTGGTTTGGGATATTTCAATAAGACCTTATCATGAATGGCAGTGTATTATTTCTAATATTTATGGTACAAGAATATTTACAATACAATTGTCAATGAAACATGCCGTGGGTTTCATTGCAAGCAAATGAATTCATATTTCTAAACTGTGATGATTTTCTCATGCTCAGATTGTCAAAGAAGTTATAGAAGGTCAAACAGATATATTAAGAAGGATGTGGAACAAAGACAGTCAAATGAAGCAGGATTCAGATGCAAGGGATTTGTCTGAATTAAGAATGGCTGGTGATCTCACAAACCCATCACCAGACAATACAACATCTAGACGATCCAGATCTCCAGTTGTTAGTAAGAGATCACATCATGACAAATCCAAGACCAAGAAGAGGGCACATGACAGAAGCACTCCAGACAGGTAGTTCATTAGAATTATTCAACTTTCATTGTGCATGCTAGTTTGTTTTCATTCATCTAGACCTTGTATCAATTTCATTCACTTAATTAACCATCCATACATATTAAAGATACATACATCATAATTTGCTTGTTTGCTTGTAGGGAAGAAACCAGAGAGAGAAAAAAACATAAAAAACACAAGAAGCACAAGCATAAAGCAGCGACTCCCCGCTCCTCTGTTGACAAGGAGCTCCAAAGTAGTTGACTGCACAACTCTGGTCCACCTTAATCACAAGCAGAACTTCTATACATACTGATATGGAAAACAATAAAACCTTTATCTGTTTTTGAACTTTCACGTCACGCAAACCTTAGACACCTGTTCGAGTCACACTTTGTGTGGTTATCTTTATTTGTAAAAAAATTGACACAACTACAATGAAGTTTGAACACTATTTCACAAACTCTACATACTTATAATTATTTTACTTCTTCTAAGCTATACATTTTTTTCTTTTAAGACCCCTATTGGGAACATCAGATTTTTAGATTATATATATATTGCTCTAATTGATCACAGAGCTTGGTCGATCTGTGTTTATGCTTGACTGATTCCACCAATTTGATCAACATGTCTGGCTCAATCACTGCAGCTTTGTATAGCACATCTGAAATCATACATTTCCAATAGGAAGACTGATGCACCACAAGCAATTCATCAAGCTTAGTCTATGACTACAAAAATTCCTTCTGTGAAATTTCCCCAAGCGCAAATGTGGATTAACAAAGGCCTCACTTTGATTTGATTGCCAGTAAATTTATACATAAATGGTTAACACTGAGCGATTATAAATTCTAAGAGAATCATTGCTAAAAAAAAATGGTTGTATGCATGAGCCTATAAGCAAAGAGATGGAAATAAGATCAGTTCAGATGTCATCAAGAACTCACCAAGAACAGCGGTTCTGATTGGTTGATCAGGATCATCCAGATGCACCAGTAATCCTTTATAAACCTCCTCAACATGAGCCCGATAGAGATTCACGTCAAAACCGGCCTCGAACGAATCAAAATACGCCACAAATGTCTTGCAGACGGCCACCCTGACCACGTCACTGCTGTCATCGAGGCGCTTGAGGAGGTCTGGGTACATGTTGTGTAGCTTGTGTTGGTCCAGTTTCTTTCCGAGGGTGTGGAAGAGGTGTGTGAGAGCTCGACATGACAGGAGACGTGTGTCTGTGTTGCTGTCCTCCAGGGTGGTGCGTAACTGGGTCGTCATCTCCTCTAAAACTGATAACAACTGCAACACACCAACCTGGGTGTAAATGGGGCAAGTTCAGATATGCAGTATCATTTGCAGTGGAGTTAACAGTGTAATTTTCCAGATGAAGCATGCTGCAATCAATAACAAGGTAACAAAACATAGCGTCACGTCGGTTTAAATGAGACGTTACATAACAGCTGCGAAATGGACACTTACTTGCCTTGACTCAAACACAGCATAAAACTATCATTCCCATCAGTTTTCAAACTTCTTCCCCCCAATTTTTTTGTAATTCTAATATGATTCATTATACAAAAATGTGTCCTTATCCAACAACAAACATGACTGTTTTTGTCACCTACCTGGTCAGCATTGAGGGATTCACTCTGTAGGAGCGCCCAGAGACAGGATACGGCTGTGGTGCGTACTGCCCCAGACACACGACCCGCTCGCCAAACACAATTAGGTAAGATCATGTTACGAACTACTGTCACTGTAAACTCAGTAAACCTGCAATAAAAAAACCACAATGATTAAACTTGTTGATATATACACTCATGGGCTTGTCTTGCGTTCATTTGAACCAATAAATACTGATTTTGAAATGTACATTAAGATGGAAATCAAACACTTCTGGAAGTAAAAACATACACTGGGCTTTGAAAAGAGGGCAAACTCAAATATATATTTAATGATGAGGCTATATATAACACTGCCTTTATGAGTTTCGTGATAAAAATGCCTGGCACTATGCATTTGCTACCATGTGTGTACACTATACCTGCTCTGAGAGTTGAGTGTAGTTGAAGCAGTCATAAGCAACTTGGCCAGAAGTGCGAAAAATTTCAACTTGACTGTTGGATCCTTCTCAGGGTTCAAATTGACAAGCAATATTGGAATGATTTCTTCCAGAAGCTGTCCAACCACAGGTCCTTCAATGAAAAAGATTGCATATAATGCAAATATATTTATATATAAGTTCAAAGGATATACACTTATATATTAATAATCAATCTTTTTTCCATCATAATATATTGATCAAAATATGCTAGGAATCCTCATAGCTTTAGTATTCTCTTAGTGCAAGTGTATTACTTCTTAGTTTACCTGACTTGATGATAAGTGTGTCAAATATAATCCTGTCCACCGAATGCTGTGTCCATTCAGCATAGCTTTCTTTCATGGATGCTAGTACCTGCTGTGTGTGTGCCTCATAGACAGAGGAGACCCCAGGCAGACCCTGAGCCTCTGCTAATGTCATCAGCAACTTCTCACACTACAAACCACATCATACAATATGGTGACTGATATGGGATCAACAGCTCAAGCAGCTAAGGTTCAACTGAGCATCTGTATCACTGCACAGGGAATCTGGCATATTGAGACTAAATTGAAAGCAATTTAGTTCTACTCTTGTCAAATATTGCCATAAAAAATTAGAACAAAACCTTTATAACTGAAGTTTTCAAGGTAAATGACCCTGCTACTAGATCAAATACAGAAATGTGTACAATAAATGAGTTGATACGATATATTCCAATCTAGAGGAAATTCTGGAACGAAGGTAGTCTAATAATTCAAGATTCAGGTAGTAGAGCTTTCTCTCAGACAATATAACACATAAGGCTCAATGTTCTTTTACATTTTCCGATCATATTGAAAGGGAATGTAATATTGAAATTATAACCATGGATACCATTAATGCACTCCCAAACATTACCTTGAAGTCTCAATAGCAATCTACCCGAAATCAAGCTTTGGTGTGACTTACTCTCTCTATTATTTCCTGCTGTCTGGCCAGGGCCAGGACGGATATTAGAGCAGTGAAGATCATGACACTAGCTTCCTGCAAATCCTCATGGCACACCTCGATCACCGCTCCCAATGCGTTGAGTAGCTCTACCTGATGGGAAGCCTGTATAACAACATCAATAATGAGATCAACCTGCCAAGACAAGTACTTCCAATATCGTTAGACTTCTAGGCTGGGAAACCATGGAAAGAATGTATTTTGATGAACGTGCCCTGTGATTTGACATTATCAAACTTACATCCAAGAATAACAAACTCCATTTCAATTACTCTGGCTGCAATTCACTTTACATATCTCAATATATAAGAGGTATGAAATTAAATTAGTCATAACCATAGACAAATCCTTTGTATATCAATGTTCACTCACATCTACAGAACGGCAGATATCCGCATCAGCCAGCACGCTACAAACATCAAGAAGGAAAGGTTTCAGGGACCCATGAGTACAACCCTTGATGACTGCCAGTATCTTGAGTGCGCCGACAGACTGGGAAGCTTTCACATTGGCCAGCACCATTTTCACCCACACCTCAGTGGGCACGAAATAGCCGATCAACTCTGCTGATTTCATCACCTGATGACGTCACCATAACAATGTGTACCCTTATCTATCCAAAGCAAATTAATGTATAATGCTCAAAACATAATCAACACAACATGGAATTAGACCTTTGTCTCGTAAAGTTTTCATGCAACCACACAAGGGACCAAAATAAATGATTAACATTATTTGTGCATTCACATTTTAACAAATCATCATCAACAAAGAGGACATTTTAAGTGATGTAAACTAACTCACATATTGTTGAACTAGAATTTCCTCATCATTGGCAGCCTTGTGCAGTGCTTGTAAGACCTTCTCAAGATGCTGTGTAGTATTCTCTTCCTCGTTAAGTAGCAGCGTGTAAAGAAGCTGAGCCGATTTGACCCGCGTGTCCACCACCCAGTCTGTGATGTCCCGAGATAAACCGGACAAGATCTTGGAGAAGTTACGGTACACCAAGGTCCGACAACCAAGGTTTGGGCGCTCAACTGAAAGATACACAAAATCCTTGACTTTTGGGTAATGCACAAAAAGAAATGGAAGATTTGAGTTAAATGTTGATTTCAGCAACAATAAAGCGACTGAGATGGATGAGGATGATTGTGATATTTAGATTAAGTTTGTTACTAGACTGCTAATTGCTCAGACTTGGTTGTTATGCACCTGCTGCTGGCACAGCAGTCCCATTTGATACAAATGAGCAAACAGGGAGAATCAAGCTAACTGATTAACAACCCTGATTTGAATTTGTTATAAATGGTCAATGCTTTACTCACTCCCAGGTGGATAATGTTCAGGATCAGGCTTCATGAAGTCCATCTTCTCTTTCAAATCATTCTCATTCTCACCTTCATACTTCAGTCCTGACATAGAAACAGGAAATATTGAGATAAATTCTATCTTCAGGGGTCGGGGTCTGGTGTGAGGGGGACAACTATAGCATTCCATTTGAAAGGTGTTACAGTTAAGATATTTTCGTCCCTTTAGTATTGGACTCATTTTATTCCAATGGCTTTGAAGTTTCACAGAATGACTACTTCACCACACCTATATCATGCCACAGGTCAGAGGCCACCTCGCGGATGTCTGGCATTTCATCAGTCATACTTGTAAGCAACAGTGGCAGTAGTTTGTGGAAAAATGAGTACCTAGAAGCAGATATATCCAAGGCTTAAGTCACAGTTGATAAACATAATGTACAATCAATTCAGATATATGATGGCACGTTGTATCCCAAGCGGCTGCAAGTTATGTGCCTACAGCGAATGAATTGAACAATCAATATGATCAACAACTTACCTATCTGGGAGATCCAGGAGCCAGTTTCCCGCCACTTGAGTGACAGCTTTACGCACCATGGGAGTGGCATCAAACAGCCTTTGGGCCAAATGTGACACTACATCATCTACTGATTTTCCGTTACCATACTGAATGACATTTCCTGAAAGTGTATCATATCAAATGATTAGTGTAATGAAAATAAGTTCAATGTTGAATGGGAAGGAAATCAGCCTATTGGTCATTATTACATAATAGTAATGACCATAGTAGATCAATTTACTCAATGATCATGATGCAAACATGATGGATCCATGAATGACAGCATTGAATGGTGTTCTGTTAATCTAATTATGTTAGAAGTTCCAACAAAAACAAAAAGAATGCAAATCCTACCGATGGCATATATAACTTCCACCCTCACTCTGGAGTGTTGGTGTGAAATACTTTGTAGCAATGGCTTAATAAGAGATTCAGATTGCATGTGAAAGTGTTCGGGAATAGACTTTGCAACAATAGATGCACATTTACAACTCTGCTTTTTGACCTCAGAATATTGGTCAACCACGGTCCTTGACAACATAATGACAAAATCACTCAGATAAGGGGCTATTTCTTTGCCGGGCATTCCAGCAATCTTCACCAACAACTCCACCAATTGCAAGCGTATTTCTTCTGAGGGTTCCACAATGTCCAGCTGACCAAGTCTTTGAACAAGCACCGGTATGATTAGGTATAAGAACGCGTGCTGGTTCTTCGTGGATGACAAGAAATCGAACACAAGAGCGATGGAAAGTTCTCGGCATTTTTCTACAGGATCGGACACGAGTTTCAACATGGGCTTGGCCAGTTCATTAAAAACAGTCTGCAAAAGTTCAGGGTCCCGACTCTCTTTTGATCCGAAAACCTCTTTTCTTATTCCCTCTATTGCCCTTTTTCGTGAATTTCGATTACTATCTCCTAAACAGTTGATATGTCTGGCAATACTTTGCAGTAAAGCGTCTGTTTCTTCTTTCAGAGAACCTTCCATGCTTAAATCTTGTTGATCGCAACGCCTCGCTTTCAGTATTGACAGCCGAAAGCTTCTTGTTTTATGGTAGGCCGAATTCTCACAAATTGACACAAGGCATCTGAACAAATACTAAGCTTAAGCTCCACGCTCTAAATGGTGGTGATACAAGTTTCGCAACTAATGATGATTAAGAGGTATATTTTGTAATATATATGGTAGTTCATGGTACTTGAATACCCACCAACAAAACGTTCAAAAATAATAGAACCATTTATAGAGATTTACCTGCATAAATAGATTAAAAATGTACAGAAATGATTTAATAAATCAATTTATTTGTATAATCAACATATATAATAATTATAAATATCACAATATAAATTATCACAACAAAGTCATAACTGTCACTGGTCTGATACATGAACAAGTTGTTTTCCAAAATTCCCTCCATTCATCATGGACACAAATGCTTTCCCTGTATTTTCGAGTCCCTTCTCCATTGTCACACGGACCTAGATAGGAAACAAAGCAAACACACATATGCCACTGTGATGTTTAAGCACAAAGATGCACGAAGCTTGATTTGGTACAAATAAAGTGTGTCTCTTTGTCAATACCTGGAGTTTGCCTTGCTTGACCCAGGAGAGGAATTGGGACAGTGCTTCGGTGAATTTTTCTTGGTAATTCAATACTAAGAATCTCTCCCTGCATAAGAAAAAATAATTCTACATTCATAAGGAGCGATTATGGTAATATATCAACACCTCATAGTTTATATAGTGAAAAACCCCAAGCAGTTTTAATGTCAGTGGGTTTGTTTTTTTGGGTTTTTCTTAAAGTTCATCAGTAAAGGGGCATGGGATCAACCTGTAGATTTGGCCAAATTCAATCAATATAAAGCTCACCTTGTTATGTTCCTAGACTTGAGAATTGCTTGAGTAACTTCTTTTAGAGGGGGTGGATAGGGAACATCCTTATTGTACTGTGATATTTGCCCACACAATACAATGTGGGAATCTTGCTTCCATCTGTTGAAATTCTTTTTAATTAATAATGCAGTGGACCATGAATCTGCTAAATCAAAAGGTTACTTTCAATTTCATGATAAAGAGAGTACCATCAAAATTCAATGTTACATTTATGCACTTGCTTCACAGTTAAATTCAACAGTAGGATTGGCTGGTTAAAGCTTAATTAAAGCTGGAACTTACCTGAGAAATGACAGTGTCACTCATGTCTCCCCCTACATTGTCAAAATAGATATCAACACCATTTGGACAATTATCCCTCAGCATAATTTCAACATTCTCAGACTTGTAGTTGATGGCAGCATCAAATCCCAGCTGCTGTGTTAACCATGAACGCTTCTCTTCACTTCCACAAATGCCAATCACTGAAGAACAGCCAAGCAGCTTCCCCATCTGTACAGGGCGACAAGTTCCTACAGGTTTTGAATTTTTAAGTATTTATTGTTTATTCATAAATGTTACTTAGTACAACATAGAAGGCATCACAGTATTTTCATACCACAAAACAACATGTGATTTGACAAACAATTATTGTAATAATGAAGTATGGGTGTGACTTTGATCAAGCTGCAATACTGTCTAAATGAGATCCTTGCAGTACCTGTCCTGCGAGTGAACCACAGGCCCCAGCAGCACCACTGACAACCAATGTCTGACCTTTCTCTGCATTCACATGACCTTTCTCCCACAAACCAATCAAGGATGTCAAAGCCACCAGAGACATCAGTGATAGTGACAGGTCGCTTTTGTACAAGTCTTTATCAAGCTATTCACAAAGAATAAAAGACAGATAAGTTTGACTTAAGATATGGCTGGTTTTATAATCATATCTTGCAAAAATATGCTATGTTACTGAACATAACAGATACCTTCATCCACTGCCTCTTCATAGCTTCAGAGTAGTTTATGACAGCATAGCTGGCCCAAGGCCAGCCTAGTCCACCCACAACCAAATCACCACATTCTAGGTCTGGGTGCCTTGTGGCTTGAACCACGCCCAGACCAGATGAACCAATGATACGCTGGTTAATCTGCCATGCAGCAAGATAGTCTACCCCTGGGTCCTCATTCATCATACATCTCTGGTACAAACACACCAGGCAGAGTAACTGATTGACAACTTTTGCATGTAAGCAGTACATAAGTAACCTAAGTCAATGATTTGCACAGTTAATGAAAGCAGCATGTGATGAAGTAAACTTACTAATGCTGGGTCAACAGATAGATAACATGTTTTGATGAGCACTTCTCCTTCACAAAGATCTTCTTCTCTTGGCATATTGCATTCTTCAAAGCTGAAATTGCTCTCGGTGGGTGACCCATTGACACCTCACACCCCATAATGGGACAAGATTAGTCAAATATTCAAACAATATGGAAGGAATGCACATCACAAAATTGAGAAACTCAAATTCAAGAACATTAAAGAAATATTAATAGCGGGTAAAAAAAACTTTACTCATCAATAAAGGAACATTCACTTTTGACCTGAAAGGAAGGGCTGAGATTTGCCCTACCCCCAAAATACTTACAAAGTCAGATAATTCAACACAATTAAGATAGATTGGTCCCACTTCAACACAACTTACAAATACTCTCTTGTCAGTCATTTAGTAGTAGTCATATTGTTATGATGAGAGTCCCACCCCCCACTCCTCCACACACACACCTTAACTGATTTGCAAACACATGACCCTCAGTAAGGAGATGATAGGGTATAAAAAAATCAATCAATACTCCATGCCTCCATCCCTTCCCTAAGTTACGCAGCTCTTCCTGACAGTCCCATAAATATACATTTGACATATATATCTTTCAAGCATATTGATAACCACCTGGCCTTGTGGCCAACACCACATGGAAATTCTTGATGTTCGTCATCCCCGAGCTCTGTAAATAACACACAATATATTGCATAAAATAATCCCATCATTCTTCCTATACATTGTTTTGGTTATTGCAAGCCCATTACTCGTACATCGTATATGTGATTTTATATTACCAATGTTGCTTGCAATGGATTTTGGGGCAGATAGGGCTCACCTTGGATCATAAACCAACGATCGTCAATGGTATTTATCTCAGGTGCCAGTCTAGCATGGACAAGGCAGTTAATTAAACAGCGGCCCCTGAATAAAAAGATTTGTGACTCTGGCCCCCAGGCTATCAACGAGCGCCCCAGGACGTCCGGCCCTTAAGGTAGGCAATATTGCAGGAAACAGTGGAAGGAGAATGTACGGACTTGACCTTTCTGTTTGGTTATCATGTCATAAAACTTGTCTTTGAAACAATGCAACCACGCTGACTGATGAGGCTGGCCACCATTGACCCAGGGGACTTGAGCAAACACCCAATATTGAGCATCACACGTTAATTAAAGAATACAGATCCATTTGGACCCCACCCCAAAACAAATAGCCATTGCTATACCTCGCTGTCCAAAACACGTACCTATTGGTATACCAGGTCATTGCAAAAAAAACCGACCCATTGCTATACCTGTCATCACGAAATAACGACCCATTTTTATACCAAAATGCCAAAATAACGACCCAAATTTGCGGCACATTCCCACTAACCTCCACACGGTGAGAACCTAACCCCCACCCCCACCATACCTTTTAAGAATCCTCATGAGTATAACTATCTTCAGGTATAATTTCAACTAGGTACAATGAATTTGAAACAAAAATCACTGACACCCCTACCTTCGGTCAGTTATTCGGACCTGCTAACCAGACCAGTGATTACACGGCCAATAACCAATGCTTGTGCCAGTCTAGGTTTATCAGTATTAGGGTACCAGGCCGAGATCGGAATTTACAGGTTACTACAATACTAGCGATGCCATCAGCAGATCAGCTGACAATTAATCTTACAGACGATGCCACTACATGGGACGTGGTCAGGTGAAATGCGAGCTGCGGTTCCATGAAACTTCCGGTGCAGAGGCCGGATATTTCCTGATCATTTGACCTGCTGATACAGATAAAGCAAACAGATAAAGGGTACCTGATTAATCGAAGAGTTGATCTTGGTAAATTCCCGTTATGATTACGAAATTAAACCATCACGGTTAGAAGGTCCAATGTTCTCATTTTGACAGGACCATGATGATTTCTAGCATCATGACCACATATTCATAATATAACGAGTCGTTGTACGGGGCACACGAACACATGAGCGCCGAGGGGCGGTGGTAAAATGTAGCATCACTTATTCAGAACCACAAAGGCGAGATATCTTAGAGATTGGTTTTCGCAGTTTAGTAAACTGGTATAAGTAAAGAACTTATAGTTCAGTAGCCCTACAAGACGTCCGAGTCCGGGTATATAATTATGTAACCGTTCGACAAGGGCTAATAGTTGAGCTGAGAGGGCTCGCTCCGGCTAGTTGTGAGGTGAGTATGCAAATGAGTGAAACACAAGCCCAACGTCAGGTGACGCTACTACGAAATGAATAAAAGTACACGAGACTGTAGCCCCGGTCGAACGGTAATATAAATATATACCCTCTACTCGGACGTCTTGTAGGGCTAATGTAGGGGCTCGGCAACTGGCTACTTATGTTGAAGAAATGGATTCTTCTGATTGGTCGGGGCGACCACGCCCCAGAAAATTCCACATGAGACGCTATGACAAAGCACTACGCTGCTCACAGGTGGCGTGCTCACACATTTTGTCGTACGGAGACGCAAATGAACCCACTTAGTGCAGCTTTAGCTCTTTGGTGGGTAGGTAAGTAGGAGGTACACAGGCGCCCAAATCAATTCATTCAACGAGCGCGTTCCCTGAGCGACAGTGACATGTATAATAATAGAATTAAGGTTGATAATATTGAGCGAGCTCTGGGCGCGCTGTGGGTCCTTGTCGTAAAGACTATTATCCAACCATACTGACGTTTTGGACACATTTTCGGTTCACGCATACGTGCGATGGATTATATTAATACTTTGGCTACTTTTTCGTGCTATCAATAAAGTTATTTTACTGATGTCTGGAGTGAATGTTTGCACTGGAAGGTGGCTTGGTTGGTAGGCAGTCTGGCAGCCAGGCTAGGCTCCCGGGGGGGGGGGGGTTCTCACTATGTGAAGGTAACAAGGGATGTGCCGCCTATTTGGGTCGGTTTTCTGCCATTTTGGTATACAAATGGGTCGTTATTTCTTAAAGCCAGGGCTAGCAATGGGTTGGTTTTTTGCAATGACCTTGTATACCAATGGGTCCGTATTTTTGACAGCGAGGTATAGCAATGGGTCATTGTTTTGCCATGGGTATACAAATGGATCAGAATTATGTCTTTAATTAACGTATGAGCCTCAATATTGCGTGTTTGCTCGGGTCCCCTGGGTCAATGGTGGCCAACCCCAGCTGCCATCGGGGTCGTGTTTTTTCAGAGACAAGTTTTATCGCATGATAAGCAAACAGAAAGGTCAGGTCCGTACATTCTCCTTCCCTTTCCGGGGCCAGTGATTCCCCCCAGATGCGACATGGAGGGATTTCAGTTTGCCTACCCCTCTAGCCGGTAACCATCCATCCCCAAGAGAATTGCCTAATTGCTGTCAGCACCTTGACATAATCAAAGTTGCCCAGTTGATAACGTCGTCGAGCGTGGGAACGGTGTGAGAATCCCAGTGCGATCGTGTATGCACAATTGGCAGCCTTAATAAACGCACTTTTTCATTCTGAATCGTTCGGTATATGGATGGGTCCTTTGTAGCTCCTCGAGGTAGTCTAGATATGATTTGGGATCATTAAATTTTGGTATATGTATTGGTGACCCTTTTAACAAAATTGCATATGAATGGGTCTTTTTTCAGAGGATTTGGTATGTAAATGGTTCCCTTTTCTCACTCTGGCTTGGTATAGATATGGTCCGGTTTTTGTTTCCCATGGCGGCACACCCCTACCCCTTTTCAAGGAGAGAACCCCCCCCGGGGCTAGGCTAGTGTTAAACTAGCTTTTCTTAGCTTTTCTTGGCCTGCACGCTCTTCGTTGTGGTACTGTTACTCACTGCCTGTAGTTGCTGGAGTGGGGACTAATCAGAGAAAATTAACGCGAGTCCTGAAGTAGAGTTGCTTATTTGGTTTATTTAATTTCAACAATGAAGCTCCCTGGAATCTCGCGGTCCGAATCGTTTCTCTGACTAGATGAATCTCCCTATTCATATGCGAGGGTTGGTTAATATAGCCCTTCGGGAGTACGATTTCCCTCGGTATTGGCGTGTCGTACCGCGCTGATAATTAAGATGGGAGGGAGGGGGTACTCTATAATTAAGGTGTGAGGGAGCGGGTACTCTTAACTAAAACAGTATTATAACATCCTCCCCAACCATAATAAAGTTGAACTTCCACTGTTCAATAAATTTAGAATTTACCCTTGAATTTTGAAAATTGACTTTGTTAAACTAATCGAAGGTTGATGAAATAGAATTTGGAATAAAAGTGATGAAGTAAATGGACAGCACGACACGAGCCCAATATTATTAGATTTTGAATTTTGAATGATCCCAGGGTAGCTTGGACATGCGCCAATACTGTTTGACATTGGCACATGTCCATAACAAAATAGGTAATTATATAAGTTTACAGTAATTTTTCAAATGTTTTAATTTTGCTAGCCTAAATAGTATTAAAATAAATATATTACAATAAAATGGAAAGCATTAAAATATGGAATACTCTAGCCGTTATGACATTAATTACATTTTCACAGTATTACTCCGCACTAAAACCACATGGGAAAAAGCGATGAGTCTATACTTAAAATGGTGAAAATAACTTATTGTATCTAAGTTAACTATTAATTTTGGAAGATAAACTAATGTCATGAAAATTAAATATACAAGAACAATGGACTAATGCCATGACTGTTATTGAAATTTGTGGATTTCTTTGGATGTTTCTTGAAGATGAAATATCTGGAGGGCTGCCGCATTGGGTTCGCCAGGTGTCGCCTGAGGGGAGGGGTGTGCGTTTTCCGACGCCTGGTTGAGCCGTTGTGTCTCCACTGTATCCTTGGTCAGGGAGACGTAAGCTTTGACTACAAGGTGTTGGCGCGTCGGGTGAAGGCGCTATCTCCCTCTTGTATGGCGTAAATATACCTGGGAACAAATGAACTTACCGCAGCGCTCAGTGTGTCTTGATTATGGGTAAGGTAGGACGTATTAAAACATGAGTGTTCAATGTGTAAGTGTGAGTGAGTATGTTACTTATGTGTAAAATTATAACATCTCAAAATGAATATTGGTGTATCATGCAAAGAAAAGTGTGTTTGAATGATCGCATATTACTTTGCATAAAGTGATTAGAGTGCGTGTAAATGGGTTACGGTTATTGCCCAAGATAGTGTTTAAGAAAGCTATGCTGCGGTGAGCCTGTTTAGAATAATTATGCTTAAAAGAATATATATGTTGCACATGGCCACTATCTAACATGTAAGTCCGGATACACAACGATGTGACACTATAATTGTATGTGTTGTACGTGCAACGACTCATGTATATTTGTATTGAGAATTAAATGTTTACGATACTTCTCCATTAATTATTTGATAAATACGCACGTCTTCCCTAAGCTGCAGATTCCTTCATGAGATTATACCCCGCATATACTTGTATGTAATAAGATTAGCGTTATGGGTAATGTGTAACATAAAGGGTCGCTAATTTTACGCGTGTCTGCATGATATGCCAGACGGTGCGCTAATAGCGCATTTGACTTCACTTATTGTAAGATTTTGTCTTATTATCTGCAGACATAGAGGCAAAATAATTGTGAATTTAATTGATGATATCATTGTGTCAAGTTGGCGCTGCGTGGAAGAAGACAAGTTTTAAAAGTCTTCTTATAATTTAACCAGGACTCACAGTTTACTGGATTTTGTGTGGCGGCAAAGGATGCGTGAAATTTAACGTCAAATGTTTATGTCACTTTGAAGACTGCCTTTTGAGACTTAAATTGAAGAGCAATTAAAGGGTGGCACCTTGGGCCCTCTGAAACGCAGTGTTTGTATGCATTACAATGGAGTCTGTAATCCTTGATAATTGGTGGCAGCACAAATGAGGGTCTTTTATCTGTGTGAATGTCTGAGTGCAGCATGTTTGCAAAAGGAGTTAAACAGCCCTGGGTATACGGGCCGACTGTTAAAACCTTAAATTGGACTGATAAACATTTGAATTCCACGGCTTTGTTATCTTTGACACCTTAGTTGGTTCCTGAGTTCGCCTTGATAATTTGAATTTGTCTAACCGTCAGGTTCATGCGTTTGAATGCGTTGGACACGTGGCTGAGATGGTATCGTTGGTAAAATGCTATATGGTTGGAATAAGGAAAGAAATATGTGTGTAAAAAGATTGTGTGAAATAATTGCATGTATAAAATGGTTATGCATATAAAATGAATATCGGCGTCCTGTTCTGAGAAGATAATATATGGCTAAAAATAACATGACATAGGTGGGAACAATTTCTAAAAAGGGAAATATGTACGAAGAATACTATGAAAATGAATCAATGAGGCTAGGTAGACATAATTCGTTATTTGTTTCAAAATTGGTAATGCTCATCTTCCGCGCCACATACTTGCGTCCTCGAAGACCCGCTCATATTGTTCGCCAAAAAACATAATATTAAATACTTAATTTGAATATGGAGGATATTTGACCTCGAATAATTAAACAAATTTCTCGTTTTCCCATCCTTGCATGATAAGGTTTGTCGGAATCGGGAGGTTAAAATTAAGGCGATAGTGGGAGGGGTGTTTTTTTTGTGTTGAGGAGGTACTTATGCGCGACGGAAGGTCCAAATGAGCAATAAGAATTTTACGGTCAACTCATTTTAATGTAATATATGAGTGACGTACTTACCATGGAAGAAGTTGAAAGGGGGGTATGTGGTCGTCATCTCCGATGTGTTGATAGCGCCAGGTCGCTAGTACGCCATAGTTGAGTCGAGTGGAAGAGGCCGGTGTACGCTGCCGTTGCCCTGGATCATGATCACGTCGTAGCTTGCGGCCTCGTGTCTCTTCTCTCGGCGTGTGTAGCAATTGTCAGCTTTCTTCTCTAACGTAAGAGCGTGTAAGCGTCGGGAAAATGTGTGCGTTGACAACAGTGGAAGTTGCCAACTCCCCGGACTCTCACACCAAATGTTAAACTAGCTTTTCTTAGCTTTTCTTGGCCTGCACGCTCTTCGTTGTGGTACTGTTACTCACTGCCTGTAGTTGCTGGAGTGGGGACTAATCAGAGAAAATTAACGCGAGTCCTGAAGTAGAGTTGCTTATTTGGTTTATTTAATTTCAACAATGAAGCTCCCTGGAATCTCGCGGTCCGAATCGTTTCTCTGACTAGATGAATCTCCCTATTCATATGCGAGGGTTGGTTAATATAGCCCTTCGGGAGTACGATTTCCCTCGGTATTGGCGTGTCGTACCGCGCTGATAATTAAGATGGGAGGGAGGGGGTACTCTATAATTAAGGTGTGAGGGAGCGGGTACTCTTAACTAAAACAGTATTATAACACTAGACAGCCAGGCAGGCAAGCCTGGCAGCCAAGCAGGCAGCCAGGTAGGTAGGTATAGGGACACACCAACACTAAATTGTTGTATGGTGCCTATAGAGATGGGGTAAATATGAATAGATAAGATTGACTTGATTGAGCAGTCGCCGTCTAAGGTAAGTGGAAAAAGGAGGAAAAATAATATATATATATATATATATATATATATATATATATATTATATATATATATATATATATATATATATATATATATATATATATATATATATATATATGCATGTACATTTATATGTATATATCACGCACACACACACACACACACACACACACACACACACACACACACACACACACACACCACACACATATATATATATATATATATATATATATATATATATATATATATATATATATATATATATATATATAATTTACCATAAGGTGGCTTACAAAAGATATACGCACATATACATAATGTACCATAGCGATGCAGACGCAATTTCCTCACGGTAATTAAAAATCCTCCAGTAGCCTTTGGATGTGAACTTCAGTTTGATTATTGCATGATGGCGCTATTGCCCCAGGGCAACAGCAATGTGTGGACTTGGGCTTGACCATTAGGGCTCCGTTCAAAAATAACGTAACGCTGTGTAGTGGGGGTGGGGTGGGGAGGTTGTTGTTGTCTGCACCAGCGCTGCGTCATATATCAGCAAATGACACATTGTCAATAGGCCTCTGGGCGTTACTTAAGTGTTTGATTCGCAGTAATGGACCAAGACTGACACGGCGCATGATCCAGATGTTAATCATAAGTTGTTGTTTATGAACCACATGCAAGTTGAATTCTGCTTAATAGAAATATCGAATTTTTACTGTAAATTTATAATGACTATACAAACAACAATCTGTTTAATTAGTGAGGGTGTGTGTGTCCTTCTTAGCTCCATTTATTGTGCTTGGACCACCCAGTTATGACACTCCTATAATCAACAAAAACAGAGGAAAGGAACCTTTCACATAACTCCTCCCAGGGTCTACCACCTGATGTGTCTGGCCCATGTGTTGTGGGTGGTCACTGGGTCATTTACCATTTTTCTACCCGCATGATCATTACATCAGCCCAATAGTGGGTCGCAAGGCCAGGCCTGTTGATTGATTCGGTCAATGACTCGATGAGTGTTTCAATTGCTTGATCTGTTGATTACAGGCGTTTTAGGATGCACTCGAATCTCAAAAGCACCACCTCTGTGACGGATGATGTATGTAGTCATTAAATATTAGCAGCCGGAAAGGCGGGACATTTTAAGACACGGGTGCATGTGTTCAAGTTTGTATTTTTCCGAGCTCTCCTTAGAGACCACACATTGAATGTAAATCAAGCGCATGCAGACCGCCCACGCTGAATCAATGACTTCAGTGACTGGATGAAGTGGCTAGAGTGCCTTTGGCCTGACTCATGTTGACGATGAATCATATGCGCGAGAGAGTTCTTAAATGCAAGCAACTGTGGGCATTCACATGCACTAACTGGCTCCCTAACACCATTTCGCTAATGCATTTTAGTCATGTATATGACGCTATATCTCGGTGACTACGAATCGTATAAATATCAAACTTACATGGTTATTAAGAGAATCACTGGAGCTACAGCAAATGGATGATTTCTCAGTTAGAAACGTTTTAAAGTCGTTATCTTGTTAAACAATGCTACAGGGACCCTGTTGTTGGAGCCAGTCTGGCTGTATTGACATCTTTTTGCGGTCGCAATGTGTGGTTAGATGGAATAATAACATCACGTTGAAGCCCTATATCTCACAATATGCCCATTGCAAGCCGAAAGGCTAGATATTTAACCATATCGGTTACGATCGATATATTGTACGTCTGTTATCACTGATACTAGTCCCACCATTAAGAGCTTCCAAATGAAAAAGAAACCACACGACACTGAACACGTGTACTCTTCGTGACCATGCAGTGTGTCGGCCACGGGTAAGTTGACGCCTGCACTCAACCACATGCTGCTCAGAACCAGGAGCCTGACGTATTGAGGCACGCGTCAATACAAGGAAAGCATGGCACAGTGCGTCTGCACTGCTAGGATGTAAACAAAACTATGCCTTCTTTGGGGGAGCAGCGATGAAAGAAACCGTGCTCTCATTGGCTAGGTCGATATGACGTCACATGGACCGCGCGCTGTTATGGTAAGGCTGAGGTCTGCGCGCACCGAGTCTCCTGATCATCCCACCTGGGTAGAGACATGGCATGATGTGGGGGGGAAATTGGCGGGGGTAGTGGCCACATGTTCGTTCTCTGTTCCTGGGCCCAGCGTATTTAAGACCAGATTCGGCTGTACGAATTAGCCATTTCACACGTTAACTCCCAAGTCATCTGTATTACCGATTGACATCACAATTTTTGAAGGCGATACATAAATTACTTATGTTGATATAAATAAATGTAATTATTTATACTGGACTGGGAAAGGACATTTGCGAAACAGGGTAAGGATGTTCATCATCCCGTAAGGGATAGTCTTAGTGATCTAGAGTACATGTATTGTTGCTTGCTAAAAATAATGAATTTATGTAAAAACATTTCAGAATATTCAACATTATGCCAGTTTTCATAGCATAAACCACATGTCACTATATGATTTGTTTGACAATTGATAATCGATGTCATATTGTGAAGCTTTATTCAAGCATTATTTTGACTTTTGTCTCTACAGTATTTATGTTTGTCCATCAATGTAATTGGATTTCTTTCAATACCACTACAGAATTAACAATATGCCTGCAAGGGTTGGTGATGCTGGGCCCATAGAAGGGACCCAGGAAGATTACAGACCTGTAATTACGTCACCAGCTGCTCATGCAATCGACATTCAGTCACTGAGATGTCAGGAAGAAGTTGTCATCTCTGGTCTCTCAGGACGCCTACCTGAATCAGATAATATCGAGGAATTCCGTCAGCACCTGGTGAACAAAGATGACATGGTTACTGAAGATGACAGGAGGTGGCCACCTGGTAAGCCATCTTTCACATGTATTGTCTTACAAGGCATACATAAATTGGTCTGAATATATTATTTGAGAGTTTATATCATTTGTTTCCCCTGTCATTTATGAAATATATAATTGCAGAATTTAGTGGTAATTGTATTCATACTACTCAAATCTACCATCATGTCAATCCAGGGATTCATGGATTACCTACTCGCAGTGGAAAACTGAAGGATCTCTCCAAATTTGATGCTTCTTACTTTGGAGTTCACCCCAAACAAGCTCACAGTATGGACCCTCAGCTGAGGATGCTGCTGGAAGTTACATATGAAGCTCTAGCAGATGCAGGTTTGTACACAAACCAAGTATAACTTATCTCTTCACCACAGCTAGAAATTAAAAGGATTTTAGGAGGTCCATATAATTACAAGTTAATATTTTCAATATTTGATTGAAAACTTGAATTTCTTTGCAGGAGTGAACTGTCAAGCTGTAAGAGGCAGCAGAACTGGGGTTTTCATCGGTTGCAGTGCCTCGGAATCGCATGAAGCTTGGTCTAATGACCCTGAGAAGATTGTGGGATACGAAATGACTGGCTGTACCCGCTCTATGTTTGCCAATAGGCTCTCCTACTTTTTTGATTTCAAAGGTAAGAACCAACTTATGTCTTACTTGGTATATAATAGTAGATGGTATGTAATATTTTTGCCTTAATATTACTTAATCTAATCTCATCGCTACATGCATCCTGGTTGGATATCATCATTAGTGAATTACAGGAAGTCTGCTCGTTTCCTTATCTTAGATAATCCTTGGCTATCTCTTATTTGCTATGAATTTGATAATCTGGCTGAATATCATGTTATCGGTAGCACTTGAGATGATTGCTATCTTCAATGACCTGCTATCTTCAATGAACTTGTAGATGTGAGTCATGTTGGTCTGATCACAGTGAGTGAATGGTTGTGATAAATAAGAGCCACTTAATGAGACCACCTAGTGAGCAAAATCGTAGTGATTATAGATTGCATTTGTTTTGCAGGTATTTTTCATGACTGGTGGTACAATTCCTTAATTAAGATTCTCTGCTCATAATGGTATGCCATTGCGTAATATTTAGTGGTTTTTTCCTTGACAGGGCCTAGCTATGCCACAGACACCGCCTGTTCTTCTAGCCTCCTAGCTCTGGATCAGGCAATGAACTCCATTCGCTCCGGCCAGTGTGATGCTGCTATTGTAGGGGGCTGCAGCTTGTGCCTCAAACCATCCACATCTTTACAGTTTCAGAAACTCGGCATGCTGTCACCTGATGGAGCTTGTAAATCATTTGATGCATCAGGTAATTTTGTTGAGTTTAACAGGGCTTAATTGATGTACCTGGTATATTTGATGGGATGAAACATTTCTAGTATCCAAACTATTGTCAAAATCTAATGACAATCAAAATGCTTTTGTCTAACCTAACTATTGTACGGCATTTCTATGTTCAATATCCTACAGGGAATGGCTATTGTCGTAGCGAGGCGGTGGTTGCTATTTACTTGCAGAAAAAGTCTGAAGCAAAACGCAACTATGCTACAGTTGTTCACTCCAAAACCAATTCGGATGGCAACAAAGAACAAGGTAAGGGACAATTCTAATGAAAAAGAATACAAATGTCAAGAATACCAAGTATGGCAAATCACAATTGAAAGGTAATTCAGCTATCTTGTTAAAAAGAAATACTTGTGAATTAAAATGCCTGATTTTGATTGTTACTTCCTAGGAATCACATTTCCATCTGGAGGGGTTCAGAAGCAGCTGTTGACAGAAGTATACAGGGAGGCTGGAGTGGATCCTTCACAGGTTGCCTATGTTGAAGCCCATGGCACTGGAACAAAAGCTGGTGATCCTCAGGAATTGAATAGCATTGCTGAGATTTTCTGTGGAAAGGGCCGAGATGGAGCTTTACTGATTGGCTCCACCAAGTCCAACATGGGACACCCTGAACCAGCTTCAGGTAAGCTGGGAATGGATTTACTGATCTTGCATTCTTAAATGGTTACAACTGGATCTCAAGTCTCAGTGGTCCTTCATAAAATGGGTGTGTGCATCCAGGTTTAGCCGCTGTCTCTAAGGTGTTGATTGCCATGGAGGATGGGGTGATTCCATCCAACTTACACTTCAACTCCCCAAACCCTGATATCCCTGCACTTGCTGACGGCAGACTTCAAGTTGTCTCTGATCACACTCCATGGCAAGGTGGCTATGTTGGAATCAACTCGTTTGGCTTCGGGGGCTCCAATGTCCATGTCCTCTTGAAATCCAACAAGAAGCCGAGCATTGAGACACCACATGTCAGCTGTAATGAGAAACGATTGTTCACCTACTCTGGTCGGACACAAGAGGCAGTGGAGCATGCATTGAATCAAATGGCTGCTAACTCGGGGGATATGGGTCTACAGAAGCTCTTGGAAGAGAATGCTAAAGCTCCAGGAAGTAGTCATCTATACAGGGGTCACATTATACTGAATCATGATGTGGCTACACCCCAAGTACAGGTGGGCTATCTCTCTGTAACCTCAGGTTCAAACCATAGTCTTACAGGGAAACCATGCATCAATTGTATTTAGAGAAATCAAACTGCATTGAACCATCAATCATTGAGGGGGTAACTAACAAAGAGCCTAACTCCAGTTACAGTGTCAATATTATTTGTTTCCTTTCAACAGAAGGTAGTGAGCGATGGAAGGCCGGTTTGGTTTGTATTTGCTGGCATGGGTACCCAATGGAATGGCATGGGTCGTGACCTTATGAACCTAGATGCTTTCAAAACTTCCATCATGAAGTCTGATGCCATTCTCCGCCAACACAACCTGCATCTGTATGACATCCTCATGAGTGGCGATGATGCCACATTCAACAATACACTCAACTCATTTGTCTGCATCGCTGCCATTCAGGTTTGATTGATTAGTGTATCTACAAGTAGTTTATAGTCCATCTCCCTCTTAGATGAATATATTGAACTGTAATCATCAAACTATTGCCATCTTGTTGTTTTGGTCTGTTCAGGTTGCTTTGGTGGATGTGTTAAAAACTGTTGGTATCCAACCCGATGGAATTGTGGGCCATTCAGTGGGGGAGGTTGTGCATATGCTGATGGGGGACTAACTGCTGAGGAAGCTGTGTTGGCAGCTTATTGGCGAGGCCAATGTGTGCTTGAAGCAAATCTACCACCAGGGGGCATGGCTGCTGTTGGTATGTGTTCACTATCCACATTTGAAATATATGACTTTTAGGCATCAACAGGTTGATTGATCATATTCAGTATTGTCATGGTGGCAGGTATGACATGGGAGGAGGCTGCTGCTAGGTGCCCTGATGGTGTAGTACCAGCCTGCCACAATTCCATTGATACAGTCACCATCTCTGGGCCTCAGGAAGCAGTCAGTCAGTTTGTCAAGGTGCTTCAATCGGAGGGCATTTTTGCCAAAGAGGTTAAGAGTGCTGGGGTAGCATTTCATTCATACTTCATGGCAAAGACAGCACCTTCCCTGAAGGCAGCTTTACAGAAGGTGATAGTGAGGTCGCGACCTCGCACTAAGCGCTGGATCAGCAGCTCAATCCCCGAGTCCCAATGGGACAGTGAGCTGGCTCGCTTCTCTTCAGCTGATTACCATGTCAACAACCTCGTTAGCCCAGTGCTCTTTCAGGTAAAATTCATCATCTTAAAACATATGCATGATTAACTTTCATTTAGTACATGATATATCCTATTCTATTCCATCAGATATTATACTGGCATATGGTATGATATCAGGAGGCCCTTCAACACGTACCTGAGAATGCTATCACTATAGAGATTGCCCCTCACTGCCTCCTCCAAGCCATCCTCAAACGTTCCCTGCCAGTAGGATGTTCATTCACAGGCCTCATGAAGCGCAATTACCCAGACAACCTTGAGTTTCTGCTGTCCAGCCTTGGAAAGTGAGTTGATACTGGAAACCTTCAACTGATTGGCATTAATATTCCAAATGAATATTTAGAAAGTACTTTAAAGAGGAACTGAAATGTTTATTCAAATATGTTTCATTTTATTGATATAACTTTAATCTAGGTAAATTGATCCCTGCATTGATGCCGTTGTGTGCAGACTGTATGCTGAAGGAGTGAATTTCTCCCCACTAGCCCTGTACCCTGCTGTTCCCTACCCAGTACCCCAAGGAACCAAAATGGTGTCCCCCATGCTCAAATGGGATCACTCACAGGTGTGGGAAGTCCCCCATCTGGAGCAGTTTGCTGTTGGCGGGGGATCAGGCAGCCAGTCGTCACAGGTGTTTGAGGTGGACCCATCCGAAGAGTCAGATGATCATTATTTGAGGGGTCACATGATTGATGGCCGAGTTCTCTTCCCCGCCACTGGCTACCTGGTGCTTGCCTGGAGAACACTTGCTAAGATGTCTAGTCAGATGTATGAACAGATGCCAGTGGCTTTTGAGAATGTGCACATTCATCGGGCCACCATCCTACCTCCAACAGGTAAAGACCTCTTAGTGAAAATAGTTGACAGAATGGAATTCATTTTTGGTTTAAAGATTATTGTTTGGGGTGTTTCATTTTATTAATTTGTCTGTTGACAATCCAGGTACAATGAAATTTGAGGTGAACATCACACCAGGTACAGGTCATTTTGAAGTTAGTGATAACGGCACATTGCTTGTCAGTGGTCGCATATACGAACCCACTCAGCCCATACTGCGAATCCCAGTCTACTCCAACCCTGGTGCTTCTGAGAGTCCGGATCTCATTCCACTCACCATGAGTGACATCTACAAAGAACTGCGTCTACGGGGTTATAATTACGGACCCACATTCCAGGGAATACTCTCAGCCTCCAACACCGGTGAGAGGCAAAACCATTCCTGTTATTGATAACATTGTTAATTTTTACACCTCCACCTTTTTCTAGAGGTCCCTAATTCATCATTGTATGCATGTTGTAGGTGAGGAAGGACATTTGATGTGGAATGGTAAGTGGGTTTCCTTCATAGATACCATGCTACAGATAAAGGTCCTCAGTCTTCCTGGAAGGAGTCTACGACTTCCAACTCGGATCAAGTCGCTGCGAATAGACCCCACTGCCCACCAGGAGAAGATGATTCAAATAGACAGCTGCAGACAAGGTATCAAACTCAACTATAAGTCAACATTAGCATAGCATCTTCTTCGTGCAGAGGTCAATCATTTATATGGTATATAACTGACCACTTATGCTGTATATTAGATAAATACAATTTGCAAATACAATTGCTTTACTTAGAATAACTGTACTTTGCCTTTATTTTTGAAAGCTGTGAAGGTGAGTTCAGATGCACTGCTTGACACCTGTGTTGCCGGGGGAGTTGAGTTGCTAGGGATACATGCTGCTGTAGCACCCAGACGACAGCAGACGCACACAGCACCATCACTAGAACAGTACGTCTTTCTCCCCCACTGCAGCTCGCCCCCTCCTAACCCACTTCTGATGGCATACAGAGAAGCTTGTGATCACTATGTTGCTTCTCAAGAAAAGACTGAGATGATTAATAAGTCAGTTGCAATGACCAAAAAATCAGCAGAATTTGAGCAATTTCCATCAGAGAAATTTCCGCTGTTGAGTGTGCTCAAAGAAAGTTCAGTTGGTGGGAATGATGATTTGGATGGCAGTGTGTGTGACAAACTGTCAGGGGATCCTCTCTTACATGCAATAAGGCAGGACCACCTACTGAAACCATGCATTGATTTGGTGATAGAGAACAGTGCATCAGCGCTTCCAATTGTTAAAGTGGTTGAATATTCAGAAATGGGACCAATTTCTGATATGTATGCTGATATCATACCCCAATTAAACACCCACCCCATGTTAGAAGTCAACTACACAATGACTGGTGCAAAAGTTGAGTCGATGGACACAGAAACTTTAACTCAGTATGGAGTGTCAACAGCCATATGGGACCTTGCCAGTGATACTTTTCCTAACCAAGTCCGTCAACGCAGACCTGCTGGTGATGAGCAACGTACTGTGGAAGCAGCACAATCCTGAGGCTTCCATGGCCAAGCTAAAAGCTGCTGTCAGAGAGGGAGGTTTTATCTTAATTCAGGAATCCACATGTCACTCTGCCATCCCCTACAGCTTGAACAACAACCACCACATGCTCCCTGATGCTCTCCCAGACAGATCACACGGTCCATTTTTTGTTCAGGAAACCCTGTTGGATCTGTTGACGACATGTGGGTTAGATATTACTGCTGTGAAGAATGACAGTCTCCTTCATACCCTGGTGCTCTGTAGAGTGCCTTCCGAGCAACATGGGGATGATGATGTGTTTATCTCTGTCGACTCTGCGTCTTATGAGTGGGTGGAGGAGGTCCAGACTGCTCTGAGCAGTGGTGGTGGAAGAATCTGGCTGTTGGCAGAGTCATGTCCGCATAATGGGGTGGTTGGGATGGTGAACTGCCTCCGACAGGAAGATGATGGCAAACGCATCAGGTTTGATAAGGGCATCATTCACATTACTCATTATATTCTATTGTTATATTGTGATTATAAAGTTTAATATCTGCTGTATTATGTGTCCTCATTTAGGTGTCTCTTCCTCTCCAATCTCCAACCAAACAGTGAAGCTATATCATTCAAAGATTCCTCTCTGTTTTCATCCATTGCAAAGCATGACTTGGCAATGAATGTCTATAGGGATGGACAGTGGGGTTCATTTAGATACCTCCCATCTCTGCACAGTGAGTTGTCTATGATGTTTTCCCATCTGATATTTACTTGAACTGGTGCATTTTATGGGAAATTTGAAAAGATGGCCCTTTAGCATATATATTCTATTATTTTCTGATACACAGAGCCCCAAACTGCATCCATCAAAACTCAGCATGCTTACGTTAATGTGCTGACGCGGGGTGATCTGGCAAGTTTGCGATGGATAGAGTCCCCTCTGAAGCATTATGCATCTTCACACATGAACACACGCCAACTTTGCCATGTTTACTATACATCTCTCAACTTCAGGGATATCATGCTCGCTACAGGAAAACTACCCCCAGACGCTATTCCAGGTCAGACATGAGATATACAATACATGCTGATTAGTCAGAATTGTGGATATTGTGTCAGTAAATTTTATTTGTCAATCAATGGCAATAAAAGTTTATTTTCATATGCTTTGGTAGGAAACTTAGCTTCTCAGGATTGCATTCTTGGCATGGAGTTCTCTGGTCGGGATGAAGAGGGTCAGCGAATCATGGGCCTGCTGCCTGCAAAAGTAATCCTCATATTTCTATATACTTCTTTATGTGCAAACATTGCACGTGCAATAAATGGGTATTTTATGTTGAAGTGATTTTGACTTGACTCTGATTGTTTGTAACAGGCCCTAGCCACCACAGTGGATGCAGACAGACAGTTCTTGTGGTCTGTACCAGACAGCTGGTGTCTGGAGGAAGCTGCCACTGTACCCGTTGTTTACACCACAGCATATTATGCTCTAGTTGTCAGGGGTCGCATAAAGAAAGGCGACAAAGTACTGATCCATTCTGGCAGTGGAGGTGTGGGACAAGCAGCCATTGCCATAGCGCTTCATGAAGGTTGTGAGGTATTCACTACAGTGGGTTCAGCACAGAAGAGAGACTTTCTCAAAGAACAGTTTCCACAACTCACAGACAGAAACTTTGCCAACTCTCGGGATGAGACATTTGAGTGGGATATTCTACGTGCAACCAGAGGGAAGGGAGTTGATGTTATCCTTAATTCCCTGGCCGAGGAAAAGCTTCAGGCAAGTGTGAGGATACTAGCCCAACATGGACGCTTCCTCGAGATTGGAAAGGTTGACCTCTCCAATGATTCAGCACTAGGTAAGAGCCTTACTTTCATGTAATTCATTTTAACAAAAATGTCATCTCGGGAAAGATATAAATGAATGTTCCATTTGTCCACATCACTCTTGTGCAGGTATGGGAGTTTTCCTGAAAAACATCACTTTCCATGGTATTCTATTGGATGCTCTGTTCAATGGTGAAAATGATGACTGGACTGAGGTGTCCAGACTGCTATCTAAGGGGGTGAAAGAGGGGGTGGTCAAACCACTGAAGAGGTCTGTGTTTGACAAGTACCAAGTTGAGGATGCATTCCGCTTCATGGCTCAAGGAAAACACATTGGCAAAGTCCTTATTAAGGTGAACTCAGCTTATCTACCCACAATACCGTTTTCTTTAATAATTTCCTTTTGAATTTGGAAAGGTGGTTGATAGTTTCTGGCATGAATAGTTTGTTTCTGATTTTTTGACCCAATCCAGATAAGAGATGAAGAAGAAGGTCGCTCAGTTCAGCCACCCACAGCTGTGGATATTTCTGCCATCCCAAGGAGCTGCTGTCACCCAAACAAGTCCTACATCATAGTCGGTGGGCTGGGGGGCTTTGGTGTGGAGTTGGTACACTGGTTAGTTGAACGTGGAGCCAGGCACCTCATTGTAACCTCACGTTCTGGAGTGAAAACGGGCTATCAGAGTCGATGTCTGCGTGTGCTGAGGGAGGCAGGTGTCAACATTCAGGTGTCCACTCATAACGTGGCACGACATGAGGGTGCTGAGGCGGTGTTGACCGCTGCAGCTCAGATGGCTCCTGTTGGTGGCATCTTCAACTTGGCCATGGTAAGTTATTTAAGATGATGGTACATATATCATTGTCTTCAATTGCATTTGGTGATATGTTTTAGATTTCTCAGTCACCACTGTATTGTGACAATATTGTGCTTTCCTGTTTGTCTAATATTCATGATGTCGTAGGTGTTGCGAGATGGACTTCTAGAAAACCAGACTGTAGACAACTTCTGCCAGGTTGCTAACCCAAAAGTTTGTGGCACTCAGCAACTGGACTGCCTCTCTCGCAAGCTGTGCTCCGGTAGTCTCGATTGGTTTGTTGTCTTCTCGTCTGTGAGCTGTGGCCGTGGAAATGCCGGTCAGAGTAACTACGGCTTTGCCAACTCTGTTATGGAGCGTATCTGTGAGCAGCGCCAACATGACAATCTTCCAGGTAAGTCAATTCAAAGAGAAATCTAAACTCATTTATCAATATATAACAGTTGCCTAGATTTTCTTCAGAATTGATTTATGGTTTTCTTGTGTGTTTAACAAGGCTATTTATAGAGGGGATGATTTGTGTGTGTTTGAAGGCCTGGCCATCCAGTGGGGTGCAATTGGAGATGTGGGTGTCATATTGGACACAATGGGAGGTAATGACACGGTAGTAGCTGGTTCACTGCCCCAAAGAATTACATCATGCTTAGGCACCCTCGACTTCTTCCTCAACCAACAGAGCCCAATTGTATCAAGTTTGGTGCTGGCTGAGAAGCAATCAACTGGTGCTAAGCAGGGAAACGAGGCCAACCTGGTGGACTCTGTGGCTCATATATTAGGTGACACATCACTTTAGATTACCTGTTGTAAAGGAAGTGGACAAGGTCGACACTCATATTGTGTAGCTAAATTAAGATCTGTTGTGGAGTGAATATTGTACGGGGAAGGTGATGTAATATGGTTTGATTATACAGCATGAATTTAGATTAATGCTAACGTAACGTTTCCATATTATAGGCATCAAAGATTCCAGCTGTGTGAACCCAGACATGACCCTAGGTGACCTTGGACTAGATTCCCTCATGGGCGTCGAAGTCAAACAGACACTGGAGAGAGATCACAATCTGTCTCTACCAATGCGAGATATACGACTGCTGACCATCAATAAACTGAAAAACATTGGAGGAAGCCCCAAGAAGACTGATGGGAACCAAAAAGTCCCAAGCAAGCACTTTGATGTGCTGAATGAAAGTGGTGTGTCTATGAGATATGAACAGGACCAGCTGGTGCCCTCAGTGCCAGTACTCAAGATGAACTCCAAGGAGGAGGGAGATTCAGGAAATCTGTTTGTGGTACATCCGATTGAAGGCTCTGTGGTGTCCCTGAACATGGTGATGGAGAAAGTGATGTGTTCCATCTATGGACTACAATGTACACAAGATGTACCACTCACTTCTATTCCAGACCTAGCCCAGTTCTATATCAAGGTTAGTTTCATGATTTAACACTAAAAATCATTCTGATTAAATATAAGTATAATTTCAAAGAAATCTGGTATTTGTTCAAACCTTTTTATGTACATTGTCTTTTTTCCTCCAGCAAATAAAGAGTGTACAGCCTGAGGGACCGTATCGACTTGCTGGTTACTCATTCGGGGCTTGTGTTGCATTTGAAGCAGCCTTGCAGCTGAAGACGGCCGGGGAGAAGGTTGACTCTCTCATTCTGTTAGATGGGTCACACTCGTATGTTGCAGCTCACATCGCCAAGCACAAAGAACGACTTAAGACTGACCCTTCCCCAGCCGTGTTCGAAAGTGAATCTCTGTGTGCATTCACTCTCCAGTTTATTGACACAGACTACACTAAGGTATCATCGGCTAACATCCTACATATGACATACATTTAGTAGGAATATCACTGTATTTTGTTCTTATGGTCAAATACTTGTTTTCAGCTGAGCACTGAGCTTATGGCAATGGAGAATTTTGAAAGTCGTGTTTCTCATGTGGTGAACATCATCACAAAAGCCAGTGCCTACACCAATGTAACAGAAGTGACCAGGGCAGCCGAGGCATTCTACCACAAATTAGTTATTGCAGACAAATATGTTCCTTCAGTTAAGTTGTCTGGCTGCCGCGTGAAGCTGGTGAAAGCTTCGCAAGGTTATGAACAGTCTCAACCCCAAGGACAAGACTTTGGACTCGATGCTGTAAGTGTCAAATTTATCAAACCATGTGATTTTTATGTCTCTAATAATTGTTGTTATTTTTCGTGGGATTCTATGTATAACATATCCTATAGGACTTACTTCCAACAATCTGTAGTGACGTAATGACTGTGTTCAGGTGGTAGAGGGAGAGGTGGACGTGTCTGTCGTCGATGGCGACCACCAGACATTTATCCATGGTTCATCGGCATCACAAGTGTCTGATGTCATCAATGGCTGGATCTAAGCTGCTCTGTCTTTCCCATTCTAATAACACCTCTCCTGATCTCAAGTTAAAGTGATCAAACAAATCTCTTGTGCTCCTTTTATTGGTTTCTGTATCAGTTTAATAGCTTTGCATTCATCAATTCCATTTGGGTTTCTTTATATCAATTATATTGAATACTGCAGCTGTTATTGGTCTTTCTGAACATGATACTTTGAATTTTATGATTTTTTCTAATAAAAACATTGTTGGCTTCTAGGCAAAACAAAATATACTAGTCAACCCTGATACTCTTGTGTAAAATGTACCACTCAGTGCTTATGATTTCTATTTATATGACATGCACTGGATGAGGTGCTTTAAGGAAGCATTTCTTCCACACCCATGATTGTAATGATTTCTACTGAATAGGACTTTTCCTATTAAATCCCTCTGTGATTGTATGTTATGGATATTGTTATTATGTCGATGTAATGTACCGGTAAATAAATAAAATATCAAATGATTGCATTTTTCCTACATTCCGAAGTTAACCACTTCAGCTTTTAATTGTTGTAAATGAAAATAATAAAGGTATAAGAGCATCTTAATATAGAGGAAGTAATGTAAACAGTATAGTGTGTTGCTACTGGTGACTTGATGGGCTTAGCAACTCTGATCTTGACAATTTGCACAAGTGCATCGATGTAATGACAAGCTGACATTTATTGAGAATCGTAAATAGAAGCAACATAAATCGCCCGGAATGGCACACTAGGCTATATAACAAATGTCAGAGCCAATGATACACATGTTAACTCTTGGATATCGCACAGTCAAACATCAAAGATAATGAATGTGATAATGATCGAGCATGCCATTACTAACACAGTCGCACAGTCACAAAATGAAAAGGAACTACACGATTTATAAAATTGGTGTTTGGACCTCATACACAACATGACAGTACTACCTTGTGCTTGAATAATAATAATAATTCACAAAGACACTGTTAGCATGTAATGAAGCATTATATTGGATAAATGTGTTTCACAGTCGATCATTTAGGACTTGCAGTTTTGGCCTGAAAGGGAAAACATTTAGACCAATCAAAATGTGTCTTGAAACAACAAGGTAACTTCAACTAGAAATTCAGCTTTCAAAACTCACCTTGACCAATGGTGCTGGCGGTTTGACTCCAAACAACTCACAAAGCTGATTTCTAATAGGTCGAATCTCAGGAATGGTCTGGTCCCTGACAACATATGTACAGTGAACTATTTCAACTCACCATTATCCCTCATTGAATAGAAAGCAATAATATTTATTATGACCCCAGACAAATGCAAGTTAGATTATGACATAGCCCAGATAAGAGTAAGGTTGGGTTATGACATGACCCCTGACAAGAGCAAGGTAGGGTTATGACAAGATCCCTGATAAGAGCAAGGTAGGGTTATGACAAGAACCCTTGCAAGACCTAGTAAGGGTCATGACACGACCCCTAATAAGACCAAAGTGAGTTATTTTGGTGTTAGGACATGACCCGTGAGAAGACTGACCATTGTGTCTCACTAAGAACTGTCATCACTTCATCCAGGTTGCTGTCACAGACAATGTCATCATAGGTCAGCAGGCTCTCATACAGCTTATAAGCAGCAGTCTTCCGAACCTATAGAACATGATGCAAAAAACTTCATAATCATAACACCAATACTTGAAACATTTATTGTGTTATTGCTACCTAGATTATGACCTACATACTAAAGTACTTACAATGGGGTATTTATGGCAGAGGAAGATCATCAACTGAGATATGGCTTTAAGTCTTGTAGGTCCAGAAAACATGAGTATGTCACAGAACCTGTTAACATACACTGTTTAATGTGAAACACTGGTAATGGTATCCTCCTTCATCAAACTTAACCAAATTATCATTATATTGCAAGCACCAAAGTTTTTAATCTATGAGACATATCAGGCCAAATATAAAACATCCAAAATGAGTGTGGTGGATCCTTTATATTTTATATCATTTTTGTAAAGTATAACAAACTCAAGTAGGTGCACAAATAGACAAATGAGAGCAAGCATGCCAAGTCAGTAAGTAGATACGACGGCGCCACATGCTTCAAGTAGATATGCACAGAGTTAAAATGAAAGAGGCACTTACACATCCACACTTGCTAGCAACTTCTGTACCTCACCACAGCGGGTAATCTCTGCCTTACATCGCATATACAACTCTTGCACAAACACTGAGCTGAACACATCAACAATTAAATGTAACTAGTTACAAATGGACTTCATGGGTCGCAAGGTTACACTGCAATGAGATGAGTCAATCTGTCTGGTGATAAGTTTACCTGTCTTCCTCTAAATACAAGTTGAAACAGCCATTGTTCATCAGCTGATTCAGCATTTTGAACATAGGTAATGTCACCCTGAAACAAAAGCAATATGATAAATAAACAGGCTTGCAAAATTTATCAATAATCTTTGGTTGTTAAGAAGTCATAATCCTGTATTGATCAACTCAGATGCTTATTGATAACAATGCTGGATTGATCACCTGTCAACTTTCTGGAGGTTCTCAAATACTTGGAGCAAAATAGAAGTAAATTTGTTCAACTGGTCTCTGTCTTTGCTGACTGGTTGTAAATATGATAGTAGGGATGAAGAGGAATATTTCACCTGAAACATAAACAGGTAGTAAATACATCTACCAGGCAGTGAATACATCCTATAAGAACAATATGTTGCTTTATAAGAGCTGATGATAAGGGACCCACCAGGGATTCTGTGAGTCCACCCACACTAACAGTAAGGCCCAGCAAGACATGGTAAGAATACTGTGGTAGAGAAAATAGCCGAGTGAAGTGGGGGAACGTAGCACTAGGAACACTCCAGTTGACTGTCGCAAACTCTTCTCTGGTTCATACAGACACCACGTGAGAATGGATACAGACATACTTCCAAGCTGGCCAAATTAAATAAAATTAATACTACGCTGACATTGTCTAACACTGCCGGTAATTCACTTACTGTGGGAAAATGGATTTCAGTTCATCTCTGTGAGGGACATGGGGAACTTCTGGCCTGCAACAGAAACATGGCATGCCATTTTATAGCACTAGTTAGTGACATAATGAATGGCCGGTGAGGGCAGTTTTAACAGCCTGACGACTCACGTCAAGTAGAGGAGGTTGTAGAAATACTCCCCAGCCACTCCACGTGTTCGATCAATCTTCTCACACGCTTGTTGAATTAAGTTGGCGAACAGCTGATGTGACCTGAGGATCCAAACAGGGTCAGCAATCAAGACAAACAATAGGTGTTCCTGCCACAGAGAGGTCATGGAGGCAGAGAAGAATAGGTATAAAGGCTTGTGATTACATGTCTGGTGTGATGAGGTCTGTCAAGCCCTCCGTGATGAGCATGGAGAGGATGGCATGTAGACCTGACATGGCTGCCTCCCTCACCCTGGCCAAACACATACATCTTTTCATACCTGTATCTCACAGGATAGTTAATCATGGAAACAATATCCTGTTTTTTGTGTTCTATGTAGATGTAGGTAATAATGACTTTGTGTACACTACTATGAGGATATGAAAGGTTAACATTGGAAGCTGAGTTTATACAACAAGAGAAGAGAGTAAGTATATAGCAAGTAGAAGACACAGAAAGTATAAATACACAGGGACTGTGATAGCAAGTATCTTACAATGATGACATGCAAGGTTTACAGTTATGTTTGCTATAGAGAGGGAAGGAGAAAGGATTGGTAACATAAAAAACATGTCCGTACGTCTGTACGTCTGTACGTATGTATGTATGTATGTATGTATGTATGTTACCAATCCTTTCATGTTAATACAGGGATATACAAGCATAAGTCTGAGCCAAGTAATTTTGACTTACCATGAGCCAACATCACCTCGACTGTCAACCGTGTAGTCCGTGAGAGCTGAGAAGAGAGCTTGCATGAGTGTAGGCAGGTTGGCCTCACAGAGGACGCTGTCAGGGTCGCCATGTCGGAACAAACCCACCGTCTTACACACACTGAAGATCAGAGAATAAAACCCAGTCTTACAGACACTGAACATCAGTGAACAAATCCAGTCTCACACACACACTGAACATCACAGAACAAAACCAATCTCACACACACAGAACATCAGAGAACAAAACAAGTCTCACACCAACTGAACATCAGAGAACAATACCCAGTCTCACACACACACTGAACATCAGAGAACAAACCCAGTCTCACACACACTGACCATCAGAGAACAAACCCAGTCTCACACACACAGAACATCAGAGAACAAACCCAATCTCACACACACAGAACATCAGAGAACAAACCCCAGTCACGCACACACTGAAAGTCTGATAACATGGATGCTGCATGTTGAATACGGTTTGACAATACTGCAAAACAATTATATCATCAGAAAGTTCAACCTGAGAATGATCTAAGAAATTACAGTAAATGTACACTGAATTATACTCTACAGTGCACTTCTTCAATTGATTAATATGAAATGAAACACTTGGGTATCATGGCACTTTAATGAGCAAGTGATTGAAGAGGATGATTGTGATGTCTGGACAGCACACCTTGTGGATGTACCTGAACTCATTAGTCATATGCAGTAAACCCCTGCTCCATTATCACTGAGACGCAAGGTTAGGGTCTTAACTGAATGGTGGTAATCACAGGCACCCAAGTCAATTCATTAAACAAGCGCATTCGGCAGTGTTCAGTTTCGTCTGATGTATATATACAAGTCACTGTTGCTCGGGGGACGAGCTTGACTAATGAATTGACTTGGGTGCCTGCGGCGGTAATTGCTTACGATATGCTGGCTGTGATAGCATCTGCTCTGGATTCAGCCATTTTCTTATCGTTATCCAAACTTCCCACTTCCAGGAGGGCTTTCAACACAACCTGTAGCTTGCCTTTCAGGAAGAACTTGGGCAGACTACCCAGGGCCCAGACATAACCGATGCGGACATTTTCCAAAGAATTCTGTAACTGCTTGATGCACAAGTCCACAACACGTTCTGTGAATGAAACACACAAACACCTCATTCAACCACTGCTGCCTACTCTTTATGTACTTCATTTAACTAGCAGGTGTAGGCCTCATTTCATGCTGACTATATATGTTTACTAGCCTTATTGTCTTCCAATAGATGATTTATATCAAAGGAACATGATAGTAGACAAAAGATACATTATCTATCAAAACAAATAAATGCTAAATTTATCAGTACGAGTTGATTAAAAAATAAACATTAAATAAGGGTGTGGTGATCAGTGACAAATGGAGATGTGATGAGAGAAGATAGTTCACCTTGGGCGTCTGGGTCAGCTGCCCCGTCTTTATCACGGTAGTATTCAGTGATAAAGGCTGCCAGTGCTCCAACAGCAGCTTCCTGTGGGTAGGATACACACATTACTGACTGGTCGCTCAAAGTAAATGCTTGTATACCAATAATCATGAACTCCTCCTCAGTGACATGATATACTTGTGTCAATAACACAACAAAAATCTCACTTAACGCATAACTGACAACTACTTGTGTACAAGCAATATGTTATTAACACAGTTATAGAAAGAGCAACTTAAAATAAAATATGAAACCTGAATTTCTCTCTCCTTATGTTCCAAGCAATCTGCCAACAGGTTGTACCAAACATCTGAAACAGACACAGATTATCAATCTGATGTCTATGTAATAAGCGGATTGGATATACGCAGCAAAGGAGAACACAAGAAGTTAGAACCTACCGACTATATGAGGGTCAGTGAAATGAAGGCGGGCTTCAGAGAGCTTCTGGATCAAACAACATACAGCTTTCCTCATGATTTCTCCACCCATACCACGGAACAGCTGAGCTTCAGCACACTGGAGACAGTCAATCATTGACATCAATCAAATATCAAAAGTGTGCGACTGCAATGTGCATCAAAACTTGAAAGTTTCATAACTCATACACCTAAAACACTGGTGTTTTACATATGGAGCAGTGTATGAGTTGACTACTAGAACCATTACCTTGATGGTAATATCACGAAGTGCTTCAACTGATGTCTGGCCCAACAAGTCTTCAACTGACCTAGCAAATGCAAATGAAATACCACTAGTTCAGAAGAGTTAAAAAAAGAATACTTCAAGATACACATAATGACTATATCAAGGTCAAAAGTGTCAACTTGAGGCAGGCATACCAGACAGAGAAGTGACGGTTATATATATTGTAGGTCATTATTACCCAAAAAAGAGATTGAAATTGATGTCACATGGGATGTTAGCAACTTTATCAAAGCATGTTCAATGACTATAATCAGCCACCTGTTGACAGTCTCGCCATGCTTGGCAACTGCCAATGTGATTGCTGCTACACCCAATATAGCTCCATGTCGTTGGTTGAGGTCCTTACTGAGACACTTCTTCAAGAGTCTGGGCATAGCTGTAGCATACATTTTACTCAATACAAGGTCTATCTATCATATTCTAAAGTTATACAGCCTCTAGCATACATTGGCTGAATAAAAGAATAGAGAAACCACCCCAAGTTGATGTCACAGAGTAACCAACCCATCTGATGTCAAACAATAATCACAACCAACCCAACTGATGTCATAAAGTAACTACAACCAATCCAACTGATGTCACAGAGTAACCACAACCAATCCAACTGATGTCATAAAGTAACTACAACCAACCCAACTGATGTCATAAAGTAACTACAACCAACCCAACTGATGTCACAGAGTAACTACAACCAACCCAACTGATGTCATAAAGTAACTACAACCAACCCAACTGATGTCACAGAGTAACCACAACAACTGATGTCAAACAATAATCACAACCAATCCAAATGATGTCATAAAGTAACTACAACCAACCCAACTGATGTCACAGAGTAACCACAACAAACCCATCTAATGTCACAGAGTAACCACAACCAACCAAACTGATGTCACAGAGTAACCACAACCAACCCATCTGATGTCAAACAATAATCACAACCAATCCAAATGATGTCATAGAGTAACCACAACCAACCCATCTGATGTCACAGAGTAACCACAACAACCCAACTGATGTCACAGAGTAACCACAACCAACCCATCTGATGTCACAGAGTAACCACAACCAACCCATCTGATGTCACAGAGTAACCACAACCAACCCAACTGATGTCACAAATTAACCACAACCAAACCTACTGATGTCACAGAGTAACCAAAGGCAACCTACCAGATGTCACAGAGTAATCCAAATCACATGGTGTCAGAAACTGTAGTGATTTGCCAGCATGATTTCTTGTCTTTCTGCATCATCACAATAACAGCATCAATGGACAGACATGCATACTGAGATTGCTGGTGACTTACTGAAAAAGTTGTTACAATGGGCCAGTACTTACAAGCTCCAGTGATTGGACTTGTCCTCCACTAGATTATCTATCATGGAATGGGTGTACTCCTCAAACTGTGCCACATATACACTGTAACACACAAACACACATTAACCAGTTAGTCATAGCATAACACTAGTTCAATACAAGTGCTTCTGTCGTGCAAAGGAAATGAGGAACAATATCTACCTCAACTTGGTGTAGCAATTAGTCATATCCCCCACAGCAAAATAATCACAAGTTGTAAGAATTTCAATGCCATGTGGAAACTGGCCCTGGAACAGAACAGGAAACATCACAAACCACTGATTCTAGAGAGCCTTCTACTCATTACCCAACATCATGATAATGAATGTAAAAACAAAGATGCAGGTGTAACACCAAGTCACCTGTCTGCCAACATTCTCCTGGAAGGCAGCAGCTGCAGCCCGCCTCACATTGAATTCCCGGTCAAAGAGAAATGCAATCACTAGAGCACTGCAGACATTAATACACATGCTATTAACATCCATTATACACTTACATGTTATTTGCTATGAATTTAAAAAAGAACCAATATAAAGGATTGTTAAATCAGCAGAGAGCTTGTGTAATGACATCACTTAACATGCTTGTGTAATGACATCACTTAACATGATTGTGTAATGACATCACTTAACAAGCTTATGTAATGTCATCACTTAACATGCATGTGTAATGACATCAATTAACATGCTTGTGTAATGACATCACTTAACAAGCTTGTGTAATGACATCACTTAACAAGCTTGTGTAATGACATCACTTAACATGCTTGTATAATGACATCACTTAACAAGCTTGTGTAATGACATCACTTAACAAGCTTGTGTAATGACATCACTTAACAAGCTTGTGTAATGACATCACTTAACAAGCTTGTGTAATGACATCACTTAACAAGCTTGTGTAATGATATCACTTAACAAGCTTGTGTAATGACATCACTTAACATGCTTGTGTAATGACATCACTTAACAAGCTTGTGTAATGACATCACTTTACAAGCTTGTGTAATGACATCACTTAACATCTCAAGAACTCACTTAGCTAAATCATTCACATAGGGCTTGATTTCTTCTGGTTCATAAGCTCGAGCAAAAGCCCAGCAGACGTAGCATGCTGCGTCACGCACATGACCCCCCACGGAGAAGTTGCCACGCTTTTCATCATACATAAGGGCCTTGATAATGACAGGTACCACTGGCGACAGATAACATCACATTCTGTAATGTCAGTAGTGTTTTAACATCTGGCTGTTCTACACATCATGGTGCAAGTACACATTGATAAAGCAATTGTTTCCTTTTCCAAACAATACTGGTAATATATTAATCATGGGGGTCCCAACATCCCTACTCCACTAAAAGCGAAGTCACCCATCCTTATTTCAACCAGCTGTCATGCAGATAAAAGGATCCAACCTTGACTTGAACCCTATGTATAAGAAACCTCCTTACCATCGGGAAGTCTATCTGGCAGTAGGAAACCACGGCGACCCAGTTCAGCTAATGCCAGGCAACCTGTTAACAAAAACCCTTTATGCATAAAAAATGTTTATATAATCAAATAAGTGGTCAGCAAGTTTATCAATTTTTTTTCACTAGCAATTTTTTCCCATCATAATTACGGCAAATCTTCGTGGATGACAATAAGGGATTTGAAAGATGAGATCTATGGGATGGCATTACTACATTAACATTAATCTGAGTCTTTTTGAGACTGGTCACCTCCATGCCAGGCTGTATCTGTCTCAGTGATTGTAAACAACTCCATGATGGACCCAACGACTTCATCGGCCAGTTCCCGAGGCAAACGGCCAGTGACACGGCCGATTCTGTGACATAAAACGTCAGTATCTTATTCAATCATAACAAAACTGATTGTTGAGGAGCTCAGTGAGAAGTGCATTAAGGAACAGCTAGTCAATCTTGTTACCCTTTGGCAGCAGACCATCGTACAATAGTGTCTTTGTCCTTCAGACTGGTCAATAGGTATTCTGCAAAACATAAATAATTATTTACAAATCACCATAAGATATATATATATATTAAATATATATATATATATATATATATATATATATATATATATATATATATATATATATATATATATATATATATATATATATGTAAGGCAACTAGGAATTTGATGAATACCCATCACTTCTTCGATTTCATCTGGGATTTCATAGCCCTCTTCTTCTTCAGCTGCTTGTACTTTGCTGATCTTGGGTGCAGGTTGAGCGGAGAGGTTCTCTGCTAGTAATCGACTGCCTCGCTGATACCTACACCCAGTCAACCAGTCACAGTTGATTGGAGATATAATCATACTTTATGCACGTAATTGATAACAGTACATACCAAAATGGCCAGCATTGTTTTGATGTGGCAACAGTGCGTTATATAAAACTGGAATAGCGTCCAAACCATTTAGTAGCATAATACACTGAAATAGCACAAAACAGCTATGAAACGACTGACAATAAACAATCACCAAGCCATTACCTCCACGTTGCAACTGTGGCTTTGAGGAAGGTGAGACCAATTCGCTGTATGAGTTTGGTGTTCATTTTAACTAACAAGGGACTGTTACAGACAGCCGTGTTGAGAGACAGGATTTGCTTCAGGACGATAGGAGCTGCAGATAGACAATTGTGGTAAGTCTGTGTAAGCAATATTGTCGTCAAACCAATCTATCCATTCTAATCTCCTTAATCACAATCAGTACCTGCTCAATACACATTTCTAACAGAACTGAACTGGACTTTTTAAGACTTTATTACAATACAAAAAAATCACATATAATCAAAAAGAGTTGCAATATTATCAAGTTCTATCCCTGAAAGACTATGAGAGACAACTGTAAACTCACCAAAGCTGAGCAGATCATCACGTTTTCCAAACTTGAAAAGCTGAGCAAGTGTGGTGAGGATGCCAGAGATGGTTGTGACCCCAGTCATATGAGTTTCTGGGAGATATTAGGAACATATGGTTACATAAGATGTACCAATATAGTGAATTCAACCAAAGAATACATATCATTTATTACAAATAAGGTGGATTGGCATAGGATGAAAGTGGGAAGAACTGAAGTCCAAAAAGGTCTATTTGACAAGAGGATAATAACATCTACACACTGAGAACCACTGAAGAAGGTGATCAAATCCAGAGAGGAACTACCCAAGCAGTATATTGACACCAGAGGTATTTTCATAACAGTAATTGGAGACTATTGAAAGCTGGTATACATCATAATGGAATCAACAGTGTGACTCACTATCAGCTTTACTCAGGCTGACCAAGCACCAGTCGATAAACTCGGGAAGTTTCTGCTTCTTGACATCGGGGCGTGTCATAAATCTAGACAGAGTGTAGGCTGCTGCATCACGAGTCTTGTCACTCACGTTCAGATACAGCTGGCCACACATACACAACTACTCCATTATAACCATACAATGAAGTCCTTTCTTTTACACATTATTTAATATATATAATCAGTTTTCATACATATACCCAGTCAGCTGACCACACACTGCTGAAAACCATCTCACTCATAGAATACCCACCCTCAATTATTCAAAATTAATACCAAAATTAAATGCCAATGAGGAAAGCTTATTGTAAACGTATGAGCTAGTTGATGTTGGAGTTACCGTGCAGACATCGATGATGCGTTGCATGATGGGTTTCTTCACTTGCTGACCCTGCTGGCGTATATTACTGTCCAATCTACACATGTCGAAGGGAATCATACAAACCATGGAGAGCCAGAGGAGCAGCATGTAACGAGTCTCCCAGCACTGGATGACACAAACTGGGGGGTCAGGTACTAGTTGGAATGTACGGACATCATAATCAGCAGGTTTCATGAACCCAAGTTTAATCAAAGTTTGGTCTCTGAAATATAATTCTGTGTGAACTGATGATAAACAACAGAGCTTTAATGTGATGTAAACTGTATCAAGTGTAACCAGTTTATAATGGAGAGATCACACTGATTAGATACGTGACATTATGCTTCATTATTGTGGTGAGTAAAGTACAGCTGAAGGTCAAACATGAACGGCCTTGAGAATACATGACTAGTGGCTACAAAGAGTATAAAACAGCTTGAGAATACATCACTAGTGGCTACGAAGAGTATAAAACAGCTTGAGAATACAGGACTAGTGGCTACAAAGATTTTAAAACAGCTTGAGAATATCAAAATGGTGAGGAGACCTTCAAGCAAATTGATTGTAACCGCCCACAACACATGACTGCTGTATGTGCAGCCTGTCAGACATGGTACCTGGTATTCATGAGGGTTTTGTTCGTTGAGGAGAGCGAGGACCGGTTCCAAGTCAGCCACTTCATGAGGCATCAGTCTCAACACCACTTTGAAACCACGTGTCTGCCAACATCAAACATAGTGGTACAACAGGATTTGCAAACGTATACTCAACACCCTATTATAATAGGCTTACAACTAATGGAAATATAAATAGTTTTATTTAGTGACATAGAAACAAGACCACCACAACAATGCATATACAAAAAGATAGTGTACCATTCTCTGGTGACATATAATATATTGGTAGTCAATTATATGTGAATAACTATACAGAAATTTATTATTTACCTTTGTGATGAAATAGAGCAGCTTGAAAGCCAAGTTGTATACTTCCCGAGGATTTTCCTTTCGTGCAATATTGAGCAACTTATCCAATATTTTTTCTGGATATTAGATTAACAAGAAACTGTTCAGATCATAAAAAGCATGTGATGAACAGTAGTAGTATTAGCACCAACAGAAATCACAGCACGCACAAAGTATGCGATGAAAATTATATAAATAGATGGTAAATGATTATGTGCCTGAAACTCTGTTACAAGACGATGTACTATTGCCTTTCAGTAAAGACATATTATGACCCCAACATCAAGATAAATGATGCTAACTATATGACTTCCAACTTTCAGGGTAAAACAAATGCCAGTGATCTGTCATTTTTTCACTTTGTGAGAGAAACCCTCTTAACTAGGGTAGTCTCAACAGCTCAAACAGTGTATTAATGGCAGAGGTTTGATAGCAAATAAATTTAGGAAAATATTTAACAACAAACCTTAAGGTTATCAAAGAAATATAATCCTGCCTTTCTCCCAAAGGCAGGATTATACAGCTCAAACAAAACAGAACATAATTCCTAGATGTACTTTTAGTAGCCAGAGGAAGACTTGAGGAACCCATATGTTGATATGATAATAAGGTTTGTGAGGGAAAATTAAACAATATACCCTTACGACAGTTTTTCACTCCACCACAAACAATAATCTGCCAATAGGCTGCCAATAAACAATTTGACATCCCTGATATAGTCATGGTGTAAATACACACACACAATATCAACCTACCAAGATGAGGATCCAGGAGATGGGGCTGTTCTTGGTATTTATCAGTAATAACTGTCACAAAAAGAACCACATTGCAGTTAATTCATCAGGCTATGAGTAAATAATTCATAGCATCCAAATCATAAATCAATTATCATTCATATTGTATACCAATATTAATATATGGTGTGTTTTTTTTTCATACTACACTTTTTAACATGAACTGGGTAGGTTTCTGCTCTTCAATGGTTAGTTATGGCTAATCCTTATAAGAATAACCTATAATATACAATCCCAAATGTTAGTATAAACACCCAAGAGGATTTGATGGTTGGAAGGGCAAGGCAAAAGTTAAGGGAAAGTGGAGGGTGGGATGAAGGGCCAGTAGCAGTAACCCCTAGCCCCGGTCATACTGTGATCTACTCAGACGTCCTGGAGGGCTAGGGCAACCCCTAGCCCTGGTCGGACGGTAGTATACATATATAAGTCAATAAAACGTCATGCAAGGCCCCAATCTGGTAATTGGAGCTTAGTTATTTTTCTCTTGGTCAGGATGTTGTTTTTCTGAATACCTAGCCCTACAAGACGTCTGCATGTTACCGTTACACCGGAGCTACTGAATACCAAGCTGTTTTGATTCACAAGTAAATTTTAGCTCTGTTGAAGACATTAATCAAGTTCATGCCTAGATTGATCACCAAATCAAAGGACTCCATACTGGATCCATGTACAGACACACATTGACACAAACACATACACACATTTCTAATCTATTAATCAAATATGTATCAGAGTGAATGAGAAATGCATTCAATAAACATCTGATTAATGGTGACAAATACTGACATAACTATATTTAGACATGACTACACTTGCCGGGTAGAACGTTATGAATGTTTGGGTAAGAAAACTCACATAGAAAACGCTCAAGAGCTAATTCAACAGCTATTTCGTCGCGATATATATTGATCAGACTGTCAATTATCCCAATCACTTCCTCTGATTCACTGAATTCCTCTAATATCAATGCTTCTTCCATCGGTTTATCTCGAACGTGAGCTTTACGGGCAGCAATTTTTCAGCCATCTTTCAAGTTGAGGCGCTTGTCTGCTTTTCTCATTGGCCTTTCCTACGCAGACTGTATGCATTTAAGTGAAACGGAAAGTGAGCAAGTGATTGCGTGTAGTATAATGGACGTTATGATCTCCACTGGTCGATGACCAAGAACTTGTTCACATTATGATAAATATACCACACGGACTGGGCCTGTAAGGTGTTATGATCGGTCATCGCGATGATCAGGGACAAGACAGACAGACAGACAGAGAGACAGCAAGATCCATTTATTTGCCAGCAATACAAAACTATATCGTAAAATAATATAATATTTATAACTGTGGTTTCGGCAGGGTGACTCCTATACTAAGACAAATTATTTGTCGCTCTCGCAAGAGCCACCTATTTGACTTAGATACTCAAATACGGTCAGTTTATAATTTCATTATTTAAATAAACAAAAGATAACAAATAAATTCAATGAAAACAAATTTATATACTCAATTAAATTCCGTTGTATTTTTTATGTATTATGGATGTGATGGCAGTTGCCGTTAAGTTGTTTGACTTATGTAGCATGTAGTTATTAATTGTACATATGTCATGATACAGTTGAAGGTAGAAATTTTGAGTAATAGTCTGTAACGATCAGATACCACATTTGACCTTGAAAGAAGAGGTCCGCTCCAATCGTATGCCAGGGTCGTGGAGGGAATTACATTGTCATCAACGACTCCTTGGTTTGAGAGCGTTGAGTTTTTGTCATGCATGGCAAGAAGAGCCTTGTATATGCTCGGCCAGTATACTGCCTCTTTAGCCCTCAATTTTGACTTTTCCATTCCCAAGATACCAGCATGTATCTGGTCTAGAATTGTCATCCGCAGCGATTCAGGTATTATCATTCGGATTCCCTTCATGACAATTCCGTCTTGAATCCCAAAATCATCTCTCATGGACCAATTTGATTTAAGCATTGGTTGGATCTCCTTGATACTACTGGACCATCCTTTTAAAATTCATTGTTGCAGGAGTTGGAGATTCTCATTCTTCGCATTTTCCGATTGCTCAGCTATATCACGCCATGCATGAATGCATACTTCCATACCCGAAATATCACATTGCTTCATTGGGTCGAGACGTGATAAGGCATCTGCTCGGATCGTTTTCTTTCCTTGCTTATATACTGTATTTGTATGTCATATGGTTCAAGCTGAAGTGCCAATCTGGAGTCTTGAAGGTGCTTGAGTCAGGTTCTTCCTCTGTATTTCCTCCAAAAGTAGGTGATCGGATTCTTTGATGAAATCGCAACCATACAGATAGTTGTGAAATTTAGTACACTTACACAGAGTTTATAGCTCCGCTAAGTTTACGTTTACACACAGCAAATGAACTATTAATATCAGACATGAAAATAATATAGAGTGAAATAATTTGATTCTTTATAATAACAAAAAAAAAAAGTTATTAAAAAACGCAAAATCTCTCTGCATTCGTATGGAATACCCGATGATACCCTGACTAAGCCGACTGGGTCGACCCAATGGACACAGTCCGTCAACTGGGTCGTCCTCGCTTCCGGCTTATTGTCTACTTCAAATAATAATAATTATCTTTATTTCGTACTGCAGATGTACAGATGCACTATTATTTGCTACAACAACAACAAAAACCACACGAGAACGAAAAAGAAACAAACAAAACAGTAACAATAAACAAATTTCAATCAACATAGCTTCAGCAAGCACCGATAATGAATCCCCATCTCTAGTAGAAATAAGCACCTTTAAGAGCATGGCAATATTTTCACGTTCAGGGCATGCATTATTGTTGGAACATTATTGCTAACAACTGTTCTGCTGTGAAAAACAACATCTACTCACATAGAATACTAAAAAATTAGGGCTGTTCAGACACTTATGAAAGAAATTGACAAAGCGCAACATCAATTTTCCCGAAATGAATGGTATAAATACTTTGAACGTGTCTTGGACTCTAATTTCCATTTAGTTTCAATACACATCCTCCAAGCACTACGCAATTTGACCAGCTGGTTAGGTCTTAAACTCCACATCGCCGACCCCAAAAAACTACTACAGCATGCTTCAAATAGTGAGTTTCTAATAACAGAGTTAATCATATTCGTTTTCGCTATCAAATCCCTACATCACGCTGAGTATCAATCAAATTCGCACAATAACCAATATTACTTCCCAAGTGAACAGCTTGTTTTTGTTGTACAATTAATTCATCATCATCAAATGTGTGGTTTTCTGTACAAAAAATGGATTTTAAAAAACATAATACGCATCAAGGGCCAAAGCTGTCTCATCATAGCTAGTTACCTGGTAGGTTGAAAGATCCAATCATACGTGTCTGATACGAACTTTGGTAGATGGAAGCATGCCCCCTACAATGCCATGGTACAACCCATATTAGAAAACGCCTCAACTCGGGGACTACACAGGTTTTTCCAAGAACGCATAAACGATGCTACCTACGCCAACTCCTTCTACCCAAGGATGATAAAAGAGTGGAACAACCTCCCCACTAGTGTAGTGACAGCTCAAACTCTGGAAGCTTTCAGATTTCTGACTACACATCTCCGAACAGGACAACATTGTACATAGACTTATCTTTTAACTTTTTGGCATTTTAACTTGGAGACTGCAGGCCATCACGCATACCCAGTCTCGTCGAGCTACCTATGCTGTTCGAGAACCCAGCTCAGTGTAGGGAGAAGAAGATAAGGGAAAAGGTTGTTGGCGTGCTAATAACATCAAATATACTCGTATTCGCACGCTAGCGTGCGAATAGTGCTTTTGTAGGTAGATTAACCAATGGGATTTCGTTTCCGTTGGCTGTGGTAATAGCATTGTTGGTCGCTGTAGTAAAGAGTAAAACGAAAAAGAAGTTGGATAGTTCGCCGGTCAGCCATTTAGATATAACACAATGCCAGACCATTTAGGAAAAGATCAGAGGCGAACAAAGGATGAGCCAGAAGAAGATAAACCCATTCAAGGTGGGATATTTTGTGACTGATCGCAAGTATTTACAATTTTGGTACAACAAATGAGCATTTTAGAAACGAAAAGCTGACTCACTTCAATCAATTGCTTCGTTTATCGCCCAAAACTGTCAGCCGATTAAGTTTCGAGTTTTTTGGTTGCTTTTATGCCGACGCTATGGAAAAATTAAGTTGTAGAATGTACAGAGTGTTGTGCAGTAATATATATCTCCCGCTAGTGTATAAATATCGCCGATTACGACGCAATGTTATAAATTTTGAGATCGATTCAGACACCTAATAAACACCAAGTTCCAAACATACCAAGACACAGGGATTCGTATCAGAAGGTAGGTTGAAGATAGAAAGATATATATTCATCGATCGATGACCCCCAATAGATCGTACAACGAAGTGAGAAAGATTTAAATAATCGATCTTATGACCCCGCTACTACTAAAAAAACAAGGGAAACAACGATCGGACGCATCCCCGGTGGAAAACTTCCGAAAATTACTCCAAACCCCATGTCATCTCACCCCAAACAGCTCGATTCGGTGGGAAAACGTCCATATTTATTCTCAACACACTCACTCGCCGTGAGCAGACCCTCTTGACGCATCATGATTTTTCGGAATTCGCTACGTAGATGGAATCAAGGATCAAGTTTTCAACATCTGAAAAGAATAAAAGTGAAAGCATCGTTCAGGATGACATACAAGCATAATATAATGTTGATGACAATTCAGACTATCAGTTGTTATCTAGCCCCTGAGCAGAGAAAATTGAAGCTGAAAATTTGCTTGGAATTTGTTTTGAATGGACATTTACGCATGCCCCATGCCATACACACAGCAAACAGTTGTGATGTCTTAAGTCCCATGCTGTGTGTCACAATAGTGTTTTTAGATTCTAATTCTGAGTGGGATGTAACAGTTAACTTGCCATAACACTGATATTTATCAACATAATACCTTGGCTATCATTTGTGTGACAGCTTTGGATGAGGCAGACATAGCTCTACTCAAGACCTATGTAAGTTGATGACTGCTATATTGCCTAAGTACACACTGTGGCCCAACACATGTATTGTTAAAGGTAAAGGTGGTTGGTTCTCTGTTAACAGGGAGCTGGTATGTACAGCCGCTCTATAAAGCAAGTTGAAGATGATATTGATGCTACACTTAAGAGAGTCAATGAGCTAAGTGGCATCAAGGAGTCCGACACAGGACTGGCGGCACCTGCACTCTGGGACCTTGCTGCAGACAAGCAGACACTTCAGAGTATGTCATTAACTGCAAATTTATTGAATATCTTCACGTTCCCCTAATTTGTAAACTTTGGTTTCCCTGTCATGTGTGGTTATATTTTCTTTATTCTTTTGATTAGTCATCAAAATAACTGATTTTAATCCATATAATTCTGGATTGTTTTGGTCTTTGAATTGTTCAACAGGTGAGCAACCCCTCCAAGTAGCTCGGTGCACTAAGATCATCAACGCTGATTCTGATGATCCCAAATACATCATCAATGTCAAACAGTTTGCCAAGTTTGTAGTGGAGCTAAGTGACCAGGTTGCTCCTACTGACATTGAGGAGGGCATGCGAGTAGGGTGCGTTCTTTACAAACACTTTCTTGTTTAAATTGTAATATATTATATAAATCGATCTTAGAACTGCAAAGCAGAATGAAAGGATTTAGTTGGTTAAGTCTATAACCATGTATTACCAAGTTGAATTGAGGGGTTACTGTAGTGTATACCAATCCTTCCAACACCCTTACTTATGCTTGTTATCAGCCTGATTAACACAACATATGGTCTGATTTGTGTACAGAGTTGACAGGAATAAGTATCAGATACACATTCCACTGCCACCCAAGATCGACCCTACAGTGACGATGATGCAGGTAGAGGAGAAGCCTGATGTAACGTATAGCGACGTTGGCGGGTGTAAGGAGCAGATTGAGAAGCTGAGGGAAGTCGTTGAGACTCCATTGCTTCATGTAAGTCACATAGCAAAAGTCTTACTGGTAGTTATATTGTGATTCAGTAGCAGGTTTATAATGATTCAGAGAAATTCCCCATGAGAAACAGTGACTTGAAGTTCCTTGCGTGTTTACTCATAAAGCATTCGTTATAGGTTGGTGGGGGGGAGGAGGGAGTGTGACCTCAGATGTGTAATGCACAGCAAGGGCTAAAAAAAGTAATATTTACTCTTAAACTGCAACTGCCAGTATAAATAGCCTTAGGCAGGCCCTACAAATGTGTTTTTTTTTTAACATGCAACATAGGGTGTGCACAAGCATTGTAAGCCTTTATATGCACGTTCAAGGTTATTTATTGCTTGGTTCTTTATTGTCTTAAAAATTGTGGGCATAGATGAGTCTGAAAAAAATAGTTTTCACTAACAGGAATGTTTCAATATCTAACTTCTCTCCTAGGTTATAATATATATGGTTAATTTGTTTTGTGCATTTCATGTTGTTGAACACTTAATTATAATTGCATTTTCTTGGTTTCAATATCATTTGATGATCAAGTTATTGACAGTCTCCAGTGGTTATCAGGCCCTCTGTATGAACCTATCCATGTCATGTGTCATATGTGCAGCCTGAGAAGTTTGTCAACTTGGGTATTGAGCCCCCCAAGGGTGTGTTGTTGTTTGGGCCTCCTGGAACAGGGAAGACCCTGTGTGCTCGAGCTGTGGCTAACAGAACAGATGCTTGCTTCATCCGCGTCATAGGTTCGGAGCTGGTTCAGAAGTATGTTGGAGAGGTAAGCTCATGTTTGACTTATTGTGTTGGGTGCTTTCATCTGTATTCAGATCATTCCTCAACACATTTCTGCCCACTTGATATGACATCAGTGTTTCCATAAGCTGTTTGGTGTAGAACACATGACTGTTTGCAGGGAGCGAGGATGGTTCGCGAGCTCTTTGAGATGGCTCGCACCAAGAAGGCGTGTATTGTGTTCTTTGATGAGATTGACGCTATCGGTGGAGCTCGATTTGACGATGGGGCGGGAGGTGACAATGAGGTTCAGAGGACCATGCTGGAATTGATCAATCAGCTTGATGGATTCGATCCCCGTGGAAATATCAAGGTTCTCATGGCAACCAACCGACCAGACACCCTGGACCCTGCCTTGATGAGACCCGGCCGTTTGGACAGGAAGGTGGAGTTTAGCTTACCAGACCTCGAGGTGAGGCTAGGACTGTGGAATGGGGGTTGGGATCACCTGTGGGTGGTTCATTGCATAGTGTGTGAAGTATGGTAGGACAGTTAAGTGCTGGAACCTTTTCTACCTCGGGGTTAAGAAAAGCTGCAGTGTGAGGGTTGAAAGAGTTACTTGACATCAAGGTGTGACCAGTTAACAATGACACTAATTTGTAAGCGCCTGTTGTACAGATCCTAGCATGAAATCAAAAGTATCATTGAACTTTGGCTCAGATCCAGGTGGGGGGTGTAATTCCATAGAAATATTATCCTGAACTTCTTCCACGAGTGGCTAATGAAGTCTGACAATAGCTTTTATTTTATCATCCTCACCACCATCATACAATAGACCAATCAAGGTTTGCTGGATGGTAGTTGTGTTGAATATCCCTAGCCCTACATTTAACACATCAGAAATGGTATTGCAAGTTATTGTTCGTGCTCTCAATGCCACTTACATTAATTCTCAATGTGATTAATGGCATCTTTAAATATAGACAGTTTACATGGATGATTATTTAGCTATTGAAAAGAAATGACAAAAACATACTTTCACAAGTTTTTTATGATAGTATTAGATGGAAGGCTATGCTATCCTCTTAGAAAGTGTCTCCTTTTGCTTAATGTATGTTAGAGATGAGACAAGTCAATTAAGTCATTGATGTCTGAAATATGTGACATGAAACTGCTAATTGATCTGTTCTAGGGGCGGAGTCATATATTCAAGATCCATGCACGCTCAATGAGTGTAGAGAAGGACATCCGATATGAACTGCTGGCAAGGCTATGTCCTAATAGTACAGGTAAGCTCCTTCCCAATCTCCATCACAAACCACACTCCACATCTCACTTCAACACTACACTTACTCAGTGAATGATGAGCTTACCATGTTGTGGTGGGTTTCAGGTGCTGAAATCCGCAGTGTCTGCACAGAAGCTGGAATGTTTGCCATTAGATCTCGCCGTAAAATGGCAACCGAAAAAGATTTCTTGGAAGCCATCAACAAAGTTATTAAAGCTTATGCCAAATTTAGCGCCACACCAAGATACATGACCTACAACTGATGGGAGTGGTTTGGTGCTGACAGAGTTCCATTAGCTGCTGTATGGATGTTGTGTGTGTGATGGATTGAATGCCACCAGTAGCTGGTTTTCTGTGTATGAAGGAATGACTGTTTTATCATATATGGGGTTATTGCAGTGAGAATTAGATCTATGCTGTATCTTACCCTTCACTCATTTCTCATGGACTAATTATATTGTGTTTGTACCATATGTTCAATAAATATCAGCCAACTAATGTGTTAATTTCTTAGGTGATAAAAAAAACCCATTATGCCGCTAGAATTTTATATTGCGATCATAACGTGTATGGTCTGTAATTACAAATAAGTTAAAATTGATAACTTATCTACATAAGAGTCATTTTTTAAAGATGCGATTTTCATCCAATTGTTTATTTGCCTCCATTTTTGTGTAGTTGCTAAAGTGACTGATTACTATCCATTCGTGTAATCGTGTTAACCAAATCATCAATGATTAATCGATAAAGGCCTAGAAACAGCCTCCGAAATATTCAAATAAATAATGATCGGGGCCTTTCTGATATTATCGCTCAAACTACGTCAGTTTTCCAAGTTTTCAGCTGTACTCTGCAGCGTGCCATGTATGGGTTAAAATTCAAAAGGACTTCGGATATTTATCCTATAAGTGGTCACCGAGTTATCGCCTCCCAAGAATGATATAGCGAAAAAGTGTTTAGGAGCCAGTTAGAACCGTTATCAGCGACGATGCGTCCCACTTTGTACCCCTATATTGGTATACTGCGCATCACAAGAGTTTAGTGACTGAATTTTCCTCTTGCAGTTGAGAAGGGACGTAATGACGAAAATCACGCGAGAACACAGGCGGCGTAGTCGGGCATAAACCCGACGGAACTCGGGACTGAACCCGATCAGTGTAGCTGTGAGAGACTGCAGTTCTTTGTTCTGTACAGAGGACAGCCATATCTTGACAATCGTCACTCCCCTTACTGCGAGAAAAATCACGTGATGTGGTGTATTGTATTAGTTGCTTATTAGAGCAGCAGACACATAAATGATTTCTTACCGGATTATGTGGCTAAGGGTGTGTGGTGGAGACGGGGTGTATCGTCGATAACGGAGGCGGGGGTAGGCTATATGGACAGCTAAAAGCGAGGTTATATCCTGATATATAACACCCCATGTACTTCTTGATGTGGCCACAGAAATGATAGCGGATTATGTGGCTGTGGGTTGTGGTCGAGGAAGGGTGTAGGTGGCGAGGGTAGGGTATGTGGGCAGCTTGTATATCTATGATCTGTGTATCTTTCGCTTTTCTAGCTTATCGACAGTTCACAAGGCGATCTATTGAAGGACAAATGACCAGGTGATAGCCAGGGCTGATAGCAGACATAAGTTTAACCCAAATGAGTCGGTAGCATTATTTATCCATAGACACATGTGTCAGTCCAATACAGAAGAACTCAGTAAGTTGAATGAGAATAGCAGTCTGGGTCTATATCAGGACGAAAGGTTTCGTCTTATTGACGGAGCACGACTTGGTCTTATCAAGGAAAATATCACGGTCTAATCCAGGACTGTGGTTATGTGTTGATCAGGACTAGCAGTGGACAAACGAGGCTTGTTAGGTAGTGTATTCACGACCAACCTCGTGTCACTTCGTGCCTGTATAGGCGAAGCAAGATGGCGATAAATGATATAAAAAAAATCAATCCCAAAAATTATACCGAACTTATTTAACGGTGTGGTCTCAATGCTAATCAATTCACTTGCATTGAATAGCCATAAGAGTAACTATTACTATGAAATAAACATTCAACGAGGTCGGCGCTGTCGCATACATGGGTGAACACATGCATTATAAACATTCGATCTACAGCACACCACTGCACGCCTCACGAATCAATTAACGTACGCTGTTCGTACGACTGGTTTCACGAGGGCGGGACACTCGCTGCATCTGGCGCGGGATGGTCTCAATATGCAAATTACACCACCTGACAACGACCGCATCGAGACTGTACAATACGCACTGAAGACGTCGCACAGGTGAGAGCGGAGCAGGTGTTGTATTGAAAGGGAGTGACAGGTAAGCACTGGTTCATCTGGTTATTTCAGCTGACTAACCCAAAAATCTACTCCGAAAGCACAGTATTAAAGGGTTCAGTAATGGTATTTATTTCTATCAACGTTCACTTGTTTATAATGAATACCATGAGCTAGGTTCGCACGTGCAGCTCATAGTGAAAAGGAGGAGAGGTGGTGATGGGGGAAGATAGGTGAGGCGTCTCTGTGCGGCAGATGCTTCAGTGGCTATGATTGGCCGAGGGAGTGGTGGTAAGGCGTCGTGGTGACGTCGTCGATACGAAAGTCGTACGACGCGTAGATTACGCCGTCGCTCTGCTGTCTCATTATTATCGACGTCTGCTGTCTCATTATTATCGACGTCTGCTGTCTCATTATTATCGACGTCTGCTGTCTCATTATTATCGACGTCTGCAGTCTCATTATTATCGACGTCTGCAGTCTCATTATTATCGACGGTGTGCTGAAGACAGACGTATTTCCTTTCCAACTGATGTCACTCAGAATACAAAGCGTCAGTGGATTGCATTAGTCATGCGTACACCCCGAACAGTGATGATACCACTAGAGAAGAAAGAGCTACGAACACCTACCTCGAGGATTGTCCCCGTTATAACACCCGAGTCGAGTTAACATGAAATACGCCCATCAACCCCAATGCATGCGATTTGACACGGTGCCGCTCAACGCAGTTGAGTGGGAGTTCTTGAAATTTAGCAACTTTAGTAAATTACGAGACCTAGAAGGCCATTCCACCAACAGTACGCTATGTCACGTGTCACATATATAACCGTTTAACATTGCTGGTATGAGGAAGCCCAAGGTCGAGATGGATCCCTCGGTAAGTGAGCACCGCCTCGCCCAGTTTTTAGCATCAACGAACCGCACCTTGTATATTGTTCTTTTTACGATCACCAAGACATTCGATTTTATAAAAAGGCGTCCGACAAACTTCAACTCGTCGTTGCTTCTTCCTCTGAGGTCAGATTATTTACGCACGGTCATCAATGAATACTGAATTAGGTCAGCAGTCATACCAAAGGATGCGACCATAGAAATCAAAGCCCTCGTTGTTTCTCAGTAGTCCAGGAATCTAATAAGTTACGCCCCACAACCATTCAAGCCAGAATAAGGTCAGTATGTTGTATACTATGAAGAGACCATAGAAATCAATGCCTCAGCGTTTCTTTGTAATCCTGGAAGCCAATAAGTAACGTCCGATAATCAATGAATGCTGGTCAGCAAGTCGTATAAAAGGATGCGACTATAATACCCAAGTCTCTAAATTATTTACTTCCTGCCGCCATCACTTTAGTACGTTGTTGTTGTGTCGCGAAATGATGAACCTATATAGTGATATCTTAATATAGCGTACCCTACTATTACACCACAGTTGTTGTAATCTGTATCTTCGCCAGCTCAGCTACATGGCCACGTGGTTTCTTTGTGTACAGTTAGCTTTGACTGCTTTGGCATGAAGCCCAGTCGTAGCACATGGCCATGCGAATAGCAACCGACGGACCTTGAAATTCAAGCAAGATCCTAGCTACATCTGTGGAAGCATCGCTGGTGATCAACCTTCACTGGCGGAGATCAACTGGGAGGCGAACGTTGCATGCCGTTACTCACGTGGTCGTATTCTTTGTGGATTAAACAAGCTTGAGGTAAGTTATTATCTTCCCAGTGAATGATGATACATAGCATCAGATGCAAATGGGTGAGGGGTGACATGAGAGAAAGATTTCTAATTGAAAAAACAAGATGGAATATATACCCCTTCCATAATCTAAACACCATTCTTGTTAATATTTTAGCATCGTCATTGGTCTGTATTCGGGGATATTGAATCGTGAATAGAATCTTAGAAATTTATGTCGATATGAGTTCTAAAGTTGTATTGTGTGATAGACGAACAATGATATTGATAAAGTTTGGCCCCGTGCAGCGACCATCATCGTGCAGCTGTCATGGTTTGCACTTAACCGAGATATACGATAAGGGCAGTCAATGTATATATGGTTTACTAGTGTTTAGATGGCAACGGAATAAGCTCCAAGTAAAATGTATGTTTTAACTCGCTGTATGTTGACTTGCTTCGGTTTGAAAATTAAATTACTACATTACATTTGTCTGATCGATGAGACAAAGGACCAGATACCCCATATGGACCTTGTCAAATAGGAGGCTTAAATCGGCAGCACGCGCCGGGGCTGTACTGTTCGCGTGGTGTCGGCGCGCTTCACTACACAACGCACACGCCAGCCGCCTGTGACTGCTTCCACTGGCAATGAGCCAATTTCAGATAGCCAATATTACGCTTTGTGATCGATGCTTTTTGTTGTCCCACTTGGCGCGTTCAGATCTGAGCATGAGATGTGCTACTGAACCCCTGCTGAGCGGCGTGTTTACAAATATCACTTAGGATATATAGTAATCAAGAATTGCATTCTACCCCTCAGAACATCAAGGAAGGGAAGTTCACATTTGATACACATTTCCTGGTAGCTGTTGACGAAGCGAAGAAAATGTGAATCATAATGAACCATTGCCATTGTAACGTTATGATATCGCTATACTTTAAGACGCTCTTGAGGCGTTATTCTCACCATGTACATTTAAATTCAATGTCTCAAGATTGCGAACAAATATTCCTCCACAAGAAAAATATTTTTGGCAAAGTGGGGCATTATGCTCAGGTGTTGTGACTGTGGATACTGTTCGCGGGGATCCGACTCGTAAGGAATTACGTACTGTCGAGTTTGGCTAAATTAGGCGGTTGTGGTCAGCAGACGATAAAAGAACCCACCCTCCATATCCGGTTCAAATGAAACACCGCTGCGATCTAAATATATATGTAAACACACTGACCGATAATTTGCTGGCTGAGACGACAAATAAATCACGACGAGGACGATCGTGTGTACTGAGCAAACATCTATACAAATATTGTGGTACATGCCTCGCACGATAAACAGCGCGTCGCATGATAAGGGAAAGCGTTTACTGGGAATGATCAGGCGGGTGTGATCTGCTGACGATAAGCATCTATATGTGATTCAGATGTCAATTTGTATATCTGTGTGCCTATTTGATTTCAGGGCAAGCCGTTTAATAAGGATAGATCCCTTGATGAACGAGGTATCTGATATATTGTCACCGTACAGTGCTACGAAACTAAATTACACAATGGCAGCTGTCAACACAACTCCGAGCTCCGAGCACAAATCTGGCAGAATGGAAGACAAAATATTGCCCACATCCGACGCTCCAACAAACGTAAATGCAGACTGGCAAACCGACAGGTCGGTAACGCAATGCAATCTGTACATGCTGGAGTCACAAACGCATTGTGACGTCACGTTCGTGCTTATGCCACCTGGGTCAATGGAGCGAGTTACCATGGCAGCACACAAGTACATGTTGATTTCACGCAGTCCGGTTTTCTTCGCCATGTTTACTGGTCCGATGGCGGAGGCGGCGAGCGATGTGAAGATCACGGATATATCTCCCGAGGCATTCAGGGTGTTATTGAGGTGAGTGAAGCAGTACTGGCGTCTGGCGAAGCAGGCTGCATCTCGTCTGTGACGTCTATGTTAGTATGCATACGTCCGCACGGGCATAACTCTAAGTTCGTTCAACAGTGAATTCAAATACAACATACACATGCCATTTGATGTTGAAAACATGAATAGCCTACCAATAAAGCTCAATATCCTGTCTGTTTGATACCATAATTTGAACATAAATGTTATGACAGATTTATCTACGCCGACGAAGCGGCCCTCAATGAAGACAATGTGTTCGGTGTGCTCTACGCCTCGAAGAAGTATATGGTTCGCCGCTTGTCTCAGGCGTGTGTTGAGAGTCTACAAGCGTCCCTTTCCGTTGATAACGTATGCACATACTTAGACAATAGCTTCCTTCTCGAAGACCAAGAAGAACTCCTTCAGAAATGCACGGAATTGATTCAGCGCCATTCTCAAGCAGTTTTCCATAGTGATGCATTTTATGAAATGACACGAGAGTCTTTGTGCCGGACCCTGGCCATGCCTAAACTGAGCATTCCGGAAGTTGATGTTTTTCGCGCATGTGACCACTGGGCTAGCCGCCATTGTACTAACAGGAAGCTGTCTGCCAGTGCCGGAAACAAACGCGAGCTCCTCGGTGAAGCCCTCCATAAACTCCACCTGCCGTCACTCGAGCTACCCCAGTTCTCGTCAATCGTCGTGCCATCTGGCCTGCTGAGCACGGAGGAGGAAAACCTCGTGTTTCGTTTCCTTATAGGACAGAAGGACACAGTTTGTCCGCCATTTCCGACACACTCACGGAGTTACGTGAGCGGCAGAGCAGAGCTGCTGTACAACAAAGGTGGCTTTGTTCGTCATACGACCTCATTCAGTTCCCTTTTCCAGAGCCTCCCACAGAGGTCGCGCTGGTCGCTCACTTTATACTCGGATCACAACCTGCGTGTGTCTGAGATCGGCTTATTGGGTCCTTTCAAAGGTACTATATCTGTCTCACAAGGTGGACTACAGAAACTGGAGGTAACTTGTCATGCCCACACACAACACGTTAAGCTGGACGAGACTCTCGTGTTGGACGCGGGTGTCTTCATCCTGGCTGCCGAGTCGCCTTTCTCGTACAGCGGCGAGTACTTCTCACGAAGCGTGACCAACTCGCTCCCAGTTATTTCATGCGATCATTACAAAGTCACAATCGGTGTTCGTGAAACAAGCGCTCTCAGTTTCTTGTCTTATGTCGACTTTATTCCGACGGATGAAATTCACTTCATTGACAACTACTACAGTGAAGAAATTGGTGATTAACAACATAACATTATTTATTATCATTAGCTTGGTTCTTGGTGCAAAATGAATACATGACGTCTTTTTTTGTATGACCTCTAGTCTGTCATTTAAGCACATGTTTTATGTATCATTACCCATAATTAGAATTGCTCCAACTCAGATATATCCTGTATAGTAGTCGTATGCAGATCTAAAAGGGACTGGGAAGTTCTAAGCAGAGGAACGAAGCTTGTTGTTGCATACACACACACTCTGCAACCAACGCTCATTACATTTAAGTTTGAATGTCGATAAAAGTCATTACGGGAAGGTTGAGGCATTGCCCAGATAGATAACTTCGAGGAAAATCTGAAGGGATTGACTACATTACAACATGTGAATGGATATACTTTATCCAAGGTCAACAGCTAAGAATTCCGAATACAGTCCTGACCAATTTTTGTGGCCTCCAATCTTTTACTAGAATAAAAGCAATTTCAGCTGCGGACAATTTCAACATCGAAAAATGATTATATGTGTGTGTATACAATTATGTATTTAGGTGTGAATTCACTACACCGTTACTGCGTAAGATTTCTTGAATGTGTGCTTGGTGAACAGCATCGCATCGCACTTGTAAATATCATAACGTACTCATTGTTCCATTTCATTAGCCATTGCATTTGCGTGACATTGAATCTGATATAGCCTACCATTGAGGTGAAAACTATATCAATGACAATTTTACAATCATTGGCTGAGAATATCTCCTGTCATTATCCAGTCCACCATTTCGCCTCTTTCTGACATGTTTGCATTCATCTCATTAATGCAGAAACTGCTATTTATACCGCGCCACTGGCAAGCAGTAGAAGGGCTCACAACATGTAGGGAGATGGAAATATTAAAGGTCAATGTTGGGTCACTGCATGTAGTGATATAAGAGGTCACGAGAGATGGAATGGAAGAAGTCAAGGTGAGAGGCAGTAGAAGAGGTCATAGCATGTATGGAAAGAAGAGGTGAAGGCAGTTGGATGTACAATGAATGACAACGACCGAAGACATGACCATCTACAATAGACAAGGTCACGGCAAGCAGTAATTAGAGATGCCAAGTGAGGCAACTGCGGTGAGATGTACCAACATCAACTGGTTGTCCAGTGAACGACCGTGTGAATGTCACACACCATGGCCTTTACACCATAGGGTATAACATTTGTCAAATATTATTCTTCCCGATTGATGAATAACCCTGTGCATACTCTATTGGTTATTGTTGGCCATCTTCCAGTCAAAGCCACAGGATATATTTAGTGCTGCTTACAATAGCTAAATTCATTCCAATGTAATGTTGGAAGCCCTGAGCACCGTGCTAATACAGTTTTGGCAGAAGGCTTATAGAATGAATTGACTTCAATTTCAAACAGGTGAAGCTCGTTAACCTACAAAAACATCTAGTGATATATTAGGAACTATATCACAAGTCAATATTTCATAATAATTTGATCATCAGTCATTCTAAGGCTGTTAAGAATTTTTCCTGACACAACTCATAGCGCTGCACAACGATAAACATCCAATAGGAGGCCAGTAGGGCATAGTTGTCCTAAACTGAACGACTTGATCCCGTTTCTTGATAATGATTGTTGGTTAGTTGGCAAAATTGTTATTGACATTCAATGGAGAGTTCCGTCTTTACCCAAGGCGGCCTTATTAAGCGGGATTGAAAGTTATGATTGAATAGTGTTATTTCTATTCATATATTGATGGAGGAACCAGATTGACCAATTCAAATATTAGTGTAAGGACCTCAGAGATTTTCCGGGAACTCTATAGTGTCAGGCGAAGGACGTACGGCCTCACGACTTCCCCAGACTAGTCACCAGCCACTACGCTGGATCGTTGTGTTATAATTCGTTTAGTCTTCATTATAATCGTCATTCAAGCCACAGCGTACGTCATACTTCCTAGATTTAATCCGTTAAGCAGTTGGGAACCGACGTGGCGAACTGCGGCGTCTGCACGCTTGAAGTTTTCGAATGACAGAGGCACAGTTGAGGTCTTCTGGTGTGACAAGCAGCGACGTCAGTTAGGGTCTTCTGGTGTGACAGACAGCAACGTCAGTTAGGTTCCTCTGGTGTGACGGACAGCAATGTCAGTTTGGGTCTTCTGGTGTGACAGACCACAACGCCAGTTAGGATCTTCTGGTGTGACAGACAGCAATGTCGGTTAGGGTCTCCAGGTGTGACAGACAGCAATGTTGGTTAGGATCTTCTGGTGTGGCAGACAGCGACGTCAGTTAGGGTCTTCTGGTGTGACAGACAGCAATGTCAGTTAGGGTCTGCCTGTGTGACAGACAGCAACGTCACTTAGGGTCTTCTGGTGTCACAGACAGCAACGTCAGTTAGGGTCTGCCAGTGTGACAGACAGCAATGTCAGTTAGGGTCTGCCGGTGTGGCAGACAGCAATGTTAGTTAGGGTCTTCTGGTGTTGCAGACAGCAATGTTAGTAAGGGTCTTCTGGTGTGACAGACAGCAATGTCAGTTAGCGTTTTCTGGTATGACAGACTGCAATGATACCTTCCTAATACCACAACCAGAAATCTGGGTCCAAGCAGTAAGGCGTTTTCAATTGTTGTTTCTGTAACCTAATCTAGTAACCTTGGTTTAAGTGCTACAGCTATATCCCTACAGTAACTCACAACTTGACCATGGTATCCTGTGATATAAAAAGTGAAATATATTCGATAAATATTTGCCCAATTTTGTTTTCTTATTAACGGTCCCTGTATGCTATGTAATTCGCGTTGGTCTATTATACCTTAGTGCCACAAACCGACAAATCATTTATAAGGACCCAACCTTTCCCCTGCAAGACACCATTGTTCCGTGCTGTTTGAGTTATAACTTATATGCACTAATCCGTGTTTCTCATTGTGATTTTGACAAAGCACTTATTCCTTGGATTATTAACCAACAACTCCCTTTGTTTAATGCAAAATACTACGGTAAACTGGCGGTCCTCCCATCAACCGAGGTATAGTAATGCGATTACCCACACTGAAGGTCCATTGTTGTTTACACATTCTTACTTCCCAAGAACGACAATTGCATCTGCTCTTCTGTTAGCAATTACCCAGAGCATGTATCAGATGATAGAATACTAGATTCTCATCACGAGAAGAAGGCCGTTAGTTGCATGATCTATGTGGTGCGCCTGGTCTGCATTATTGATATGCCAAGTTGAGCGTCTCACCTCACCAGGTGCGCGCTGCACGGCCCTTTACATGGCAGTGTCATCTAGGGTCTACATGTAAATAGCCATTGTTAAGAGGTATCAATTCGTCAATCATTTAGTAAGTAATGACGAAATCTTGTTTAACGCATCATTTCACACCATCGGGGTTATCAATAAGGGATGCGTTTATCGCCACAATGATCCTTCGACAGTATGTTAACAACATTGGTGCCATAAATTCCAGCGCGGGGAATCATCGTGGTAATACTGTAATACATAGTCGTTCAGAGCTCATATCCCTTCAACCCGTTACTAAATAGTTCATCGGCATTACACAAATAGCCACCTGAGAAAGTTTGGACCAGTGCCAAGTCTGTCGCGCTCAAAAGTCAGTGTTGAAGTTACGGCTTGGGCAACGTCCCAGCTATATGTGACTGACCTATCCGCAGTGTAACTAATGTCCACAAGTACAGCATATAAATTGTGGCTCGGCGCTCGGAAGCTTGGCATCGGGAACCGAGCGCCTGTGTCCACAAGAACAGAGAAAGCTGGCGCGCTTGGGAGCTGTCGAGCGTTGCTAGCACCCGCCAGCAGTATTTGAACATGCCCAGAAGCAACATCAACCACTCGTTCTCGCGCGAGAGTGCTTGATCTGTGGACGAGAATTGGGACGGTGATTGAAGTGGTGGCAGCTAGTCACACTCAACTCGTCTGGTACCAGAGAACAGACTCGCTTCTCCCAGTACGTATTTGGTCAAATGAATGTATAGCACGCTGGTTGTACTTGTGGGACGCACTGTTGAGTGGACATGGGAGAAAACCATACCAACTGCCAACAGTCACCTGTAAGATTAAGGTAAAGCCTTTAACACTTGATATTTGTTTGTGACGGCGTCTTGGGCGACTATCGCCTCTCTTTTCATATCGATCACAAGCCACCGATCGTACCTCCCATGCGTACAACCTGCCCGTCTTTGATCAAATATGTGATAGTGTGCGGAATATTCTTAAGGGGATAACGAACGTTTGGTGTGTGGGGTGATTTTTCGGTGCTATTCATCGAGGTTAAGAAAACAGACTTTTCCACTAACACGAACCATCCGAACTCACGTAGGCCTGGTCAAAGTTTGCTAAAGTACAAGCGCTGATGCAGCCGTAGAGCCTTTATATACACTCACACACTAACAGCACTGCCAAATATGTCACTTAGTATCGCCGCGGTTGTTAAAAAGATATTCTGTTGCTAATTTGAACTAACAGACTCTTTAGCAGTTGTTAAAATGTCATCCTATAACTCTATCACTGTCATTAGGGTTATAAAAACGATGTTCTATAACTCAATCTGCCTCTGTAATGGTTGTTCACAAAATACTAGATAACTCAATAAGGCTCGCTAATGATTTTTCACAACTGATTCAGACCTAGGGAGGCCTCATGATTCCGTCTGACGTAAGTTGACATTAGTAGACCTACACATAGTTCCATTGAGGCCTCCCACGCACGGCTTCATACGCTCGGCAACACGCTGCCTTCAGACGAGAACATCCATGCAGTAGCTTCCGCTCACTTACTGAGGTCGATATGTCAGTACATTGCAGTGCGTGGCAACCACATCTCATCGTACGCCATTCTTGACACCTTAATTAAAGACCGCGGACTGTAGGACAGGGAACCCTCTCCGACGTGGAACGACGCTTATGTTACACCCTGCCTCCAGTACTTGGGATTCTTACTGGGATTGTGGGTAAAACCGCTATTACAGTTGTCACAATAATTATATACTTGTCATCAATGTCTTCACAGAGTTGCTTCAGATTTACCATTTTGATAGTGATATGGCACTGGCACTCGAGTCTGAAAACGCCCTACTTCTCTGACTGCTAATAAATGAAGACTGAAAGTCATATATTAGCGTCTCGGGATGCCTGTGATGATGCACTTTCAACACCAAAGAGGAACGCATTACTAGCAGTGACCTTGACATTAGTGTACCGGCTGCCTAGTCATACCCACCCCCCCCCCCCCCCCCCCCCCCACCCCACCACTCCCACCCCCACCCACCTCCCACCGACCCCATTCGACCTACTTGACCTTCCTCATCAAACACCATGTTGTAATAACTCACAAAAGGGCTTCCACACGTTCGGATGTTGACAAGCACTTGGCTAACCTCTTTCCCCTCGCACCCCGCCGGTTTGGGGTAGTCTATGCCATTGACATCATTGACAAGACATAGGCGGCCACCCTGTTGTGAACCAGAAATGCCTCAATCTTTTATGACTTACAATATGCAGAGGGCAATCGCATATTAAAGATTTGTGCCCATCAATGCATATTTTGAAGAGGCTCGTCACTCTTTACGTCTGTGTCTAAATCATTCGATGATGCCGAGCAAAATGGTTGCTCCATTTGATGGATACAATCCATTGAGATGGTCGACTAACTAAGAAGATATTCTCCGGCGGATTTGTGACATTTGGTGGGATGAATAATTCATAATTGCAGGTGCGCAAGGGACTTGAGTGAGAGCAGAGAAGTCTCTATCCGTGCATGTACTGTATTTACCCGTATGATCTGGCAACCTGTTGAATACTCGGAATATGATGTGGAGGGGACATATTTGGAGGTGGTGTTTGTGGGGGTGGGGTGGGCGTTAGGGCGGTGGGAACCACGCTAAATATCGGACGGCGTGTGAGTTTAGACCGAGGTGAATTGTTGGATTTGGGAAGATTCGCGACAAGCCATTTGTCGAAATACATGCGTGCTAATATGTTAAAGCTCCTTATTTGAGTTATACGTTTTGCAGTGCACTTCGGACATGGTTTGAGTTATATGTTAAATTAAACAAACTGAATCTTTGTGTTTATTCCGTACAACGGGCATTGACACAAAACGTGCTTGATTAGACGATGTCAATATTGGGTGCGTCTGGTCTGGCTTACACGAGAATAGACGCGAAGTGTTGGTTATCGCATGGTCACGTGGGTGATATGCGTTCATCCATTTACCAATGGCTTGAATTTAATATCAGACAGATAGATGTATGCATGAGACATGAAATTTGTATATTAGATTAAGTTAATGCGTTGTAACCGCTGGCTAAACCGGCTGACATTTAAGTGTCTGTGCGAAATGATCAATCGTTGAAAGTGTCATTGACATCTATGGAGCGTCGTCAAGTCTCCTTGCACAAGCACCAATCGTCCTTGTAGTGATGTTCTTTAGTCCTCAGCAGATAAACCACTTGACGGAGTGCCGCTGATCCGCTATATGTATGCAGCTGGCATCTTAACTCGGTGTTAGCTTCACACCTTACAAGCTTAGTGCCACAAGCTTTGTGTTATGTCCATATATTCCTATGGTTATTAAACATTTGGCCATTTATCTCATGATTCAGGCTAAAGCAACCAAACGTGTGAAATCTGTAGTGAGATTACCAGTTGAAGATAAGGCATTGTTGAGGAGATGGGCGGGCACACACACAGGTGAATACGTAGATTGATGATAACGGCTTAGGTGGAGGGTGTAATAGGAGGTCGTTTGTCAGAAGTGATTCGCTTGTCTCATTGTTGTCATCGTCGAGAAAGCCAATAGTTATAATACATGCCTCAGGATTATGAGTGGCCATAAAATAGTGATATACTTACTCGATAAGGAGATCGTTCTCTGTCAGGGATTGAAACGATTTTAACACCAATGAATAGAAAATAGTAATTAGTCACGGCTTATGTCGAGATCAGGATAAATCCCTGGGGATTAGTGCCACATTCCTGTCTTTGTGCTCTGTGCTATAACAATTAGATTATGGGGTGATGGGTGAATAGAGTTGTGTGCCCCTTCTCTGAACCCCGCCTACTCAGCGCCACCTCGCTCGTCACTCGGGTCTAGCATTCCACGCCTCTCTCGTCTCGGGGGAGCAAAATCTGTCCACATCGTCTGCTTGTAAGATCATCTAATATCTTGCCGTTTTCTGTGTGGCGATTGGCAACAAACGGGGCCATCAAATCTTATTAATCTATATTTGTATAGTTCCTGCCTAGTTTTGTACAGTATTATTTCTTTTGACCATAGAATTCTATTTACTTGTAAAACCAGGTGTTATCAGGTGAACTGGTTCGTGGTAAGGACGGCTCCACAATCTATTGAATTTTTTGTTTTCCCAAGTAATCGGCCGAGCAGCCCTTCCGAGGGAACAAGGTGCCAAAGAAATGTGGGTCTATGATGATCCAAAATAGGATCCCACTTGTAGATAAAGTAAGGCGATTTGGTTCTGTCGTTGCTGCCCTTGTGTATATTTCACAGAAAGCTATTGCGTTTCGGGCAAGCTGGTTACCATGATTCTGTCGTTGCCGGGCTGTTTGTTCGCTTGAGATTGAAAGAAAACAGTGAGTGTTCATTGTCACCCGGCGGACGCAATGCGGCTGGTCCACGCTGATGTCACGCCATGATGTCGACAGGACCTTGAACCAATTCCAAGCGAAATTAGCTTGTGCTGTAATGCGATATCGAAGAAGCCCGTGTAACTCATGCGACACTCGCTAGGTGGCGTTTTCCACAAGACGTTCTCGCTGACGGAACGCGTGACCAGCAGTGCATTGGGGGACATGCTCGGTCACCTAGCGGACCGCTGGAGAGAGCTAATGACGTTTAGGTAGACGTCAAGTGACCACACGGCAGGTACCTCGTATCGACTTGGGGATTGATTTTATTCAGCATTGTTCGACAAGTGAGGTGGGTAGTGACAAACACAGCAAGAGGACGTTGGCCTTCTTACATCGGTCTGAATTCGACCTACCGAATGTATCAAGGCACTTCAAACCTCATATGCGTTCGTTTTTGTCGACATCTTGAAGTATGCTTCGTTTTGGGCAAACGGACCTTGTTATAATTGGTCTGCCAATATTCACTGTCAGATACAGGTACATTAGATTTGGGTAGCAATTAATGGTACCTTGTAGGTAATGAGAAATCATGGACGGCGTGAAAGTCTGTTTACCCTAACTTGAATCTTTCTTGTTCAATACCTGTACGAAAAGGGCTTGACGTCACTCTGCATGAATAACGTAGGCGTTCTCTTTTGTGCGTTTTGCGCTTTGTGAGATGGAAGGACAGCGCGCCAACCAAGCCTCGTTGTAGCTTAGATCGCTTTAGCATTTCTTCTCCTCAAACCATGAACTTGATCACGGGTTCTTGGAATAATTATGTCATAAAAAGGAAACAGCATGAATGGTTAAAGCAAATGTATTTGTATGTTTGTGTCAGGTAAGCAGACAATGAATGGAGGAGAACTGACGCCTCAGAGCATTGATCAAGTTGGACCTGAGATCTACGATAAGCTCCGTAGCGCAACTCAACGAGACAGCGGTGGGGCGGTGTTGACGCGTCCTCTCGGTCTCATGCTCAGCGGTCCACACATGGAGGTGTCCGCGCGGCAGGCCATCCTACAGGCGGTCGACACGCTGGAGGAGGAAAACCAACGCCTGCATCAACAAAACCACAACGTGCAGAGCGAGGTCGAGCATCTGAGACAAGAAAATGCCCAGCTGCGTCATGAACTGCAGCAGGTGCGTGGCGATTACGACAACATGGCGCACAGCAACACTGATCTCGCGCTCGAACGTGTTAAGCTTCGAGAGGATTACGATCGATGTAGGAAAATATGGTCAGAGGAAGGCCAGCGATTGCGGGAGCTGGAATCTTTGAACAATAAATATGTTCAACAGCTAGAACAGAGCAAGAAACTAATGTCCACGAAGGACAGAGAGTTACAAAGCTCATTACGTCACTTGGAAAAGGTAACTAAGCAAATAGAGAACACGTCCCGCAAGAACTTCAACGAGCGGGATGTTGAACTCATGCACGAAGTGGCATTGTTAAAAGACGAGAGAAAGGATATTGTTCACGAGAAAGAGGAACTAGAAAAGACTAACAAAAAACTGAGACAGGAAATATCTAATCTACAAATGAGTATGGCGCAAAAACTCGCCGAGTTGAAGAACGAAAATAGACGACATTCCCTGTTAACCAAGGAATTTAATTCCCTCTTGGAGGAGAATAACAACCTGAAGATCCAGTTGAGAGGAAGACACACGAGCAGGATTGAAAGCCGACAGAAAGCAGACCATACGACCGAAACACTTCATGCAGTCAACCGTGAACCTTCCGAGTTGCTCAGCGCCAAACGGTTCGGTTCTATGACAAGTCTGATGCCCCGTGAGGCGTCATTCGCGCCATCACGGAGAAGCTTATCACGTGACTCGAGTACCGCATCACGTGATAGCAGTGTGATGTCACGAGAGAAAACCTCGCTCGGACGTCAAGTGACATTAGCTCGGGCCAACAAAACCGCCATTGGGTCAAGAAGTGCCGGCCGTCCAGATGGAGTTTCCAAACAGGGACCAGATGACTTATCATTAGGATTCATTTCCGTTTATCAATCGGCATCTGCCAAATCTCAGTCTGATGTTCTGCCGACCATAGACACGTCTGGTAAAACATGGAAGCCCTGATAATTGTCCCAATGGTGAATGATTCCGAACAGCTTACCATCAAGTGCTCTTTCAACTAAGTGCTATGCCCACCATGATGCGGAAGTGCTATCACCACGAGAGAAGTTGTGGTGATTACCCGCGTGGCGGTTGGAGCTAGCGCATGGATTCAGGTAGGGTGCTCATTGCGACCCCAGACACCCTTGTCATTCTAATCAAGTCTTGCTGTGATATATCTAACAATGTCTGTGATAATTGCATATCTTTGCATTTGGAAAAAATATACACATACAAGCATATATATTGATATATACATATATTTGACGATGCAAGTATCCGAGTTATGTATGTTTTTGATTTATTTTAAAATAATGTTATGTTTATCTGGAGGAAACATCTATTTTCATGCCATATGATTATGGGCTTATATTTGTGATGTGTATGTCATTATTTTCATTTGTGTATATTGTGGGATCCACAAGTGTGCCCATTACAATTTTATTCCCACGAATTTTATTCAGAGACCCAGAGTAGAATATGATCTAAAGATGGTCGTAGCAGTCAAGGAAAAATGCACATAACTTCCTTCCAAACATTGAAGTGTCCATTTCCCTATCTACACCAGTGTTGAATAGAATTATTCAGTTACTGTCGATTTTACTTTCCCTGTATTGTATAATTTGCACTGAATCAGTATTTTAATTCACCATTTTCTGGAGTATTTTGTGCCTGCAGATAATATATGGTGACAATTTGTGGTGAGCTGGCCTCTTCGCGAGTGGTTACCTGAACATCAATTTGTTTATACCTGTCTCTGCCCCCAACCCCGCATCATTATTCACAACATACAGTGCGATGGTGGTGCATTGTACTGCACTCCTTAGGTAATTAATGGCATTGTATCTTAGGTGAGAGGTTTTCCTGTTTTATTAAAGGGCAACTTGTATCTTCAAGACTTGTTTACCTGTGTTAGTTTGAGACAAATATCTACAAAGTCGAATGTTGATTGGTACGCTACATTATTGGTAAGTGTGAATGAGCGTGACGTCGACTTGGGTGCGGCCATACCGTGCGTATGAATACAGAGAGATGTTCATAGGGTCACATCAGTGTACCGACTAAATTGTTCTGATTAATAAAATGCCTGATTGAAGACTTGTACGTACGTGTATTCTTTTACCAGATATTTAGGCATGTGCAGTTGTATCTTAGAATCATTTATATCGGACGTATTCATGATTCTGTCATTTGTATGAATTAATTAGCCAGTACTTGCTCGGAAACGCATTAAAAGACTCTCAACTAGCGTTCAAGTGCATGTTGGCGGATAAAGTACATCCGATATGAAACTCCCACCACTGAGTCTCGTGTTGTGAGGTTGTCTGGTAGGATTGGTCATTTAATCCACTGATAGCTCCATTCACAGAGCGAATGGTCGATGGAATTAGACAGAATTATCTATCTTGTCTTATCTACATTTAGCATCGCTGCTCTGGTTACTGAGGTTTTAAAATAATCACGGAGGTTATCCGCTGATAAATCGCTCATCGCAGACGGTATCCGAAAACAACCCGTAATAAGTCTTCATTGAACACTTAACCCCGCTCGACCCTTCACATGACCACCAGATCACTGCGACCCGCAAAGTACTCGTACATGAGGTATGGGGTAGCAAAAATATATGTGTATGTATGTATGTATGTATGTATGTATGTATGTATGTATGTATGTATGTATGTATGTATGTATGTATGTATGTATGTATGTATGTATGTATGTATGTATGTATGTGTGTGTGTGTGTGTGTGTGTGTGTGTGTGTGTGTGTGTGTGTGTGTGTGTGTGTGTGTATGTGTATGTATGTATGTATGTGTGTGTGTGTGTGTGTGTGTGTGTGTGTGTATGTATGTATGTATGTATGTATGTATGTATGTATGTATGTATGTATGTATGTGTGTGTATGTATGTATGTATGTATGTATGTATGTATGTATGTATGTATGTATGTATATGTAAGTATGTATGTAAGGGTGGGGTAGGGAGTACTTAGAGCTTAAACCGGTAACCAATTAATGGGCTGCCGAATATTGACCCTTGTGAGTGCACCCTATGACCACTAGTCGTTCTTGGTGTTACGTCGGGGACCAAACAGGTGCGGTGTCCCAGACATGCATATATGACACCTGCTATCAGAGCCAGGGCTAGCTGATCAATTCAACACGTCCCGTACATTCCAGACATACCAGGCCAGGCCGCCGACACCTAAGTGTGCGCTGCGACACGTCAATCCCCTAAAGCTTTTGTCCCAAAACCCTGACCCAGTGGCACCTGTCACAAAAGCGGCAGCTCTGACTCCCTTGAATGACGATGTTGTGACACGGCTGCTTTGTGTAGACATATTTATTGCAGGGTTTGGAATGATGCATATGCTTGACCATCGATGCAAGTCAATAGTTCCTAACTCTATGATGAGCATTCATTTTATAGGCCATCCCCGCATGGAAAAACTCTTCAATTTAAATTTACATTGAAACTAACGGCAATTTGAACGAGAGACATATCGTGCAATTGGGGTGTCTAGGCGAATTTTTCAATTTTCTTTTGATGATGATGCTGAAAATAATAATAATGATGATGATGATAATGATGATGAAGGATGATGAGGCATGATGGTGGTGCAATTTAGAAGATCGTCAATAGGAACGTACAACCAACTTTTCATGACATTCAGACAAATATTAATCCGTCATTATGACTGTGACCACTAAATTGTGAGCTCGGGTGCTTGTTATTAACATGTTTTTAAGAAAGTTTACTAACATATTAAGCAGCCAGAAACTGTAAACCTTTTTTTGAAATGTAATAATTATCGACGGAGTTGTAAGGCATTACAATTTTCATATATCCTCGATCTTATTTTGAGGACAAGGTCAATACAACCATGCGCGAGCACCATGCATATATTGTGTCAAAGGGTAACATAAAAAAAGACACAACTGGAGATGACTTAATGCTAGGGCTGACATAATTCAGATGACTTGACCTGAAGGTGGACATTATTGTAGATAACGTGATCTGAGGATAGACATTATCGGAGATAACTTGGCCTGAGGGGGGACATTATTGTAGATAACTTGATCTGAGGATAGACAATATTGGAGATGACTAGGCCTGAGGGGGGTGGGGGGGGGGGGGTGGGTGGCATTATTGTAGATAACTTGATTTTAGGATAGACATTATCGGAGATGACTTGGCCTGAGGGGGGGGGGGTGGTGGCATTATTATAGATAACCTGATCTGAGGATAGACAATATTGGAGATGACTAGGCCTGAGGGGGTGGGGGGGGGGGGCATTATTGTAGATAACCTGATCTGAGGATAGACATTATCGGAGATGACTTGGCCTGAGTGGGGTGGGGGGGACATTATTGTCGATAACTTGATCTGAGGTTAGACATTATCGGAGATGACTAGGCATGAGAGGGGGGTGGCATTATCGTATTTTACTTGATCTGAGGATAGACAATATTGGAGATGACTTGGCCTTGACTTGCTAGAAGACATTACTGGAGAAGCCTTGACTTGCTAGAAGACATTACTGGAGAAGCCTTGACTTGCTAGAAGACATTACTGGAGAAGCCTTGACTTGCTAGAAGACATTACTGGAGAAACCTTGACTTGCTAGAAGACATTACTGGAGAAACCTTGACTTGCTAGAAGACATTACTGGAGAAACCTTGACTTGCTAGAAGACATTACTGGAGAAACATTGACTTGCTAGAAGACATTACTGGAGAAGCCTTGACTGCTAGAAGAAGCCTTGACTTGCTAGAAGACATTACTGGAGAAGCCTTGACTTGCTAGAAGACATTACTGGAGAAGCCTTGACTTGCTAGAAGACATTACCGTAGAAGCCTTGACTTGCTAGAAGACATTACTGGAAATGAATTTACAGCTATGCCAAGAGGACTAAATCAGACTCTGTCCAAAGATGCATATTTCTGTCATTATAACACGACAGGCTAGATACTTCAGCGGGCGAGCTGCGATGTGACAGTGTGGAGGACGCGAGGGGACGAATGAGCGGTACTGTAGCTACTCGGTGTCTCACGACAGGCTAAATACTTCAGCGGGCAGAACAATGAAGGTCCCATTGTTATCGATTCGATTGTGAATAGATTACTCGGTAAAAGCGTGGAAATGACGGGTTATTTTACAAAAATGGCAGAATAATCCTTCCATTTATTCAAACTAATTTTAATACTAGGAATCACCATTTCTGGTTGACAATGTTTACTGGAAGAAAACTGTTTGGGTGACAACTCGTCGATATTGGTCGTAGTCTACACAATTTGACCAGGGGTTGGCTCCCCAAACGCCCATTTAAAAAAAAATGGTTCTAGGCAAAAGAGAAGTCTCATTTTATCAATGAAGAGAGATAGATCAAAAATTACTTTCGTGAGGTACCATTTTTGTTCTCTGTTGATACAACTTTTGTCGGTAGATATGGGTTCAGATGCATCGATTAAGTATCACTAATCCGAAGAATGGTCATTTTGTACAGCTTGTTTCCGATTGTGATTATTTGTCTTTTATGAGTACATGCTCACAACGGCACCAGTGTTGATTGCCAAATTGACAACTCAACAAAACTACCAATCATCATAACGTTCCCTCTCAGTCATCAGTTTGATGGAGTAACCCCCTACAGCTGATATGCTGCTGCGTGTTCCATGCGAATTGAGACAGCGTGTTTTAGTCGTTGAGGTAATCGCATGTACATTTTAAAATCAGCTCTGTCCTGGCCTCCTAACTCAACACAACTCTCTCTATGTCCTGGGCTCCGAACTCAACGCAACTCTGCCTAAGCATTAAGGCAAAGCTCCATCTTAAATTCAAATATCAAGTCAACTAATAAAGTTCAAGTTCTTCTAAACCTTACGCCTTGAGTTCGAGTCTTACTTCATTATATCAAGTGCGTATCGTGTAAATCGCTACACCACAGATCACGATACGACACTATCACAACAAAATATTCCACACATTGCAAAACAAAATTTGCTTCCGTTTGCCCAGATACGATTGGTATTTAAACAGAACTGAAATCTTTACGGTATTTGATAAATCATGGGAACGAAAATGTAATGCAAAACTCAGATTAACCCAGCTTAAATAGGGACGGATCTCAATAATTTGTAGCATGTAACACAATCACGCTTATTATTTGCAAACTAGCAATAGCTTCTCCTGAACGCACACATAATGTTATATCCATCCATTCATTTAACAAAAATACACGCATTTTATTTCGCAGCCCTTTCAATTTTCAGTTGTTTCAAATCATAAGGTTATATCATAACGTTTCCTCTTGGAAATTGCAGTCCACCGTCAAATAAGTCGGATGACACGCGAAACAAATATGAACAGGAGGAATGTCCCAATTTGTCACAAACAAATTACATGTGATGATGGCGATTTTTTCGTTGTTCGCCGATAGAAACGTGGTAAAGATAAGCAATGTTTGTCGATATCACTGGGAAGTTTATAAGGGATGGTCTACCATTACCGATTATGCGACTAAAAATCCTGGCATCTCATGCCACATGGCTAACTGAAGCCCCATTCGTTTTACCGACACCGTTCTACAACTTGGAGTCATTAAGACAGATATATATGAGCTCGCTGCACAAATATGAGACAATCCATTAGTTGCTTTTAGGGCGACCTTGCCAAGGATGTCTCTCTTGTCCTACGCTCAATACACGGCATTAGCGTGGCCGGAAGAGCACGCGCGCCAGTCAATGCGCGAAAGCCCCCGAGATAATCTGGTCTCACCGCTATTGTACTGTCTGACTAACACACCGCGTGTATCATTAAGTATGCTACCAAATGCTACAAGGATCAAAGATGACTTATGACTCAGCTCACGCTATCATTTCTGAGTGGATAAGCCGCTTGGAACGGATTTAATATACGTGATGGCTTCTCTTAATCTTGGTAACGTTGTCGTGTTCAATATTATGGCCACATATGGAAGGCACTAAGTTGTGACAACACCTAAACCAGCCGTTCATCAGGTATAGAGGACAGGATCTGCGCATTAAGACCAGGCTTTTCCATAATTGCAAATAAGTTATTTTTTCAATTGATAACAAACTATGTATACATGGTAATTATAATCATTGTTTATTTATAAACTCAAAATCAGTAAAATACAGAATTGTTGCATTTGTTAAACAGCCCACGAGTACCCACGGAGGACTTTGATTTCATTTTACATACATACATCATTGTATGGATTAAACATCCATGTGTCAAAATGATTCTTTTCTTATGAACATGTAAGAAATCTTACTGATGTTGAAAAATAATCGAAGTACCTGGGCGTGTATTGTAAAGTATGCTGATTTTCATCGCGGGCGATGGCACGTTCAATCTCACCACCGTTTATCATTAGATGTACATTCCATACAGTCAGCACTAGCACGCGTAAATGCGGGTATATATAGTTAACACGTGAATTCTGTTGATATAAACGACGCCTTACAATTACAGGATGGGATGAAATAGGGAGAGACACAACAAGGTGGCTTTGACGAGGTCTTGTCTGAGGCTGATTCGAGCATGGGATGGCACAATGGCACATTTGTCCCAGCAGAATTCGCCATGCCACCATACAGCCTCGTCCTTCTTTCGTCCCTAATGCAATGGTCGATAGTGAAACTTCCCTCTTGTGTCACTGACCGTGGTTGTCGAAGAGCATTATGAGTACTAATCGTTGACAAGTAGGTTCCATGTTATACAGGCTTTAGTCATCATACACGCTTAGTCCTAAGCATTATGATCGTTAAAGCCAATCTCCTTAATAAGGCGTAATCCAATGTTTTATTAGAAGCTTTAGAAATTTCTAGAAGGATCGCCAACCGCCTGGTTTCATAACCACAGAGCGCATGATCACAACACAACACAGTGGGGAACCTGCCATTCTAGCTGTCCTAGGCGTTTCTCACTCGTGGATTTTATCGCCACCATGCTGCATTGCTTCCGTCTGAAAGACCACTGTATATACTTCACATGATTCTAGGATATACATTGAACCATAGCTAACCTACAGTCAAGTTCTATAGCTTATAGCTGCCAAGATGAAGTGATAACTACAATCAAATAAGCGCAGAGGCGATAAGGAAATGTAAGCGACTCATGTCTTATTGTAGCGGCCAGGCAGCACATGTAGCCGGATGTAGCGGCATTCTGGCAATGACAAAACATGGGCACCATGTAGGCCGGATGTAGCGGCATTCTGGCAATGACGAAACATGGGCACCATGTAGGCCGGATGTAGCGGCATTCAGGGGTTTCAAGTTGATGTTATGTTGATCTCATCTTAATAAACGATAGCATTTTAACATACCTCGGTAAGTAAATGCCAACATAAGCCAGGATATCTAAACGTAACAACTTGCGTATGTGTGTTGGATTGCTGCATTAGACATTTAAGCAATAGCCAGCGTCTTCGTCATTAATTACCAAAATTGTTTTGTGATGGAACACAGACATTTATCATTGAATTTTTATTGGTAATTTTGTTGGGTCTTAACTATCGCGGCGAAGTCCAGAGGCAGACATTGTAGAATATCACGAACGGACATGACACATCCTTGCTTTCGTCCTTCATATGGATGTCCATTACATTGTAATAACATGGAAATAAACATAGCCGCTACGGAAATAATCCGAGACTGATGAACTGATAAGGGTGTTTCTTGCAAATATTTAGTTTGCGATGCGTAAGACAATTGATTGCTGTTGTTGTATTCAGGCTGTCTATATTGTTTCATTATGGCCAATTATGAACAGAACATTATGTTCTTAATGCATCACCAGGGTTTATGTACGAAGCCTATTTGACCCGACCATCAATGGGTGCATAAATATGTAAAACGGAGACAATAGACTGGCAATATAAACAGCACAAGGTTATGCTGCATACTCAGCTGTCAGTCAGGCTATAAAGCGCTACCTTTGGTTGATTGTGTATCTCCAAGTTACACATACGGGTAACTAGTGAATATGTCCACAGAAGAATAAGGCCACCGTCACATCATCTGTTGAATATCCATGTCTTGTATCTAACATGCGGATCTGTGGTAGAAGTTGGAGGAAAAGTTTCTAATAGCCATCTTCTTGTGCGTTCAGAGAGGTGGTGTGTTGCACAGTCGACTCGGTCATGGTTAATAAGGGTACATGGGTAGCAATGAGGGATACTTATAGTGGATAGAATGGCGGCTGAAAAAGCTGTTATAGTAGAGTTATTGTGAATAAAATCATAGAATAGATGGCTTAAAACAGTAGTGATATCATGAATGGAAATATTGGAGACATAGCGTATGTTGATTCATAATGAGAAATATTATATGTGGCTGAGTAACTGCGTGTAGAATCACTGGAAAAATCGCTTGAGTTACTGTGTGTAAACTCATTAACACAATAGCCTATGTAGCAGAGGTATTATGAATAAAATCCTGATGGGAATAGCTTATGTAGTAGAGTTATTATGAATAAAGTCAACGCGGAAGCAGCTTATGTGGTAGAGTTATAATAAATACAAACATGATGGAAGTAGCTTACGTAGTAGAGTTATCATGAATAAAATAAAGGCGGAAGCAGCATTTGTTTTTATGAATAGAATCATCATGGAGGTAGCTTATGCGGTAGGATGCAGTAGGTAATGGCTAGCAATTATCATGGATGGAACACCGAGCAACCTTATTCAATGCTTGTGCTACATAACATGATGGGGCTATTTACAATATTCATGCCAATAATACTTTTCTGCATTGATAGCTAATTGGTTGACATAATTGCGATGTACCGTGCCTTCAAGGTTTACATAAGGTACTAATGATCAGCCGACCTCATTCATTCGTGCACCGCCCAATACATAATGAATCATTGCACGCCAGGCGCTGTGCCAGAGGGATGTTATGCTTTGCTAACTGCCTATAGTCAACACAGGCTATCACAAAATCCATCTGCATAACACAATAAAGCCTCCCACTGTGGACTCATGTCCGCTTCATAACTAAAGCGAATTCTCTCCGACACCTGTTCTCAAGGCACAACTTCTATTTTGCGCAGCTCTGGGACAAATTAAAATGGACTTTATGGGATCCATAGCCTCAAACTTAGCGTCGAATTTACTCACTGCGCTCGCCGCTACTCAATTGCTACCTGCGTCACCGCTTGGGGGCGTACCCAGTGTGTAGGAAGGTAGCGGGAACAAAAGCAGACGGCAACGTGCGTCTTTCTCATCGGCGCCGCTCTCGATCACAAGATGTCTGCAGGCAGCGTTTCCGCGGGATTTTTAGTGTGTTTGCTTTTAGCCTGTTCTGTAGTCAACATCAATGGCAGAGGGTTAAGGTTAGGCAAGTTACACGGATCCCGGGATCAAGCAAATACACTCTTGGATTTGTTGGACTTCAAACCAATGGTAAGTAGGTTTACTTTATGTTGATACGTTTATGAAATATAATGTCATGGAAAATAAATGAAGCAATAAGTTTGTTCCTAAAGTAAGCAGTACATTATAAACGCGTATCGTAAATACATTTAAATGACGAGATTTTAGTTCATCTTTCACAAATGTCAGTCATTTAAAAACTCATAGTAGTATAACATCTACTGGACATTGAAGCCATTTCCCATAACACAATTGTTTGATATGAAGAATACGATCACAAACAACAGTTATCACATCAGTCTGGCCCCTCTGCATAGAAACGAAATCTCTCAATTGAGTGAAACAACTTCTTGCACGTGATAGTATCTGAAAGGCATCTGTTTTTCCCCATTAAACGGCAGTTATGATAGAAACGTCTGATATGCAAAAACTAATACCGGTGTATAAGACACGCTTTAATGTGTCCTTTAAATGTTTGGGTTTTTCAGTACTTGAGACGCTGCCATTAATATTACCTCATCCCTACGAAAGCCGTATGAAATTATTCATATAATTTGCTGCTGGATTTTGTGACTTGCCGTATAACATATTGCGTAACAAGACCATGATATATGGGGTAATCATGCGTCGTTTATACCTGTGTTGAGTGCGCGTCGCGTCCCAGGTCACTGCGCGCTTATGGATTCAGAATGAGCGGTGTGCAGGTTAAAGCCTTCTAAGATGTTGATATGGGGCCAAGAAAGTCATAGTTGCAATCTCATATATACCCTAACTACGGTATAAGTTAAACACTTCTTTGATGTATGGTCAAGCAGAAGTGCCTACCCAACGGACAGTTTGATTATTCGCATCAGGAAATTGAGGTCCTACGAGGTAGGACAGAGAAGGAGTCCAGCTCGTTTATAGCAGTTAATGCACGCGATTTCCATCTTTATCGCACACATTCTCTGGCACCTCCACTTATAGCATGATTGATAACATGTGGTGTAAAAGCAAATTAAATAAGCCTGGGTTTCAAGTGCGGTAGTGCAGCGATACGAATCATACACTAGTATGTCACGTTAGCCAGATTACATCGAATCCACGATACATGTCAAATGAAATAATCAGTCAGCTGCCAATGATCGTTTGTGCTGCATCAACTTCTCGTACGCCATCTTAAACCTTTGTACTGTAATCAATCAATTACTCATAGCACATATTACTGTCAGATAATATGTCCCATTTATGTCATACCAGTAAATATAATAGCTCACATAATGAACGGTTAAAATTAATAAGCAACATAAAGATTGGCACGAGTTATTTAACATTGTCATATGACTAGTTAATCAAAATGAAAGGTTGCATAAATCACCTCAGCATCGTTAATATCCAGCAGCGTCATACAGAGGGAACACTCATAAAACGGGCTACAAGAAAACAAATGCTGATTTCTATTATTTCCCTTCGATTATACCCATTATATTACTTGAACACCAGAAGTAAACTTTGGCGAAAATGTAATTATGCAAGATGACATTTTTAATACTATCATGACACGGGAGATTCCCTCAACCCAATCACATACGAGCAATCGGTAGTATACAAAAACACTATAGTTGTACTAAACGATATTTTGTAGGTGTACTTTCGTGTCATACAACAATTCGCACCAACTTATCAGCGATTCTTGTATTTGATAAAGCTGTTAAGTACATCATTGTATAATAGTAAGGGGTTGCTAATAAATTCATAAAGCTCGCAAATCTATACTGTGTCCATGGGCGGTAATAATTAATTTAATCCGTCCATACTTCGCTAGCTCCACATAGTACCTCCATGGTCTGCCTTGAGTGCGTCAGCAGACGCAGGCTAATTGCACTTGTCATAAATTTGAACAAAATTTGGCAACTTGGTAACAAGAAAGATTACTAGACTCAATGAGGAGGACAGTATAGGTATACTCATAGCAATTTCACCAAATACTACATGTTCAATCCGCAAGTTTGGTGGATGAAACATGTGTTAACCTACTATAATTAAACGGAAGTCTATGTTGTGCTGTGCTATGAACCAATAAGTTTGCACTACGCCCAATAATGTTAACCTCGATTGTTATCAAGATATTTCTGTCTTCCTTTCTTGTGACTGGAAACCTTTGTGATGAATGGGCAACCATAACAAGGACTGGGGCACTGGATCGTGTGCAATCATCACCAACATCCTCATGTATAACTGTCACAGGGACATATTTATAGAAACAGCTATTTCTAACCACAATTATCTCGTTTCCATCCCTTTGTTGAAAGGTAAAGCTTTGTGTTTGGTTATTCGCTGTGGCGTTTCATCTTCGTTTGGCATAATAAATGTAATTCAGGGGGTAGGACAAACGCTCGTGTTTTCATTGGATCAATGTATTCCTCGTCACCCGTAGTTGTTCGAGAACACCGAAGTCAATGTAACTCTGTGTGTGGTATATTGGAGTATAGTTTTTTCTTCACGTTGTCAAAATCCTTGGGAATTCGCTACATATCGAGAAGACGAGGCTGTTCGTGTTTTAAGGGGTCGGGGAACATACACTGATAAAGCTGTTATTTGAGAATCCCTCCAGAAATATTTGGAAATGTTGCAGCATAATATTTCAGACTACGTCAAGAAACCCACAAAATTTTAGAGACAAAGTACGTATATCCAGGAAAGACACATGGCCATTACCTGCTCCCTGAACAGCCCAATGCATAGGGTTGTATTGAAGGTTGCGCCGCCCAGAAATCGACATAAGCCTTGCTACTCTGAATAATACACACAATACTAGTTCAAGCAGGTCTTCATTTATAAAAGAAAGCCATTGCATGGTAGTTTTCTATGCATAATACGTTTTTCTCGGAAATAAATTAGGAAACTAGTCGAGATTGGGTGTGCCAGGCTAGTCGAGATTGGGTGTGCCAGGCTAGTCGAGATTGGGTGTGCCAGGCTAGTCGAGATTGGGTGTGTCAGGCTAGTCGAGATTGGGTGTGCCAGGCTAGTCGTTTGTTCAGCATTTCCAAACACAATACATTTTGTATCCTAAGGCTTTACTCATGGCGACGAGAAGATGAGATGCAATACTAAAAACATAGTCAATCATCGATTCATGTCTAGTTCTGGAATGTTTTCGCCTGGAGTAGTGAATAAAGCAGCCAAAGAAGGCGACTTCAACGTTATAAATGCGTACTGTAGCTCTATTTCTCACTTCAAAGAGAAAAATATAACATGATTGAGGAGAAAAAACATCGTCAAACATTAATAATCACATCTATTGCTAAGTTATCGGTATTAATAAAATTAACTTGATGATAAATGAATTACAAATAAGGCCATGCGTATGCATCCTAAAGTCCGGGAATTTTCCCTACAATGCTGTTTTTGAAAATATACATCAAACTATCTCTCCGGTCAGATAGTACGGAGATAAAGCCCTATTTTGAAATGCTCGTATTCTCGGCGATTTCTATGGCACTGTATGTTTCAGCAGTTTATGTAATAAACATGTGTGCCCCATAGCTTCCGGCTGCAGTGTAAATATTGGTATTCTATTGTGCTTTGGGTTATATTTTGTTGCATAAGTTGTTATATTCAGCAGATCGAACAGTTCTGAAAAATTATTTAACGTTTTGCCGTGCCAGCCATTTTCATAAACAGCTTCAAGAGTGTTGAAAAATTTAGCTAGATGATGTATATTCTACCTGTCATTTCGTAAAAATTAATCAAATGACACTTATCGTGTTGATTCATTTCAAAGTAACCCATAGCTTTACCATGAGCATCAGATGACAACTGAAACCGCCGTATGTAATTTGAAATTTGAATGAAGCAGATTAACTGGAACATTCAAGGAATTTGGAAGTTTTCTCTGGAATTAGAAGTACCATTTAATTACATCATGTTTATATTAATCCTTTTAGTGCATAAAACGTCACTCGTCAATGTACATTACTCCAGGCAACAATATCGTACCAATGAACGACGAAGGTTGTGTGGGGTTATCTATAGTGCTGTATGATTCAGTTCGGGTATTTATTAAAGGTAATTTCTTAAGTCAACATTTATTAAGTAGGGTGAGTTTTTAATCGGTTTCAAAACCTCATTGCAGTAATGTAAATCTTGGTGTTAAACAATTATCGTGACGCAAGTGAATCAAATATATATTTACTACGCAATATAATTCCTCATTTGAATGGTGACTGTCATTTGCTCGGACGGTAGTCACAATATCCATGTTACCATGCATAATTACTTTCCATCATCTGTGCTCATTTTTAGCCTCATGGTGAATGCTGGGGGCTCAATTGTGTAATATGGGTGTCATGGCAGGATAACTACGGGGTTGTGACGTGTTGACATGATTTGTGTGTTTCGTTCAAAGACAGCTTTCTGTTAACGAATATGTGGCCACTTAATAATTTCTGCATTCATCCACACAGTGCATCCGATTTCGGTAATTGAATAAAATGGCCTTGCCTCGGGCAATAATGGATCGAAACTAGTAACTTCGCCCTTCATTGATATCGATTATAGAATACATTTATGAAGTGGTCATATGTTTGTTAGGAAGCCTCTTCTTGTGTTTAGTTACTTCTTTGTCGGTCAATTGGTTGATTTGATTCAAGAATATTGTAAAGGATGACGACTCAGTTTGGCTGAGGAACGCCTGCAATGCAATGTCTTCTTTTGTCTGTTGTCTCTGCTCTGATATACAGTTATGTCGTTGTTATTCAGCTACCAGTGTCCGAGTGCTGCGGGGAGGGCATGAAGGGGATAGGAGGCTATGTAGTGTGTGAGGGCCAATGTTGTCAGGGACTACAAGAGAAAGCCGTTACAGCTCCAGGTTTAGGATTCACACTGTCCTGCATACAACAAGTTTTACAACCGAGACCTTCTAATATAATGGTATGAGTCATTCGTAATACATACACTTCTTTTGATGGCAAAACCCTTCTATTTTACGACTCTCGCTTATATTGCAACTTGATGAAGCAAAACACAAGTCGTATTGACGAGTATTGACAAATCATTTTCTATAACAATTGATTAACCTGTTGCAGGAGCATTCAGCATTTAGTGATGACATGGTCCCACTTTATCAAGGCGGATTCGCAAAGCGCAGCATAGGCGGTAGGCGGATATAAGCACGTAATGCTGAAATGTGGAGGACACCGTCGTTATTGGCTAAATGAATCTGATACATTGACATTAGTGCTACAATCCAAACTGATAAAAGCCAATATATCTCTGAAGGGATGATACCATTGACGTCGATATAGATAACAAACGAAAATCTCGACGGTTGAGTGTCTTTGGCGTTGCAATGTTTTTATCTTGTAATGCAAATAAATACTTGGTGTATTCTAGCGTGGCTGCTTGTATTGCACGTTACATCATTTTGGGTTTCTGTTTAATATGATGCATTGATATATTTGAATAATTAAGGTAAACCAATTACGGTTAGCACAAGTGTGAAATAGTTGACCACTCCGTAATTGGAAGAACTAATTGTTAATTGGCCGATTTCAAGATCAGAGAGAACAAAGTGAGCTTCAGACTTTGCATATTTGTATTTGTTTTATCAGGCATATGGGAACGGACCAAATATTCTGACCTTGTAATAAAGAATATATTCCTCATATGTTTAAATGTTGCGTTGCTAGTCGTGTACAACTGCTAATGCGATTTCTGACTTAAATATGGGCTTACTCCTGCAATATTCCCGATTACGGAATTAACAAAAACAATTCTTGGCATATTCCGCCTAGGGTATAGGGGTAATGATCGCAGCATCGCTAGGGTGAAATATATACGCCATAAGGCGTTTGAACCTGTTCCAGTCACATTTTAAAGCCTCTCAATAAGCACACTATGGAAGAGACACCTATCCTGTGTGCCTGTCGTTTAATCGAATCAGATTCAAATGCCGCAGCGTTGAGAGAAATATGAAATCCGCAGGGAACAATTAAATGGTTCTCACTTTTAAACAAAATAGGTTCGGATTAGATGAGTTGATTCGCATGTCTCATATATCAAACTTGATTAAGGTGAAGTCAGCGCCCAGTATAAAACAGTGTCTCACATGTTTAAAAGGAAACGCAAAGGTTATAGACTGACTATCACTTTGACAGCAATAGTTGGGGACGATTCGATATCAGGATATTGTCGTGCGACAACAACTAGACGTTATCTTGTCTGTGATGACCGACTATTGGTGTGAATGACTTATAGATTTAAGTGCGTATAAGTATTGTGAGGTTGAATCTCTTGCTATCAATTTCGGTACCGGCGTATTATGCTGATTCGTTGTACTGCGGTAATGGCATGCACTGATTGACTTACAACAACGACATAAATGAGGCCATTATATATCTATTCGTGTATATTTAGGAATGTTAGGTTTAAAATCAGATTTGGGTGTGGTTGCCAAGCTAAGGAAACATACAAGCTCAGATCATAGCACAATGTACTTGGATATATAGGTTCCTTACACAATATATTTTATGAACGATAATTGAAAAATTGAGTAATTTTGAGATGGATCAAAATACTTTTGTTTTCCGTTCACCAATATCTCATCAAACGAGATTTGTTGACTCTCAGTCTCACAATTTGCTTTTGCATTTGATTAATATGAGTTTCCATGTACTGTGAAATAATTTGTGACACAGCCATTGGTATCCTGGTTTGATGTGTACATTGAGCAATGATATAATTCGAAGAATGTGCGTGTTAAATGAAGCATTGAACAATATTCAGTCCAAAATCAATATCAAAGCAGGTTAACATTTAATGGAAAATCAACATGTGTTTCCGCATTTCAAGAGTTATTTATGTTAATGACTTTGGGTTTGTAAATACGAACACATGGTCACAATTCAGATTCATATATTATATCCACGATAAAAAAAGTGGAATAATTATACGAAGCAATAAGTACTAAGTCATAAAGCACCACATATGAACAGGTTCGACCTTTTTGGCAACCCATAAAATGATATAGTGTTTTGGTGATGCGTGACAAAATGTTTTTCATTCTATGCCATGAAGATGGGTTATTTTAAATAATGTACAGTGCTTACTAACATCCAACTGAAGAGCTAACAATGATATGACTGCACATCAAGCAAATTCCTAACGACCATGCCCCTCGTTCAATAATGGATGTGACTAAATTGCTCACTCATACTACCCTGTATTGGTCTTCTGTAATAAATACAAGCAGAATTCTCACATGGTAGCGGTGGAAAATGTAATAGAGGGAGGGGGGCGTACCTGAGTAAAGACAAGGCGGTATCGACTGGCTTTTAAGTAAGATTGATTTTCTGACAAGTTTAGCGGAAAGCGTAATATGCCGTCTGTTTGCTGGAGCATCAAGCTTAGACAATTTTGCCCCATGCCGTCTGGGTCGGGCGATAAATTAGTATATGCGCGCTACGCCCTAACCTCAACTGTAATCAAGATATGGTAATGGGGCTGTCTTCCTTACCAACTGGCAACCAGTGTGATGTATGAGCCAGCATAGCGAGGACTGAGGCTCATGATTGTGTGAATCGTCCACAACATCGTCATTAAGAACTGTTTTATTATACTTCGCGGATACACCAATTATTGTTAGTTAAACGATCTCGGGATCATCAGTATATTGGATTCCTCGTCCCTCGCGGTATTTCGATATGAAGGTGTCAATGAAACGTGATACTTGATATCACATTTTGTTCTTCAAGATATCAAATATTCGTGGGATATTTACCCTCGCACTTGAGACACAACCTAAAGAACTAATAATGTGGTTCAGATTATTGTGTCATTTGGGCTTCCGGTGTTGGGTTGAGCGATAGAAAGACAACGCTTAAGCGATGCGTTCGTGTTTGAGGGAGTTGGACAGCAATGTCGAACCATGCTGTAATTTGTGACCTACGCCAGAACTAGTTATTTCTTTAACACGTACTGTGTCGGATAACACCCACCCACTTGTATAGATAAACTACGGATATTCTGGGATGGCAAGTGGACAATTACTGCTTCCAGGACATGACTATCTAGTGCACCTGGGTGTGAATGAGGGGTGCCCGCCCCGCCTCGACATCGACGGTAACATTGTAACAAGAGGGAATAATCTGCTTAAGCAGGTTTGGAGAAGCATAGAATAGTAGTGATATATCCTCATTACATTTTCCACGCTGCAATAGTTAGAACATGTAAGAGTTTTGAGTTGACATAAAATTCACTTTCAATAGATCTGTGACTATGAATATAAAGAAACAACCTCTGCACGTAAAAGCTATGGATGCCATGAAAATAAAATGAAGATTTATGGCTTTGTCAACAGGACAGGTTTTTACACATGGGCGTAATTGACATGTAATGGGTATGAGGTATATAGCGTGCCATAAAACGAAGCATGGATGGAATATTACTGCGCTTTATGTACATAAGCAGGCATTCACAAAATTAATACAGTTTTTTAAGAATGCGCATGAATGCAGAATAAGTGAGTTTGCAACGCATTTGATTAACCGCGTTGTACTGGAAGATATTTCATATTGAATATTTAGCTGTATATATGGCACAAATCTCCTTTGAATTTGGGCACTTATTATCTCAATTGAGCATTTACAAAAACGTGGGAATGATTATCGATACCGGACACTAATTGCAGAGTTCGTCTGAACTAAACACTTTTCACCTGACAAATATACAAAACCATTAATTTAAGGATGATTTGGTAGCAACAATATCAAACGATGTTTATATTTATTTAATGAAGATAAGCCGGTTAGAATGAATTTGCCTCGATTTTAATCTACAGATAAGCTAAAATAAATCATAAACTTTGGAAAAAGTATGCGTTCTCCGCCGCTGGGCGCGGCCGTGCTGTTGCGCACATTTTGATGACGTAGCTGGCTCAAGCGCGGTGCACTCCGTGACTCTATTTACTGGATGTTTTCCTGTTCACACTGCACATTCCGAGAAAGGAACATATTGTTGCCGTAGTTGTACTGATTTTTGCTCAGCAATATGGTGCATTGTCTTGCTTTTGGGTACAAACACCATTGTAAAGAATAGAAGAGGGGAATTAGCTTCTTCAGGTTACCCAAAGACGCCGAGCTTAGATCCTTCTGTTCATAAAAGGCGAAGAGACAGAATCCTCCAAACAGTAACAATGTCCGCGTTTGCAGTGACCACTTTACCGCCGATTGTTTTGAACACGGTATACAAGCTGCTATGGATTTAAAGAGGAAAGTCAAGAGCCATTCGAGGAGAAGGTTCATTCCCTACAGTGTTGTTGTTTTCCAAGCAGTCAGCTCATCGTGAAACATCCTAGTGACGTACTGAAAACGATAGGAGAAAGGTCACTGTCCAGTCGGACATTTTGCGATGTATATACCATTTCGGATCGAAAACTGATAATTCTCCATATTAACTGATTTTGAGATTATAATCACGTAATACGATTTATGCTTTCTTGGTATATACTTTTAAGCAGTTTATCAGAAAATCTCCAATACCCCAGATCATGGGTGACCCTACAAGCACTGGAAGAGCGCCTGTCTGAGATTAGTATCAATTATGAAACATTAGCCAGATTGCAAGCTGCACTTCCACGTAGAAGAAAGCTGACATCCAAAGAGGAGGCTGACAAGATATTGGATGAAAACGAACCAGTGAGTGGAAATGTTGAATAAAGATAAGGACGAGTTTGAAGTCGACGGCGATGTTCTGGTTTAAGAAAGCCTGCGTCGCACATGGACAGAAGGTGCTGTGGAATAACATGGGCTACGCCACCAGCTGGGTGTTGGGTGACTCTGTAAGCAGCTCTTCCCGGACAAAATCACAGAGTGGCCCGTCCAACAAATAGTACAGGCTCATTAGGCTTAGTGACAGAGCGTCCGGTACATCTTGAGTGACCACACAGGGTCAGTTGCATGACAGTTGTCCCGCTCCGTCTCTCTAAGCTGGTAGAGGTAGCAAACGCGACAACCAAAGAGGGCTTTTGTGCAACTGCTTTTGCCCTTATAGTATCTTTAGGCAAGCGGGTCATTTCACTGTTAAGTGCAGGAACAACAGTTTGCAACCGAGAAACACACTCAGTTGATCGTTCCACGGATGGAAGTTTTAACCACGACATACTGGTGTCCAAAGAACAACTCTCCAAGAGTGTGGTCAAAGCACTCGGCAATAGCCTGGACTCGATGGACATCCACACAGCCACGCCTGATGGAGACCCCATGCTAGGCAAGCAGCTGGCCCATGAACTCTGGTCTGGTTTCAGCCTGAAGCAGTTGGGGCCAATGCAGTGGTCGATTGTATATCCTTTTAAGTGCAATGTCTTAAGCTTCTTTTGTAGTCAATGGTTATTCCGCTTTGTAACGTGAGGCCACGTCCAATGCTGTGAGGGCATACTTGCATGTCTGGCGTTTCAATCTGTCATGAGGAAGAATCAGGATATCGGCTGGTTGACGGATTTGCCTATGAAATCGTAGACATCCTGGAAAATGCGCTCGGCATGTCCCCAGTGGCGTCTGCACAGACTGAAGTTGCTTGATTGTTGCATATTGACGCTTACGTTCCACGTCCACTTGGAAGTTTCGTAACATAGAGAATATAAAGTTGCTCCCAGAGAAGGGCGTTGCCAAGGGTACCTCGATCAAGCATTTCTATTGTGGCCATAGTTGTTTGTTTGTTGTGCAAACTTACCTCATTATATCAGCTGGTATAATCCCTTGATTGATATGCACGTCCTTTGTGGCCATGGCGAGGGCTACGTCAGTAACAGGCATGGCCTTGGGAGTATAGGGCCAGAGCCATGTTGCCGAGCTTTACCTAACCTATACATATACCAGAAACAACTGTATCGTGGTACAGCTGGTTGACGAGCATTTTTCTATCGGTATATTGTGCAGCAGAACTTACGCCATATGAAAGGGATCTGACTTGGTTGAACAACAGGAGCAGGATCGACAGTTGTGGTTCTGTGTTTACTGTACAAAGTTGAAAGTTTTTTTTACCATACCAGGTTATGCTTTAAGGCAGGTGCAGTTTTACGAGGAGGTCCAACGGGACATTTGTTGTGCAATTTGTAAGAGCAAATACAGCGTTGCTGTGTTTTGTAAGGTCTCTGGCATAAGTCTGCTTGTGACCCATGCTGCTGGATGCATTTCCCTTTCAAACTGTATCTGAATGAGGGTTCACATGTGTCAAACAAAAGGTAACAAGGAATTTATATATAGGTTATATCACCATGACTGACGCACAATGAGAACAATTAAAAAGACTTAAAGAGTATTGATATTAATTTGTCAAAACAAAGTTGTCGACTGTCTCCTATCGGCGTTAAGCAGCACCATCAAATAACAGCTCTGATAGCCTCTATAAAGGTTCTATGGGATTTATAGGGCAATTATTGTGCATTATAAAGTTGGATGCGTATAATTGAATGTGGATCGCTTTGATTCGCCGTATAAATATACAACTGACGGTAGTTAAGGTGCACATTATCAATCGCCACCGCATTGAAATAGTTATAGCTGTCGATCAACCAGTGAATCAATTATGTGTACGTCACAATAAGACATCATATGCAGTGAATATTGCTCGCAACCTCATTAACATGAAGAAGGGTGACATATTGGGGCGATAATTCAATGTCATTTTCTGATACCCAGTAACGATTACTTTTCATCTTGTTAAGAACCTTTTATGTAGAGCAGTCGTAAAATAAGTGAATGCATATATCATGAGATTTGTGTGGTCATACGTCTTAGAGGCGTATGGTATTTTTGCAGTTGAGTAACACCCAATGTCACTATGTATTAAAGGTGTAGCAAAAATGGCTGATTTGGGCAGACTATCTTAGATATACATGGAGGATTCCAAGAGCAAGGTGATTGATCATTCAACCAATCAGGAGAGAAATATTGCAAAAAGTCTCAACAATGGCTGGTAAGTCGGCAATGTTATTGCGCCACTATGATAATTTGTTAGTGGGAAGCTGTACCACGTTTCCTTGATGAACTCTGTTATTTCTCCCATTCTCTAGTAATGTCACGATTCACCACAGGCGTATTAACCATCTAGGTGAATAATATTCATCTTATAAACAATGCAGAGCCAATTTTATGTGTCAAGGTTTATGCATGGATATAAAACTTGATAAAACACACCCTAGGTTTATGCCACAGTTAGGCGCAGTAAATATTGAATAAGCGGTATTGCTCTACGGACACTAACAACAATACTGGAAATACAATATTTAGCTCAATGCCACATGGCAGCTTTGAAGGTAATGTCACAAAATGCCAACATTAAACAAGACTTACCAGCTATGTGAAGGTTGATGGTGATTTACCGAGATACCTGAGCACATATGGTTGACATGAGATGCCGTGCGTGTTTCAGTCACGTCAGAGCTGAGAGAAATTGGACGTATGAAACATTAGGGAGGGAGTGGCACGTCATCCCTCAGAGTTTAGAAAGATCGATGGAATCACAAGTGACCTTACAGTCTCATTGGTAGAATTCAACGTCGCAATCAAACACCGAAGAACCCCGTGAAATACCCTGAGATCGTACATCTCAGCAGTATAAAAACAACAAACACGAAGTGGTGATATTTTGAAACATCTATTGGATACTATTGAAATCAAGCCAATTGCATACTGATGCAGCTAAGCAAACTCATAAACAAACGGTAAACTCGAAAGAGCTGATAATCATACTCGTAATAAATGATTTTCTGAAAACCCCAGCACATGCAGTGATATTATGTAAGGTACAATAATTTTACTGGTGACAATGTAGCAACAACAATCCAACATTTTCTTCACATCCTAAATTGAGTGATATTTGTACTGACAAAGCCTGTATTGTTGCATTGCTTTCGTGACGTCACGCGGTCACGCACGGGATGATTCTTTATTCTATAGCGAGGTGGATTACGGAAGGGGGAGATGGTTAAATCTATGTACAGCGCAGCGTTCATGATGGTTGGCAAGAATCAATCATTGACATATTTATTCAGTGGCATTAACTGTTTCTCAAGTGTCTTTCATGTTGTAGTACAATCATACTTCATGGACGTGTGACAAAGGCACGTATCAACGACTTCTATTAAATCCAATGCAATATATGGAAACAAATTTTGCCCCAGCATACATTTCAACAACATTTCCTAGTTCACATATTATTCTGCTGACAGTTATTTTTACATGCTTAAATGCCAATCAATATAACACATTCCCGCATCATTGTATAATATTGCATATCCCCCTTTTCATGCTGATCTATGCTTAGCCTCGCAATAATAATGCTGATCTTTCGCTAAAATCTAAGACAAAATCGTTGCCATTACAATCAGCTATCAGAAGGAGCAGTGAACGCAATTCATCCTCAGTAAATAAGTAAAGTAAAATGGCCAAGCAGTTAATTGTAGTGTTATCACACAACGGAAGAGACAGTGGCTTCTCCCAAGTAGCAATATCATGTTTGTGTTGTATAATTCTAACGAATATGAAATGTGCATTACTATTCCGGACAGATCGATAGCACTCATTGCCAGTTGATGATTTTCAAATGAAAAACCCACGTGTCTATGTGTCCGATGGAAACTTGGTTAGTTAACTAACCTATCAATGGCTGCGAACGGAAGTTGTAAAAGCCCTTGACATGTCGGCATGCCAGGTGGTTATCCAGACATGAGTCTCAAACGGAAGCATATTAAAAAAAACATAGACAAATAGGTACTTGATTAGTTCTGCAAAGGCAATTGGCATAACCTTTGTAAGTACTTTCTCGTATTTCGTGGACAGACCACTTTTACGACCATCGATTGCTCGTACCTCCTCGATGTGCATTGAGCCAAAGCGTTTGGGCCTCCGAAAGGCTGACGAGCAACATATTTCTTTTTAGAGAGGTAGTAAGGGGAAAAAGAAGGTTGGTAGGGCATTAGGGTAAGGAGCCAGAGGAGGGGGCATACATGTTAACGTTAGATACATTGTGATAGCAACGCTGTTTCAGCATTTGGGGGTTATACTATACAAGCAACTTTGGATCTCGAAGGTGGCGTACAATTATATGTTTAGTCTTAGGCGTAGCTTAGCTGATGGCATGATCATTCTGCTGGTCAATGGCCCAAGATTACTTCTCAATGTTGGATTTAATAAATCACAAGGCCTTTCGTCTTTGTAGTAACGTTGAAGGGCTGTTTTTCAAACACCATTGATGACAGTCTGAATTGATATTATGTATACGCCCTACTTACGATTGCATGACTTCAGGTTATTGTTTGCGTTTGATACTCTGATGGGTGTTTACATTGTTCAACCATATTCCACATCCAATACATTTGTGATGTGACGAATTATGCATTATCGTAAACAATAAATCGATTAGCTAAGACTTTTTAGCCACCATAACACTCGATTCGACCAAGAGCAAACCCCAAGCGTATAAATGACGGTAAAATGTAATAGATTAATAATAACCTTTCTCGTGTTATGCGGCTGATGAATATTTTGTGGCATCAGGGGGAATGATTTAAAAGCTCTCCAGAAAAAAAAAAGCTAAGAATGATAAAACCACAGCTTCCAAACACCATTTCGTCTTGTCTCCGATAAGTTTCATTTGATTTGACCAGGCGTGTCGAAGACCAAGTAGACATTAATATACTCTTATTGCTGGGGTCGTGCCAACGAGGCATACAATTTTTAGTATTCAGACGTAATCTTTGATACGGACAGCTATATCGGTAAATACAATAGAAGTGTCTTAAAAATGTGACCTTATAGACATTTACAGGTAAAGTACTATACCAGTATTTTACTCAAATGCAAAAACACCCTGTCTTCAAATGAGTAGAGTAGTAAACAATTTGTTATGACAAATGGCGCTAAGTGCAATAAGCGATTATATTATCACATAAAGTCGATATTCTTCCTCCGTACGTTTAGATGTGAGCGGAGAGTTTTGGGTTACGTGTGAAATATAGCGGCGACAACAGAGAAAAGGATTACGAAGTTCAGCTGTATTATGCTCTCTAAATGAGTAGTCTTTGTTCTTTATTAGAAACCAAGGTCAGCGCTCTTGGCAATTCATGTATTTACATCCAAAGACTTTTTGATAGTCTTACACACAAAGGCAAGGCCAGGAAGTCATCTTTACTTAATAGGGTTGTGGAATTAAAGTTGCCTGCGTCGCAGTTGTATTTTTATTTCAGTAAAACTTCCTTGGTGAGGTGGTACCGATTTGGATGTACGTCGCGTCATGTTGTCGTTCAATGGTGCTAAGTGAACATAAACGTCCTATTCAGCAGACAGTATTAGTAATTCTATTTCACTCATGAAATAAAATATCTCTAATACAAGCTATTTACAAGATAATGCGATAATTGTAATTTACCGTGTTAGACCATCTGGCGTAATAAGCAGAGCAACATATGCGTAAGTCACCCACATTTGGCTACAGCATAATTAAATAAACACAGGCCGCAAGCCCCTATGAAATCTCAGCGAATGAAACTTGCATGCTACATACGCACCTTTTAGCATTGTTGGGATTTCGTTAGTATTGGATTGGAAGAGTCGTGTCGTGTTATACAATTCAGCATAGAAGGAATCTTAAGCGCTCTCAGATATATAATTTGGTGTGTGCATACAACCCTTGGCCTTACAGGTACAATCGCAAAAGCTAAAGATTTGGAGTAATGCAATGAGAACCAAGTTACCAAAAGTGGCCACTAAGCTTCTACTCTCACTGAAATGTATTTAGTCTCATTACAACACAAGAAAACATCAATGTGGTCCCGACGTTGAATGCGTATGGTATGTGCACAGGCATCCCTTATGTGTTTATCAGTCATTATGATTGTTTACCAATCGTTTAATTTTTATATAATTACTTTAACTTTTATTATCTACCTGGTCATCACAGATATACAGGATTCACCCAAGCAATACAGTATTTCTCATTTACCTGTGAGTATTTAGTCTATTATGAGCCATTGCAATTAACCTATGCTGTGATTTTTTTCCGATTTTAGTTCAGTAAGTCGGACGCTTACAAAGAAATCAATGTTGTTCTGAAGCATTATTGTAATCTTTGCTGCACAAACGCCATTTCCTTTTTGACGGAACCATCAAGATTTCATTGAGAAACAATGCAATAATGTAAGGTGCATTTCGGGCTCGTATGGTGTCATGCAAAGCCTTTTGTTCATAATTACATGATTTTATTTTAATACAATTACGTAATCATTGATTGCATTCTGTGCTGTTATGAGACATTAAAGATTGTTCTATTGATAAACATTAACAAAATGGCACACATTGCAACATGTGCTATGTGGAATTTGTTTTGTCGCAATGGCGTATATAAAAGTTGAAAGTCTAAAACGTTACCCACCCTCCCGGTAGCTTGGATTCATCTTCTGTGGCGCTCACCTCAGAAGCATTCGTCGGAATCGCAAATCTATCTGCATAGTTCTGTTGTTGGTCCGTGCCAATATATTCCCTATGGCAAGGCCCGATTTCATTGGAATTATAGGAATAAGTTAATCAGTTGGTTGATAAGATATGCAAATCCATCACAATATTCGCTCTTGAACGGTACACCAAACTAAAACTGCTAAATTGCTTGCGATTATTTATTTTTGCATAAAGGAAGCACATGTTGACATTACATACCAAAGAGGCCACAAATTCAAAGCAACAGCAGGTCTGGTTCACTCCCACAAGATAACCATTCATAATGTGTTCGATCAAATTTCGTTTTGTACTACAATGAGAATAAATCAAGCACATATCTACCTGGACGTAGAGCCGTCGGTATTGTTGGATTATCCAGCTTCTGACCGAAAGCAGAACCTAGCTGCCTCATTTTACTTGTGTTGCACACAAATTATAGTTAGGTAAAAATTTACATTAATTAATCAATTATCGAACCTTTTCCCATTTGATGGTCAAAACTCGGATCAATCCATGCTAGTACATGGTTGTACTAACAACGTCAATGATAGAAAAGTCTTTACTTTCTATTTTAATGCCTGATTTGATACATGACCACGCAAGCATACATATTGTCTAAGAATGTAGAAATCAACGGATTCAACTCTTTCTTTGTTTGTACAGATCATTGTTGCACCACATCGTTGCATCAGTATTCTAGTTTTATTGTTTTTTCCAAGAACAAAATATGAGTAAAGACTCTTATACTTAGGCAGTGAAAATAGATGTATTTCGCTTCGGCACTGGCGGTTGATTAAACTGCATGTACGCCTCCACAACCACTCTGTAATAGTTTTAAAATGGCTCTGGTCATGTTGGTTAATTATACCAGAGTCGTACTTATAACTCGAGAATGTGAGGTTCCGCTTTTAGATATGGCTGATTTATAATTAATGATGATCGGAAGTCAGGTAAGTGCACTTCTGACAAAGAGACACAATAAAAGTATTCCAAAGCATTGGTGGAGAGTAATTAATCACACGAAAGCTCACAATCAGGATTCATTGGAATTCGTTGGCACACACAGTGCGAGGTTTCCTAAAATAAACTTCTGTAAAGAATTGATTAATTTCGTTTGGGCCGAGATAACAATGGTTAGTTACAGCTGATATACGAAGCACTAATGTAACATAACAAACACACCCTCGTGTGCAAATACAAATATAAATCAATCTTCATATGTACCTTAGAGCTCAGACAAGGCGACTGCATATTTAACATACAATAAATGTCTTGGGGCATGATCTCAGGTAGGCAATAATTCTTTCGTTTAATTGTGCGTTATCCCGTTACATACTATCTATGATCATTCCATGCATGTTTTAAAGACCGTCAGGCCAGTTATGTTGTGTATTGGCTACATAAAACTTATGTTCTTATCACATCACAAAACTGAACAAGATTTTGACAGTTATAAGCAGAAGAAAATGATGGAGGTTTCAATGTTTGGGGAATGCTTTTTCAACCGTTAGCATTAAAGATAAATGAAAAATCATTTATATAACCCAAAGATCTTCAAAACCGGAAACCAATAATATACTGAGCGCAGCAGGCGATATCACGACAGGCGCACCGGAACAACTGTAATGCACACTTTCCGCAATCTGCTATAGATCGTCAGGAAAAGACTGAAGGCCATATAATAATGGGATTAAAGGAGTTACCTTGTTATGAACGCGATATTGTTGAACTCTACAGAGTGTGTTGCGTGAACGTAGGGGGCCCGGTTTAGAGTGCACCAGTGAAGCTAATAAATTGGAGATTGAGCATTCCCACTGTTACACGCAGTCATCTTATTAGTGACATGCGCCCGGTATAATTGAGATATGTCGATGTTATGACACCTTTGTCTATGATAGGCTTCATGTAGTGGAGCGCCACGAACCCAAACTTACTAATATGGTTTTGCTATATTTCGTATCAGGCGATTTCGGTTTGGTAACCACAAACATAATTCCCACAATATATCAACATCAGTTGCGGTTCACAGAATGCCCAAACCTAGCAAGATATTCAGCCCAGAATATGACACCGGCAGTACTTTGAACATATCCTCGCTCAGAACAAGTTAAGCTTTTATCATTGACGCTCAAGATGAACTGTGCTGACCATGTGGTATGACAGAAGGGAACATAAAACCCGGACGATGAAACTTATTGAGATTACTTTAATGCACTGAGCATCCATTGATAACATTTGCAATTCATCTAGTTTCCCGTGGAGATATACGCGTGTTTGGAGACTTATTGCTATTTCAAGAAATGCTAGTTTTACATCGCAAGCTACATCCTGTGTCATATGAGGGCAATACACTCTCAACACTGGGGCGCAATATAACCTTCCATGCACTCCCCTCTATGATATATTACTCTATTAAACTATCCTAGGAAATCTAGTCACGAGGCTAATGATGTACAATGCACGACGGCAGAATACCAAAGCACCAACACAATATTTGGATTTCTGTTTTTACCTAACAGTTTGAACCTGTTTTTCCCAAAGAAAACTGCGCTAGTGAAATACTTTATGCTTGTAAAGAATACATAGAATGCATGCTCGATTGCTCATTCACATTTCACTACGGTTCTAAAGACATTTAAAGGAAAGAAACCGGCTTATGCATTTGACTTTCAGAACCATTTTATTATATGAGGCTCTATTTTTAGACAGTGTATTGTCAATGAAGATTGGAAACGGAATAAGCGCCTATGGAATATATATATATATATATATATATACATCATCATGCATTTGCTATTTTCGTTACGAATGGATCGAGGATATGATATACAAGACATGTAAGTTCACCACATAAGCAAATATGGTCCATTTAGCATTGCCGATCATATATGATCATCACAAAATAGGTTGCACAATAGTGCTGTTGTGCCTGATTTCCGCCGGTTTTATCAAGATGAACGGTTGTCCCAAGAGTCTTGTGTTTTCAGGACAGTGAAGTTGATTGAAACAATTCACACAAATATCATCTTATCCACAGGAAATGTTGTTTACCTGTACGGATCCCCAGGAAGACATCTCATTTTGAGAGATGGTAGTCCTAACAAGTGTAATCTTTGTTCATAACTAAAATCAGAAATCCGCCAGAAGTCGTGGGCAATGTTTATCTGGGCCAGGTTTGGATTTAGAGCAATTAACTATTGTTGGACCTCGTCCTGACTGCTAGTTATGTGGCCAGTTTTTCCCCATTACGGCCATTGGAAACTCTAACCAGCTGAATGCCAACTGATGAAAAGTAACCATTTAGCGAATCTGCGATTTATTTGAATAATGGAACTTTATTATTGGCACTGTCCATAATAGGACCAATATTTCTGCATTTGTTACACCATATTTGTAAGTATTGACAGTCATAGTTGTTAAATGCTTGTGGGTTTTTATTTTGGGGCTATATTGTTTCAAATGAATGGGTTTGCTTTTCTATTCTCTGTTTTACTGATACGGTGTTGTTCTTTGAATAATATCTTTAAGTGCTATTGTCCGAAAGTTTGCCTCAGCTTATTGTTTTGTTGATATAGTTTCTGATTGTACTAGCCATCAATGTTTATGAATATTACTGCACATTCTAAATGGTATGTTTTTCTGGTTGTATCTGCAAGTATTTCTAGTACTTAGTATAGGGCTTTGGTCAAAATTTCGTCATGTTGAATTGTGGCTTGTGACATAGACCATTTACGGATAAACTGTTGCAATACAATGAAGCAGACCAATATATGAAACACTTTCGCTTCACCGACGACCATATTGGCCCTTCATAGACGTTCTATCTACCAAGCTATAACAGCACGCCCCGAAACCCGTGCTAAGTGTGTGCGTGGCCCGGTGCCACTGCTACATATGCATGGTAGAGTGTGTAGTCATAGCCGAGAAAAATAAGGGATTAAAATGTCCCGGCAGATCCAGGCATATTCCTTTGAGCCTAAACTGGACAATGTTAACCGAGATGTTACAACCGATACAGACAGCAGCAACTCTGACAAGGAAGGGTTGGCAATACGCAATGTTGTCGGTGTTGGCAATATGGGATGATACCGACGGGAGTCGTTGATGTTGCTGTCTAGATCTTCCGGGAATAATAGAAAAGAAATCCGATTGAACACTTGTATTACGATGTCTAGGGTAACGCTGTATTATATGATGATAAGAAAGTTTCCTTCAGTGTACCTTTGCTTTATCTGAAGCTCTTGATGCGTGCGTATTATGGAATGAATGAAACGTTAAACAAGTGAATATATGAACAAATATAGCAGTATGATTAACATCATGGCAGGCATACATAGAAATTGTAAATCCCAAATACTATTTCATATAATAGTGACTATTCAATTTTTTTTCCTCAGACGATACCACCTAGCATTTTATAGGTAGTTTATCTACTTCTTATCAGGAGGCTTGGAGCCAAGAGACGTGTTACTGTTCCATCATGTGTCGTTTTTGTAACTCGAAATAAATTCCCCGAAATAAATGGAACATATGAAGGGTACTATGATACATAGCACTGCATGTGCAGTTATTAATAAAATATTTTTTTGTACCATTGTTTACTTTTCTGAGGTTCTAGGTGCTGAATATAGGCTTGCATAGATGTACATAATGCACCTACTGGGACACATAACTTCCCCAAGCACAACGTATTGAAAGAAAACAATTAAAACACTGCAATCAATAAATACCATCTAATAAAATCAAATGAACATGACCGTTGCTAAAAGTAATGAAATGCACATGATAAGTAGGCATTGACATGGTACACCAATACACTAATACTGGTGCTAAGTAACTGTTGGAGTATGATATTTGGGTATACATGTTTACACCATATGTACAGTATATTATCATACAATCGTGATATCGCAAAATATATGTCCTTTCTCGAGATAACAAAGTATTTTTAACCAAATACGAAACGGAAGAGCGTTGAACTCGGGTGGCTTTTGGCGAATTTACAATAGACAATAGACTTAATGCATCGCTTACTCACGATAAGCACTGCCTACGTCACAGGGTGATGTCAAGGTAACTCTAGTCAGCTGTCGTGAATGTGGCTTGCTCTTATTGACCTTTATATTTGGTCAATAGCGTGTAGCTCAATCATTTTTAAGGAATAAATTAACGTCTATGAAATCAACAGTCCATTGTAAAAAAGTATTACGCTCCTTTTTGGTAAGTCTCCTTTAACATAATAAATGTGTACCGCGCTATCGTCGCCACACGCGGAGTAGGAGTAGCGGGATTACCTTTTTTATTAATCATCCCTTTTGTTTAACCTGTCAAGCAGACCTGCGTCCGAGTAAATGGATGAACGAGGGACATGTAAATTTCATAAGCACTGCCCGATAACTGATATGATGACGTATTCGCAAAGCAATTTAGGTTTTCTCGTACATTGTATTCAAAGACAATGCTTACGATAGCGAGCAATAAACAACTGTACCTTTATAAATTTAATTCGTATTTCATACCAAATAATGACACTCCTGATTACTCGGAGTATTGAAGTGATCCTAATGAGCCATAACTACGACTCCATTGACTGATGACAATCTATTCTTCTTTTACACATAGGTTAGAACATCCTCAATTTCAGGACTAATACATGGACGAAAGTAGATCAATATATAAGCACAGTTGATGAATTGCGACTAAGGCAATGGTCGCGTCATTGGCATCTCTGCAAAGTGAACCAAGACTCCCATCAGAAGCATTAATATTAGATTGGTGAATAAATCTAGGTTTTCATTTTGCTCATTAAATTGAAGACAGGTTAAGGGCCCCACCGCTGTGCAGCCAAATGTATGAATGAACTGTATTGTAGTCAATTGTTGATGATCATTGACTTGGCATATATGAACCAAACGGTCTTTTAGCCACCCATCATCATAAGGTGTATAACTTCAATGGCCTTGTTTCGTCTAGTGGCTGGGGTTAAGCATCTATTTCAGGCAGTGAAATCAAAGGGCAGGAGGAGTGTTGTCGACTTAGATATATCAGACAGAAACATTGGAGCGGAGTCAGGTTTAGATATGCTGATTGCAAATGCATAGAAGACCGCATCGGGTGGTTTGGATCTGAGAATGTTCCATTGTACCCATTGAAAACACCACGACGAGCTGGTGTTCATTTATTACTATTAAACAACATAAGAGAGAGGAAATAGTACGACAGCAATCTCTTTGATATGTTATTGACAGGTTTTGATGTAGGTGAGTATAACTGTGCAAAGCAAGCGAAGTGCACCTCTTGTCAATCATTTTGACCCCAGTTACATTTATGTTTACCAGTAACGTGTTTGTATGACGTTTTTCCGTTGCTCTTTATACCGACTATCAACTGTCATTCTCATTCATCAGCCCTTTCAGCGTGGTGTTGGTCTTGTGATCCGTTCAGGTTCAATTGCCCTTAGTTGTTACAAATTATGCGCCCATACATTAGCACAGCTCATAAGCTTGTATGAAAAATTTTCGTTCGACACTTTCAATTCCTCGTATTTTCTAACTGTATTAGAACAAAAATACCATAGGGCGTTAAACAGGGACTTAGCCAGGACTTGAAAATTGCCCGTCCATCACCAACCCAACCCCGTCCATCACTGATTATCAGTTTGTTGGCCTTTGCCCGAAAGCTGGTGGGGGGGGGGGAGGGTGACGCATGTGTGTGCGTGCGTGCATAATGTGAAACATACAGGAGTAATACAAACTTAGTCAAAGACTTCGCGTCGATATGATATTTCACCCAATTGCAATTAGTGAGCTTCATTCCATAGTCAACAATGTAGACCAAAAGGTTATTAGATGTTGGTAAAGCGATACCGCGAGGCAGACATTTCAGAATGAAGCTGCAATCGACGGTGCACTATGTACGCCAGTGTTTGGATTATTTGAACATATTGATTAATCCGCACACACACACACACACACTCGCGCCCAATACAACACGATGGGGACAACAAATATCAACTTGGTGTAGGAATAAGACAGTAATGGTGATAACGCAATTTGGTCCACACCACCTTTTTTTCTAAAGTGGTATGTCAAAATAACACTCATTAGTAACGCGACGGTCATACAACGCCCTAAATTCCCGACGCCCCCAGAAGCCATTTGACATCTCACCACCCGGACAGGTCAGGACAATTTCTGCCTGTCTGGACCGGTGAGTACTTGCCCAAGGGGAGCAGGATGGTGTTCATTTGAATTCCTGTAATTTAACTGCGGTTGTAACTGTGCACCTATATTAATCACCACGGGCATAGTCAAACTGTTTATACTCTGCAGTTGCTGTATGAACGTCATTTCTTCAAAATTGTACGAATTGCTGATGCATTGTGTTTAGTTGCTGTTCAATTGTTGATAGAAGATTGTACATGATATTTGCTTCGAAGAGGCCACTTAACCAGGACCCATGACAAGGATCGAAACATCCACAACGCATGTAAGCATATAAAATGCAGCAGCCACATAAAATTCCACTATTTGATGGCAGTGAAACGAGCGGTTTGTTGGAGACAACATATAGCTCAGCGTAAAAGGTGCTGAAAAAAATATATACTCATGCCGTATTCATGCGCGAAACGCACAGATCATTAGTCGATATTTAACAATCAAAACGGAATGTGTCCTCATGGTGTTGGTGCATGATTAGGAACAAATATTTACAAAATTACCGAGAGAACGCTCAGGACAATGCCCGCTCTGTATTCAGATGTTATTGTAGATACTTATTTCGTCGCAACATTTTGGTGCTTGATTGTTACAATAGTGTTTCCTAGTGTTTTTCAGATTATACCAGTAAACACGTTCAACGTTAAAAAATACATAAGAATGAACAACATGTTGATAAGCAAACAAGTCAATGAATAGCAAATAAATATTCCACAAGAAAACCTTGACCTGGAGCACGTCATATATGCAATATTGGTCCCTCGATGCTACTTTATTTTGTACTTAACCGCAATTATACTCACTTTTATATATGACAATTGGTCTGCTCCCTTTTTAATAACTGTGATATTGCCTCGTCGATTTTAATATGTCAGACTACATTGACCTTTCGAGGCAAACAGACTAAATAATTCAGAAGCTTTGTCAGTTATATGCTGGGATGGTTTACTGGCTTATGGCTTACGAGGATGTGTTGATTCACATCAAAGCTGTTCACTTCAGTATTGGATGCTTGCTACCTCTCAACGTTCATACGGTTACTTTCTAATTACTGAAAGAAACATGGTATACAAAATCCATAAAATCTTTTGAGGAATAAAAATACGGTGAGTAGTGGCTCAAAGATATGATTACTAATGTGCATTACATCCGTTTGATTCTTTTGAAGTAGTCAGCATATTAGTTTAAGAATCTTTCAACTTCACCTTTTGATGCATTGAAAGAATTGAAAGCCATGTGTAAGAAAACGCGCGGAGCCCATGTATGAAAATGAATACGCTGATTTTCATAATTATGATTCAACATGCACTCACAGTGTGGAAATAACACAAACGAAGCGACGCCTGCCTTGGGAGCACTTAGAGGCATTCATAAGAAGAATCTGTAACATTGTGAAATACTGCAACAGTGCAGAAATAGATAAGACTATTCAGGACCAAAATTGTTTTTAGTTGACTAAATGATGCACGATGGGAAACATTCATCCGAGAGTAAGAACAACTTTTGAAATCACAGGCGCTCGGTTCCCGATGCCAAGCTTCCGAGCGCCAAGCCGCTTGCTAATGCCGAGCCGCTATCTATATCTATATATATGTATTACAAAGTATGGAATGACCGGGGCCTCTGCCTCACTCTTCCCTCATTCACACACGAAATCCATTACTTTCACTTGAAACATCATACATTGCGATTAGTATTTCTGATACTCAATAGAATCTTTGCGACAATCATGCGACCCGCTTTCGGCGAAAGAACGTTTAATCACGAACAAGTCCGACGCAGAGCAAGAATAACTCACTTATCTCTGGCAGCAATGTCCTTCGATGGGGCCACTCTCACGATACGCTGAAATGAGGAGGTTATAGAAGATCGAGGAGATTTTCTTAGGTAGTGAATATACATTAGGTGTCACATATTTCACGGCAATGCCTAAAAGTATCGCTTTCGTTTACCGCGCGAACTTTGCGCATGGATGTTTTTGTCAACTATGGAATGGAAAGAAACGGAGCGAGATATAGTTGAATTGACCACGGTTAGAAACAGTTGTGCTAACAGGGCAGGTTGGTACTAGGAAGACCAGTGTTATACAGAATTGGCCAAAACACTAAAAAAAAAAAATGTTACCCTTACAGCAGCTAATGGTATGACCAGTACCCAATTCCCAACATAGCAGAATATCCTCAGTTGGAGAGGTATAAAGTTGAGAACAAACGATTTGATCTATAACCTTAACCCAAACTGCCATGTCTATTCCCTTGCATCTAAACTGATGAAGTAACCAATATATTAGTATTACCAATTTTTGGGATAGTCGGTGTGTTACATCAAGACTGAGTTCGTTGGTTGAGCACAATGAGGTTTCATGCCTCGTCATAGATGAAACTTTAATGGCAAGTACCTTTTGTGAGTTCCCCCATAAATTATATATTCCTTAATGGGCATGTATTTGTATGCAAATTATTCCGTTGGCAGGTAAGTATGAAAATTATAGGACCAGATTTGACGGGAGTGATAACTGACACTGATAACGCAAAGATTCATAGTCTTGCAAGGACATTGACTGTTTGAAGCCCCCCCCCCCCATACGTTACTTACAAGACATTATGAAACATGATTGGAGAAAAAGAAAAAGACACGGGTATGTATACAAAAATGCTTTGGTAAACTCCAAGGTCATGGTTTACTTTTGTAGAGTGATAGTTTCTCATTAAATTCATTTATCAAGCAAAACTACCATTTATGTTAACCTGTAGTATTTACAATATACTGACACAGCGCAAGCAAAACATTGGCAATGCTTATCAGTTATGATACATTTTGACACCTGAACTCACTTATATTTGTTCAACAGGCAGTGTCCCGGAAAGCTATACCTCAAGGCGGGTGTTTACACAAACATGCTAGAGCCTCTGAGAATGATGGTAGTAAGTAGCGCCCGGATGACCTTGTCAATTCCATATTGATGACACGAGTCAACAGAATGAATCAGATGATTCTGACAGTGATGGAAGCATCTGAGAAGCAGAACTAATTGAGGCAATTCAAGTACTGGAAAACAGTGGTATATTTGGCAACGGGCCTGGAACCCATTGTGGCTTAAGAGAAGTTGTACAAAAAACATCTAAAACAAGTCTTACGTATTTTAATGAGCAGCATAAGATGGCCATATTCGATCATATATATATATATATTTATATATATATATATATATATATATATAGATATATATATATATATATATATATATATATATATATATATAGATATATATAGATATATATATATATATATATATATATATCTATAGAAGATAGATATATATATATGTATATATCATATATATATATATACATAGATATATATATAGATACCTACATATATATATATCGTATATATAGATATATACCTATATATATATATATATATATATATATATATATATATATATAGATATATATATATATATATATATATATATATATAGATATATATATATATGTATGTAGATATATATATATCTCTATATATATATATAGAGATCTCTCTCTCGCTATCTATCTATCTCTAGGATATCTCTCTCTCTATCTCCTTCCTCTCTCTATCTATCTCTCTCTCTCTAGAGAGATATCTATCTATCTCTTATCTACCCTATGCATATATCTCTGCCCTCTATTTGAAAATATATATATATCCCTATATGTATATTTAGATATATATATATCTATATATATATATCTCACATTTTCTATATATTTAGAGAGATAGATATAGACATCTATCGATATATATATAGAGATCCCTCTATATATATTCATATATACATATATATATATACACATGTACATATATATATATTAATATATATAGATATGTATATGTATATATTTATATGTATATATATGTGTATCTTATATACATATACATATCTATATATATCTATATATCTATAGAGATGAAAAAGAGAGAGGGAGAAAAAGAGGTTTAGAGGGAAATATAGGGAGAGAGAGACACATATAGAGAGAGAGAGAGAGAGAGAGAGAGAGAGAGAGAGAGAAGAGGCAGAGACAGATATAGAGCTCTAGAGAGATCTCTCTCTCTATCCAGAGAGAGATATAGAGAGAGAGAACTGTAGATAGAAAGATATTCAGATTTATAGAAAAATATAGAGAGAGATTCAGAGATATATAGATATATAGAGATATCTATAGAGATATCCAAAAAGAGATATAGACATAGAGATATACAGATATATATATTATATATATATATATATATATATATATATATATATATATGTATAAACATATATACATATAAAGAAAATATAGATATATACATATACCTATATATATCTAGACAGATATATATACATATATATATATATATACATATACAAATATATATATATATATATATATATATATTTAAACACATATATATTTATATATATGTATATATATAAATATATATATATATAAATATATATATATATATATATATATATATATATATATATTTACTGCATATAGATATGTATATGTATATATATATATATGCCTTTGAATAGTTGTGTTGATGATAATTGTTGCGATGAAAATTCACTAACGACTTTGGCTTTCCTTCGTTTTGAAAGTATCAGTAGTAATAAGCTTCATTGCAAAACAGGTCTTTTAAGTATCACAAAATAACTATAGCCTTATACTTATAAAAGAATTACAAGTATTGCATCGTTTTCAACCTGCACGAATAGATAAAAGAAACATGGAAAAAGCCCTGTTTAACTACTGTATACTCATCCCATAGCACTCAGTCTTTTTCTTGTGATGTTTCATCCTTGCAGACTAGTAAATATTAAGCCGAATGCCTTTAGCCTATTTGATAAGCAATCGAATAAAATGGTCTTGCCTGTGAATATTATACATATGATACATAGAAATATTTTCGGAAGGATGCCATATTTGTTATCCAGTAGCTCGAGAAACACATGATTATCATCCATACCACAATAACTCGTCATACATCAACTTCAAACACATGCACATGCGCGAGATCGGTCGATAAACAAATTTCTACCTGAAGAAGAAAGTCGTAGCAAACGTTCACAATAAACAGCATGGATCTGATAATGTATTCTACTTTTTAGCGGTTATATATTTTATGTACTTGCTACCGTAGCAATATAAGCACCAAGTGTTCGCCCCATTATCATATTTATTTTGCGCGATCTGATCTGCATAGTTTGTATCTAGAGAATACTAAAAGTGCAATATTATGCAGAGATTATGATAATAATGCGGGCTTTATGTGCATTGCATCTTCAGAACGATACAAGGGCACAGCATGACAATTAACACGCATTCGGTTACTGAGGGAAATATAATTAGCTGTCAAATAGCGATTGTGGAGAATTTCACTAAATCTTTACCACCTTTGAAATTCTAACAATAAGCAGGTGCTGTTTGACCTGGCCATATTGTATATGGGTCAGATGGAGATCAAACGACTGCGTGATGCTTGGCTTATAATTGCGTTCTGATTCACCCATGCACATGCTTCAATGTATTTATGCTCAGCGCGTAATATATTTGAT
>CM067344.1:59149382-59179382 GCA_034190875.2 Urechis unicinctus | reverse complement strand
AGAGTGAGGAGAGCCCTGGTATGGAAGGCCCTTCATGGCATGAGACGAGTGTGGAGAGCGGGTCTCAATGATGACATTAAGAGACGTCTGTTTGTTGCTACAGTTGAGTCTGTACTTCTGTATGGAGCCGAGACATGGACTCTGACCGCAAATCAAGAAAGAGCACTAGGCGGCGTCTATACAGGAATGCTACGGATGGCCCTTGATGTGCACTGGGAAGACCATATGCCAAACTCCCAGCTCTACGCTGCCCTACCAAGGGTAACTGTTAAGATCAGGGAACGAAGGATGAGGCTTGCTAGCCACTGTGTCCGCCATCCAGAGCTAGCTGTGAGCCCCCTAGTTCTCTGGTAGCCCATTGACGGAATCAGGAGCAAGGGCAGGAGGAGAATTACATTCGTAGATCAGCTGAAGAAGGACGCAACACAACAGGAAACATCTGAGCTTGGGACGCTGATGCTGGACCGGGATGCGTGGAAGACGACCATCAGAGTCTCTCGAGAAGGCGTCGGCTAAAGACATCCTCTCGCTCAACTAACTAACTAATTAACTAATCTTTATATAAATATAATATATATATATATATATATATAGAGATATATATATATATATATATATATATATATATATATATATATATATATATATATATATATATATATATATATATTATATATATATTTATATATATGCATTGATATATATTCATATATGTAGGTAAAATGCCTGTCCCTAATGTTTTTTTTTCTCAATATATATTAATTCTGTCATGATGGGTAACTGACTTTGTTGCGGTATATTGACGCCAAGTCTCTCCTAGGCCATAGTGACATCAACATTCTTCAGCAATTTCTACTTCCTTAATTTTTTTGGAGAACAAAGTAAAAGGGATTTATCAAACTGTTAATTGATATGTGGTTGAAATTCACTCTTTCGTCGCAGTCACTTTTTTGTGTCATATGTGATATAATATATAACTTGCAAATGTGCAAGAAGAGGCAAACTGTAACAAATGACTCCTAATTGACTCGTGAGGCGTGTTTATGCGCGTATCACATTTGATTAGTAAAAGTGGTAGCAAAGTCAAATGGTCACAAAACACGCAGTATCATACATGTAATTTGCCAAGAGTTCGAAGTACCATAACGATTTGGATTTTCTCGTGATCGTTGCTGTGTTGGAGTAATGCTTTTTTTAACGCCTGCAATCATATATAATTCCATGGCTTAACTGCCAATCCTGTGTAATGACTACTTGACCGAGTCATTGGCATTTGTTGTCATTCGAATTACAATTATCAGAACCTAGCGCTTAATTTCAAATATATCATGTGGGATGCAGCCGCTCGTCTCCGTGGTTAGATACATAAAACTATCTTGAAAATATACAAAGTCGTATCAAATCGATTTCATGCTTATGAGGTTACGAATCCCGCAATCACAGAAGGAAGATAATGATGCCTGACGCAGTAAGGAACAATTTGAAATAAATGTTTTAATATTATCAATGGGACAAAGCAATCGCCTTATCCCATGCATGTTCTATTTTCAACAGATGAAACCCTTATCTACATGGGCATGACGTTGATGCTTGTGGATAGTCATTTTAAAGCAATGACCGAGGTGTTGGGGAATAATATCAGAATACCATGTTATTTAATCAGAGCACTCATCACTCTCACCGCATACATAGACAGGAGTAAATAATGGATCAGAGCAAGCTTTTATTGTGCTACATGTCGGCATCATATACGGTCTGTTCATGGCAAAGCAATTATTGTAATGGAATCATTAATGAATTGCCACAATGGTGCCTGCTGTATATGGCAAGCCCAGGAAAATAACATCCTTAGAATATCATGGCACTGAGTATCACAAAATCTAAAACGGTGGATTACTAAACTAATGCTTCGGTAGCTTCACATGCACATGCTTATCTGTAACGTAATCTCAATGCTGCACGTCCATTTATCGTTCTATCAGATATGCTGCGCGCTGTCACTAGATATATTAAGAATAAGCTTGAAATCTCCTGTAAACTTAAACGTTAATTTTCGTAGCTTTTCGACTATAGTGCATATATAGATACACTACGTGTGAAAAATACTGCATCACAATATAATATTATATCCCAATATAATGCACAGTGCAGGTGAGATCAGCCCATAATTATCTTTCAGAGCCTGTCTAGTTATCTGCCATGGAAACCTCTGTTCATCACACATGTAACATATAATTGTATTGGCCCAAAAGATGTTCCAGATTATGTGGCATACACAAGTGGCTGACGTGGTTCATGGCTGTGTCCGACCAAAAGAAAAAAGCATACGGTCTAGTTTGGCTTACACTAGATCAGTTGTGATTACGGATGGTGTCAAAACACGGCTCGATGCACATGTGGATCATGTATGGTTGGCCGAAACAATACGTTATTTTAAATTTATTTGGATACAGAATTTTATTCCAACGACATCAACAAGGCGACCATGTAGGCATTTAAATCCCTGCCTATTCCGCTCAAACGTAAAATATCTTATGATTAAAAGCACATAGCACAAATCACAGAGCTGATGCGACAAGGCTCATTTTATGCATACTATGAATTATTTAATGTCCTCTTCTACCCATAGTAATCCTTACGTTATTATATACATCTTATGTGTTGTAAGTATCATGGGCGTTGCTGTAGTTCTGTGGATACTTACAAACATAAGAGCTGCGAATTGCCATCTGAAATAACTCTACATCGCGATGTTGCATGACATTGGCCGATTTTGGTTTGATAGTGGAGCAAAATGTTATTAAACATCTGCGCTAACACATCTGCACAATTTTGAATGGCCCACTAAAAATGTGTTCTAACAGCAGCAGCTTTGCCACTTAAATCCTCATTCCAATTTACTTCATGTATGCATTGAGGGCCTCTGGCCACGGCAGTGACTGCTTTATTAGTAGTGTTAGTTCTATGCCAGGTGTCATTTTGTTGACCGTGTCTGAACGATCCTCGCGCAAGTACTTGTTGACAGTGGTATTCACCTCATGAGCGCCATTTGGTAAGTTAAACGAACATAACCATTACGGCTGGTGTCCGTTTGTAATGCTTGACCGTGATACGTATGGTCGTCCCATTGGTAAGGCGCTGTCATAAACATGCACCCTCGGGGCAGGTTCTCTGCAGCGCTTTAGCTTGTTAAACATATTGGTTGATCGACCTCCACGCGACTTGTCGGGACATGGTGGAGGTATTGTGGTGCCACTAGTCCTCTGACACATATGATGTCATGATGTTTCCAACCAATACTGCAGCATATACACCAGTTCTTCTGTGTTACTCGGTGTCTTTTCAGCGGTGATTCTCCTGTTCACTTTTTACTAAACCAGGAAGCCAATTATTTACGCACAATCACCAATGAATACTGAATGAGGTCAGCAGTCTTTCCAAAGGATGCGACCATAGAAATCAAAGCCCTTATTGTTTCTCTGTGGTCCAGGAATCTAATAAGGCCAGTATGCTGTGTAAAATATGCGACCGTAGACATCAAGGCCTAAGTGTTTCTCTGTTATCCAGGAAGCTGATGAGAAGCGCCCGATAATCAGTGAAATTGGTCGGCAAGTCGTATAAAAGGATGCTCATGGCGCCAGCAGGCAGTATAATGTTCATGAACTAATTACCATGGGTGTGGGTGCGTTGTTTATTTTGTTGTTTTGTTCAGTTTAAGCGACAGACGACGCAGCTCAATTAGTGCACAAATAGTGAACGCATGGGGGAGTAGGATCAACTAACGCTATATTTTCTGTTATTCATTTGGAATGTTAAAACGAACGACTTGCGTGGAGCATATCGAACGCGGATGTGAATGGGATTATGCAGGTGCCGAGTTTTTGTTATGTATATGTAGACCAGTATCTTTCTCTCGAGGGAGTGGCTTGATTGCTACCACAAACTTGCTTTGTCCGGGAAATTATGTATATTGTTATTTCATTCTCTGGGCAAGTCGTGAATAATGAATAATGCCCTGGGCATAAGTGTTATCCTGATGGTACTCAAAATATCTTGACCATCGACATTTTGTTGCTGTCCTATTTCATGTGTAAAGGTCTGCAACACAATGTGTTGCTCGTCTGTCATTCTATATCTATGTATCTTTATATATAGAGACTTTAAACAATATAGAGGGATTGATGGTGATATCTTAAGCATTACAGCAACAAGAAGGGCAAGCTTTAATGAATCACCCTGAAGATACATAATCTATGGAAACTGCACAGGTTTAGAGGTTATGTTATCAACGCTCAAAATAAAGTTTATCCTCTGGGTCAAATTTCAATATAATGGCTAATGCAAGGAGTTCATATACATAATGCGGTCAACAACGAGTTCGCAGTTATTACCGTTGGATGATAGCATACAATAGTAAGTCATCTCTATTGATCGTCACATTATAACTCAATCAAATATTTTAGGCGGCGAAAATGCAATGGAAACTCATGCACGAGGCAGCCTAATAGTTCCCTTTCTCGTGACAAGTAATTTTGTAGTTTAATGGAGCCATGCATATGAAATGGGTTTTGGTAATTATATATAAAATAGGTAACAATCTTTAAACTGTTAAATATACGGAATATTATTGTTTATATTATTTAATGGATGATGTACAATATACCGACTATGAAATAGCGTATATTGAATATACATTGGGAGAATCAAGTAACAAATAATGTCAATCAAATTAATCGTCAACATGGAAACGAGCTGCCACTTCATACACGACTAGCTGTGATGTGATTTTGTAATAGATTAGACACTTGTGAATAAATTATTATGTTTTGAATTAAGTAACGCTGTGCTCAGGACTACATGGGAATACAACACAGCACAAATATTTTGTGCCGGAATGTGTGCTGTAGATTTCTTGTATGTTCAATACTTTCATTGGTTTGTTTGCACGTGATAAGGTGAAAGAAATTGACTAACAGATGATGGAATTGTCCGCAGTGTTATCCGTACATCAAACGACGCACTGGTCAGCATTCATTCATACTACATATCGATATAAACATGCGCAATGTTATTGTATGGTCATTGATTATTTCTCTATATGAAGCATGTACCGAACGAGGATTACTTTAGGAAACTTCTCCTATCATTTCATAGACGGCAAGATAGACCTCCAACATTTACCTATCACCACCATAAATATACGTTTTGTTTGAGCATTTCTATGCTTACATTTATATATGCGCTGGCAAAGTTCGCCACTCATTGTGCTTTGTTCGAACTATCGTGCTATACATATAATGACTATGTCATCAGATTATCATAGGGCACAATATTGCCCATTGTTCACCATTCTTCTACTACACAACGGTCTGGTGGTCATGCCTTATTGGTGGAACCAACACAAAACAATAAACATCAGCCAACTGATGTTATAACCACAAATAACTGCAACTGCAATTCTCTATATCTGTGGACTAATGCAATATGAATAATTATCCAGTGAAGGAAGATCGGTTATACGTTAAGAATAGTTGTCCTCGTTGTCGCGCGTTGGGCCATGATAGAGCTAGCAAATATTGCTACAATGAGTGCATCGAAAATGTCAAATTGTGCCTTCAAATTTGCGTTTGCCACAATCTTTAGAAGGTCAGATGAGTGTTTGTTTATTCGTCATAACTAGGTAATTTACTCTACTAATTTTCAATCAGATGTGATTGATAGGATGCGTTCAACTCAGTATTGATCCTAACCCTGCATATAGCACAAAGCTTTCTTAAGTCCAGGTGCGATGATGCTAAGAGCCGGACAGATTGTGTAGCTCACACATTTTGCTAGGCACGTATGTACCCCCTTAGCAAGGCTTTTAGCTCTTTCATTACACCCCTAAGGCGTTTATGCTCCTGGAATGCTTTTGCCAGAGCTGATCTACAAAACATAGATGGATCATTTGGTGGATTGGATTGGATAAGATTGCAAAAACACTTTCACGTTAATCGTGAGTTAGGAGGTCAGTGAATAATTCCAGATGGTTACTTGGAACATAATACAACTGTAATGTTTCATCTATACCATACACATTGACTTAATGGGCACGCCGTCGCAGAATGAAACGTCCTTTATGTTATCTAATATCATTTTGTTTATTCTAGGTCATGCGCTTGATTTGAACCGTGTTCCCCACAATAGTATGTAAAACGAGGGAATGCTAGTAGAGGCGGATTTGATGCATTCTGTTCCTGCAGTTGTCCATTGTTGCATTGCACCATTGTGACCACAAGTCTGGATGGGGACACCTATGATTATCTATGGATTTGCTTGGCTCAAATCTGATCCACACAGTCACTCAATGTTTTGTAAGGTTTACTCATACATACCGCTGCACACGTGACATTCATTGACGTAAAATAATTGTGCTGTACATCAACACTCGAAAATATCGGGTATATTGTGTTATTCCTGCATAGATTTCCTAGTTTAAAGTTGTGAAGTCAATTCCTATTCACCGAAAATATGGTACGTTATTTGTTTAAAAACGTTTATTACGAGCGAATGTCTGTGTTAATGCATGATTTCTGGACAGAAAATATATATGGAAATTAAAATGAATCTTGGCGACAGAAAATATGGAAACTAAAATGATTCTGGGCGATATATACACTAAGCTATAACAAAGACCGAACAAAAACAAATAATTGAACCTTGAACCGACAAGGTGCATCTTCACACTGCATGTCCAGACGGCAAATGCGATGAGCATTTCGACTGCCTGTACGTTTTTGCAGTAAATCAGTATTTTGCCGACATTGAGTATTGAACCTGGGTAATGTACAAATATTCAACTGGCACGGATTGCACACAAATTCTTAAATTCTTGTTATCGCAACCAAGCCACCATCTGTTGTGTGACGAATTTATTTAAACAAACCACCAATATATCATCAGGAACTACCACTTATCATTAACTCTAAGCTACGTGTACGCTTGATGCTTGTTGTGCATTGGTCGCAATGGTTTTGAAAGAAAGATATGAAATGCACTAGAATTTTGTTACACGGTGTTTGTTACAAATATTAACCACTCTGTTGTGCTGCGGGCACATGACGCAAAGTAAACAAGCTTATTTCAATATGAGGACCATTGATAAATATGTTCAACACTGAACACATTGTTACAAACAGATGCTGGCATCTGACAAATGACACCCCATTTCCATAAATGTCAATATTTTTTGCCTAATGCATTTGAAATTAGCCTCCATCTATACTGTGTTCCGATAGAAAATAGCCACCGTAACATTATACTATTCTGAAAAGAAAACTTAAAAGCGCTTAGGTGGTCTGTGTCGTGCTGTTTATGGAAATTTGGGAAAAGCATGGTTTACAATATTTCAAGGAGATGCCAACAGGAAGCTTATACCAATAGTAAACCGTAAATCATAGATGTTAACCGGACATACTGTTGTAGAGAAAGCTTATAAAATACGGGAAATACAAATATGTGATACGATTAACAACCATAAACAAACTATCCTGCACGATGTTAGCAATGGGAAATTGAACAACTGCAATAGTTGGTCCATTGAAAGATACTGATAGTTATTTTCTCTGAGAAAGTAAAGATAGAGCACAAATGCTACACGCATGGGCAATTCTAACGGGCAAGCTGGTTGCCCGATATATTGTTGAAAAAGTGGTTACATGGATAAAGTGTCGTCTTCATGAAATAAATAACACAGAGCTTAGGTAAACAGAATATCCGTTTTTCTATTTAAAGCGTGTAGTTATGACCAAAGGCAACAAAGTGCGAAGATCTCCTCAGACAAAGCTACAAAGTGTTGATTATATTTCATTATTTGAGAACAAGTTAGTTTTTCAGCTTTGAGTCCTGAATGTGCAACGCAGCTAGAAGAGCTCGTGGCAATTCATAGAAGAACTAAAAATTTTTATTATACTCTTAGACACTGAATCTTACATCTCGCCATCCATGGGCAAACAGTCTTTGTGCAGTAGCTATCCATACATCCATCCCCCATATCCACCCATCCATTCATTCATCCACCATCCATCTCCTACCCATCCATCCGTGTCGAAATCTAATTATTACCAGCAGTGGTATATAATCGCGCACGGTGACATTGGATGAATGAGTACACCCAGGTTTTTTTCGTAACTACTATGGTCTAGATGTAATTTCGCGCCGACACTCAATCTTGTAAGCGCTACGTAAGACTTCAGGCCCGTGATGCTCACATTTCAGTTTTATAGCCTCGTCAAAACCCGAATGTTTCATTGGTTATGTTCGAGGCGACCATGATGTTAAATAACGTATCCATTTTTTCATTGTCGTATAAACACCCCAAACAAAAACAGAGGGACAATGGGGAAGATGCATAATAACAGGTTGTGCATTTTTTCTGTACTAAGTATACACATTACACTCTATCAACAATCAGGGAAACCGGTTTTCAATAACAAATGCATTAATCATCAGACAATCACTGGGGCTGTTGTGCCATAAAGTTATATAGGTTAACATTTATATATATATATATATATATATATATATATATATATATATATATATATATATATATATATATATATATATATATATATATATATATATATATATATATATATATATATATATACTTTACTGATCACCGTATTGGCCACATTGGGTGTGACATATTACATAGTAATATTAGTATATTGATGGTCATTTATTTTATAACAAAATGTATGAGGTGATGACTATCTGGCCAAATTTATTTCGGTGAAGGTTTCTATTTCAAAACCTTATCCACATTAGTGATTCTAAGAACGTGCGCTCACTTAGCAATAATCAATCATGCAACATTGATATGCTCTGCGGTATCTTCCTCTGTTTTACTAGTTATCATTTCAGGCAACTGTGTTTCTCTGTTTCAATTTGCGATGGCGTAACGGTCGTGCAACTTAATTATTCTTCCCAGATATATTTAGACTAACTTAGTTTTAGTACCAGGACCAGCGAGAGGTACCCCGTCGCAAGGATATCTGGCATACCGCCAACGAGAAGCGAACAGTCAAATCAGATGCATAATGTATATAAGGATGCATTAATAGTCTGGTCACTGACACAGCTGACGCGGATTTGTGTCAATGAAAGCCGGGTCAATCCAACTTAGAGCAATCCAAATCCATGTACCTACAACTATGAGCTTATTAACAGCCATTGATTAGAACGCAAAAGGTAATCCTTAAAATAATGATATTTGCAGTCTCCATATAATAATAAATAAGGTTCAATATTCCGTCTCAACTCTGGAATCAATATTTATAAAGCTGATGGTTTTACACTTATCCAAAACAGGCAGATTAGTAAGTGCGTGTTTGAAGACGAAAATGAAACGTATATGCATATGTGGTTCATTTCATTAATTACTGGTATATCTATGACAGGTAGCCCTTTACAGCAGCAAGTAAACAGCAATGCTCATCTCAGGTTAAGTGGTAATTAGCTGGTGTACAGTGATAATTAGCTGATGTACAGTGATAATTAGTCGTATCTTTTAGAACAGTGGTAATTAAAATGGGACTTTCATTTTATTTACACTTAACATTTATTTCAAGCTGCATGTGCAGTGATGTTTAATAACACACCTCAACCATGGAGGCCTTAATCTGTGCGTATTAAATAATGCAGGGCTATCTTTTATATAGTACTGTATATATCGGTACATACATTAATGATGCAATTTTAATCTTTAGATACACATTCTGTCTGTGTGTCTGTCCGTCCGTCTCTCTCTCATTCTCTTTCTCTCAGCTCTCTAGATTGCTCTCATCGTTAATGGAAAGACCTTGTGCGCTACACTAGTTAGTCGCGTTAACACACATAATTTACAGAATTCTTTAGTAGCTCTACTTTTCATTGTCTGACAGGTTGTATGTTGTGCGTGTGCAAGATAGAAGTCATCTTATGATCGATGTCTGATCACAGAGACATATTATGCATGCACGGTTAAGCTCATTTAATAATTGATAAACACAACTACATTATGCGTAAAAGTTTCGCCGGCTATTTTAATCTCTTCAACAAAAAGCCACTTTAGATGCGAGCGTGATATTAAAGGAAAGATAGCCTATGTAATAAACAATTGGACTTACTTAGCATAAAGAGCTTTAATGTTCCTTTCCACAACTGCATGTTATGCGTGTGATACCATGATCAATATTTTATAGATAGAAGTCACTTTGGAATTGATACATACCGTGCATGTATAATAAGTCTTTGAAAACATATTTTATCAGCATATGCTTTATCCATTTAGTGTAACAGATAATTACTTGACCTATCTACAATATCAAACATTACGAAGTAAATGATTCGTCCACCTTTTTCAAAGTAGAAGAATCCTTTTTAAGATGAGAGAGCGGATGCATTGTATCATAGACCATACTAATGTGAAATTATAATGAAGTTGATTATCATGTAATTGAATTTGAACATACCGTCAAAGAGGCACAATGTATGTTTTTTCCCACATTCATCTTAATTTTTTTTTGTGTTTGAAACTATACAAAATCTATTTTTGCTTTAAGCGTTTGTCATTTTCAAAATTAAATTCAGACATTACCTGCCATAGTTGCCGGTTGTTGATCTAAATAGGTACAGATGTGTTGATAATCCAGACGCGCATTATATTCGCTCATGATCATTAAACGACTACAGGTTAATGAATTTATAATATCACCTGACAACTCTTAGCCTCGCCGATTGTGTTCTATGCTGCAATCTCATCTGGCAACTTTTGAGTACATATGCTACTTCAACTTATCAATCTGCGGTTGATGACAATTGTCAATGACAATTTCCATATGGTCTTTTTGGTGATATTTTACTCTAAAACAAGTACACCAGGTCGTGCTCGGTGCACGCTGTGCGTTCATAAAAAAACTTATTCATTCTTTACTGATAAATTTCAAAGTCACCGCTGAGCAATTTCTGGTAAAACATCACACAGTCTTATCAGCATCTCGGGCATTAATTAGGATGGCGCATGTTATTCAAATACAAACCCTCATGGAATGTGAAAATTAAGTTCACATGGTCTTCGATGGAGACGTGTGATAAGCACGATGCTTATCTGATTTTAATCTACAGTGAAAGTTTGTTACACTACACCTCCAAGATGTCAGGCGTTTTATACAGCTGTGTGAAGTGATCGAAAGGTATGATACACCTGGTGAGGTTTAGACAGTACGTTCAAATGAAATGATTCCGATTCACTCCAACATTCAATCATGGTGCATGATGATATATAACATGCGGATATACAGCGACGTACATACAACATCCATTCTCATCCGCGTAATCTACGGTAAGCCAAAGTAATCTTGATGCATTTATGTGGATAAACTTTCGCACTGGCGTTGGTATCAATAACCTTAGATAGCTTACGATAAACCGCTATCGTTACTGGCTTGAAACGCCTGGGAAAGAATTGATAAACAACCCCTAACAAATACACGATTTCTCATTGGCTAATATTTGTGTCGATGACAAGTGTGCGTAGTCTTGTAACACTGCTTGATCCAAAAGCATATATAACAGGCAACACAATTGGCAATAAAAACGTCGGTTTCAAACGATATGAATAACCGACTAATCGGTCATATCATATATTTTATATCGGTATTTGCTATTCTAATGTCCGACGTAAGTGCAACATAGCAAGCAAAGCGCGACAAAATGCACAATATATACATATAAATACGTACAAACATACATACATATATATACATCTAGATATATATATATATATATATATATATATATATATAAAAGCATATATATATACGCATATATACATGTATATTTATATATATATATATATATATATATATATGTATATATATATATATATATATCTATATATATATATATATATATATATATATATATATATATATATATATATATATATATCTATATATATATATCTATATATATATATATATATATATATATATATATATATATATATCTATCACGTTAAGGCCAAGCATTTTACGGTGATATGATGAAATGTTTATTTTGCTTCCATTTTGTTTTTGCTGAAATGCCATGTGTTCTGCCATGTTGTCTGAATATGTTTGAAAAGAAGCTTAAGACATTTTTATTCAATCAAGCGTGTAATTATTCATGTTGCCATAAGTAATTTTTAACTGCTTTAATGCAATAATGTTTTTAGGTAACTATCTAATATTTTTTACTGTTTTATATATATAAATATTTGCAAATCATTTCATGTACAGCGCATAGAAACTTAGGCTATAAACACAGCTTTGGTCACCGATTTGACTTGAGTTCTTTTAAATCATTAATGAACGTTGTATGGAATCGGTCAATGCGATTTTTTTTCCAAAATATAATTTGAATGATTGTTTTATGAAATCGATGTGGTAGCAAATAATGTTCTTCTGCGTCCCCATGTAAGCCTCAACGATTACGCATTAATCCAAGAATAATTTTCTTCTATGTTCCTTGTTTCAGAAGAATGTGCATTAACACCTTTTGACCATTTTCTTTGTTATGACCTTGAAGTGGTAGAACTGTAAACCAAATTATTTAAGCAGAAACTTAGTACGAAGGGTTGCCATGCCTTTTTGCCGACTCGGCAAGAACACGCTTTAGGACGGGGACAAATTTGTATTGAATTGCAAACCTTTTATACAGTACTTATGTTGCAGTAACACGCTAAATTCGCTGATGTAAGGCTCTTATTACTATAACAATGAGGAATTGAAGTGATATTTTGGCACAAAACCACTGTATCCAGTGACAAAATCCTTCCACTTAGGCTAGCCATCCATTCGTGCAGTGTCGGTGATGGTGCCTGCGTCTGTGTTTGTGCTTGCGTGCTGTGATCAGCCTGAGATATCGAGCTAGAAGAGCACAGGTTTCTCATTCTTTAATGGCTGGCTTTGTCATCATCAGCAGGCATCGTTAATTAGGTAACATATATGGAATAAGACGATGAACATTTTCAATTTTATGTTCGACTTACTAGGGACTAATTTAACCACTTATTCTACATGGTTGAGTAAACTTAAGTGAAATAGTTCACGGCCTGGGGGCGGGGGGTAGGGGGTGGGGTGGGGATTAGCCCAAGACAACGACTAGCTATATGCTTAAAGTATGTCTACAAACTTATAGTCACTATTTTAATCTATCGTTTGCAATACATTCTATACAAATAACCATTGATTCTTAATTGAAGTCATAGCTTATATAATTATCTAAACAATATCTATTCAATATTGTCGTAGCTATAGATAAGTATCCGCTCCATTGCCGTTTTTGTTCTTACTGCCATTGTCCCTGTTATGGAAATCACTGTTGGCGATTTCAGTTCGCAAAACTTGTATTGTGATGGACGATTTTGCACTAGTTATTTGGGTGGTACCCCAAGACACTGTTCTTCACTTGTGGCTGAGCTTGTAAGCACTCATAACACATCCTTGTCCGCGTAGAAACACACCCCGACCGAGTTTGCACGGACGGGTTCGCGGACACAAACAAGGAGCGGATCAATGGATGCTTCTGAACTATTTCTCTATGATCGATTTTTCACATATGGGTGGATAACTAGCTTTAGCGTCCTCCATTAAGCTAGTAAATGCGTATTCAAGAAGCACGTACATTAACTGTCCGATAATAAGTGGATGGGTTGAAGTCGATAGAAAATAGCAAAACTCAACAGTGAAGGCTTTAGAAATGACAAAGACAAAGACAAAATGGCGCTTACTTATTTCTCCCATCATTCAACTGACTGGTCTAATATTATAAATAGTGGAAGGTGGAAATAGTTGTTGATAATACAACTCGTTATAATTATCATTGATATTGAGGCTTGATTTGCACCCATCGAATGGTACAACCACATCTTCTTCAATCAGCCTCTGCTGTGCTCACAAAACTTAAAGACATTGGCTCATTAATTTGCAGTATCATAACATGCGAACGGAAATATTTCAAAATGCAGGCGATTTCTAATGGGCAGTAAGCGTACTAGGGTGCGTCCAAATCCAGGATTTTTTTCCTTTTGGGGTCTGATACATACTTAGTTTAGTTGAAAAACAAATCATAAAAGTGTGGCGAAGCTTGAAGGTTGCCAATTGTAATTCGTGAAGTGATCAACGATATTCCCAAGGACTAGATGTGACAAAAAAGAAAAATATCTTTCGGTATCACTCTTCTTTCCGACCGACAATAGGCAATCTTCTGTTGTCATTCCGTTTATTTATTCGTATTCCGCTGTCCGCACAATAACCCATATTCTATAAACCGCTACACCCGTTGTCAAATCTAGCATGTAGCTATCGAAGCATTGGCGACACGACGATATCGTTCCAACCGTTAACTCGCCAAATTATATCAGTCTATTAAGCAACCATAAATTTGCTTTGTGTGCATCATTAATAAATAACATTCCCATTCAGGAAGACCTTGGGCACCCTGAGGCTAATATGGATGTTCAATACAGGCGGCGGAAAAATGGCTTATATCCTAAGCAACGGAATTCAAAACGTGGTAAGTGAACCACCAATGTTGGTTTTGTACACTAAATGCCGTTGCTTTTGTTCATGGGCCTATTTGTGAGTATATATTGAACTCATATTTTTGTTTTTCATTATGCTTAACTAAAAGCAGCTGCGGCTTTCATGAAAGGCAACATAATACAGACTTAGACCATTACCGAATTCGTAGAGTAGTTGGTTGATCTATATTGCTGATGTGATGGAGTCAATAGCCATTTCCACTTACGAAAATCATTGATTGCATTATATACCACGGATGTATGCGAGAAGTATACTTGTCGTTGATTTGATATCGATAAGAAGTCGTTTCAAAGTGAATCAACATTACCATTGGAGTAATGATATCTACAACAATGTACATATGCTAAAATTATACGTGATTTCTCTGCTGACTCAATTTGATTCGATTCATGCCTGTTAGGATAGACAACAGTGAATCTTGATTATCCCCCTCTCATTGATCTCACGCATGATGTTGGATTTATCGTAGCTGTTGTGGCAATATATATTGGTAATGTTGTCCTTGATATTTGAAAAATGGTCGTAGGCTTGATATTATCTGACTATTTCTGACATGCATAATAGAGAGTTCAACGACCTTGTTTTCACCTTGAACAATAATGAGTTGCTACGTATGTACAGCGTAATCACAGCCAATAATAACCATCTTCAGTGGAGCGGACATCTCGCAACGACAGCCATCGACGAAACAAAATGTTAGTCAGTGTTCTCGCTTCAATTGTTAAGTGTTACAAATTTGATCTCACGTATCCAGACAGTCGTTATGCAAATAAAATGAGGAAGTGTAAATTTACAAATGCACCCATTCACACGTGGTGACTAAAGAGTAGTGAGGTTAGTGACTTTGGATTCACCATTCTAGTGACGGTTCTGCAGAGGACAAATAGCTAGAGGGACAAATCTATCATAATTAAAACTTAAGTGAGTGGATATATGTTCACAATTAAGAAAACTGACAATTCCTCGTCTACTGCAATTAGGACTAATTGCGTTTGATGGCGACGAGTAAACATTTGCATTGCCATATCCAGATACTTTTTTGAAATAATTCACTATGATTTTGCTCTCACTATTGCTTGACTGTTCATAGAATCCAGCACTCTATGACCATATGATCTCTCTGTTAATGTTCACCGTTTCTGTAAAATAGCAAACCGTTATGGCAAACCAGTTTCGGCCTACTTTTGGCTTAAGATAGCAACTACAATGAAAGCATTAATACAACCAATCGAATCACATTTGGCTGCGTACCAGCCAATCGGGGCCTAGAACCAATGTCCGGCGCTGGTTCCGTTATGATCTCAACTTTTCCTGGATTATGTCACGACCATGACTAACATGAGTCTTGAATCTCCTTGGGGTCCAAGCAATTTGATGTGACTAATGTAGAGAGAAGAGGCGCCCATACCGAAGCATGCAGGTATTAATCCCTCATTTCAATTATAGCCTTACTCAAGGCCGAAACGCGCATTAATATGTCCGCCAAACAGGCCACGTTGTTCTTCTGAGCGGCACTTGGGCAAGCAATATTTTGCTCAGTTACTGGTCGTTATATTCACTTCTCCAGTCGCATCAAGCCGTATTCAACAGTCAATCGTCCGCATGTCTATTTATCTCTCTGAATACCCTTGCAACTTAGATACCAAGCGAATGTCCGATATAACAATATAATTTTGTTGATAATAATAACATGCATATATTCTCAAATAATTCACTGATACATCCGGTTATATCCTGAGACCATATTAACACCGCCAATAGTTCCCATACTATTTTCGTGTTTTCCAGACCATGCTGTTTCCGCTTTTGGTCTTTACTTATGAAGCTTAATGAATGCAAGCGATTCCTTAACACATTGGAAAATTTTGATTAAGTAATCGTGACGAGATATTACCCATTTGTGCTAATTCACATTCCCCATCGTCAGAGTCATCGAGTTGAGACTACATTGTTATACAAGTTGCATCTCGACTCACAGTGGGTGTTACACAAGAGACAATGGGACATAGTGTGTTATTTTGGTGATTATCGTGAAATAAATTGGATTGAACATGGGTATCAATTTCTCATGACAATCAATTATTGAAGTATGCTCTGTCACCTGGTATGTTGCTTATGTGTATTTCACTGCGGTTTATGAAAATGGTGTCCGCGGCGCATCCTACGAATAACAATGCACGGATTGCTGCTGAATTACTGTCGCCTTTTTTTTCTGAACCAGAAATATGGTCTGCTCACCAGCATTAGCCAAACTCATAGCAAATTGTTAATACTCAATACTGAGTAATAGGTAGTCACCAATGATAACAAACTATCTATGCTGCTTTAATTTTCCTTTCCATGCACTCTTATTTGGGGACTATTAAACAAATGATTGGTCCGCATTCATTGTACTTAACAAACCAGCTTTGTTCACTATCAGCTGCCATTCATGGCAATTGCTGGTACAATATTCGAGCCATAAACCTTAGTGCAAATAAAACCTTATCAATGTAAATCGGAGTCACGAGACATTTCTGAACAACGCATGTTTGGATATTATCTGTGAAAGTGTTAAATCTTAGCCGTTTGACGTTCAATTATCTTAAATTATATATCAATAACCATTGAAAGCACTGATCATAATAACAAATGTTCAAAGATGTAAATGATATGCACATAGCAAATTTTGCCTATCGATTCTCGCCTTTCGTCAACAGTAATGATATCAAAATTATTATTGCGAATCTCAATGCGAATTTTGCAAAGCTTCGGCGCAATCATTATTGATGATATTTATAACTGTTTTGGTTGATATTTCGACCAATCGCTCTCAGCAAATCCTGCAATCGACCACTCAGTTCAAATGACACAGCTCGTAGACAATGAGTTAGTGTTGGTGTAAATCCTGCGTTCTGATAAATCAATTTATAAACAAAAGGTCGATTCTGGAGATAACGTTATATTGACAAACTTGTATGCCGCTGTTCGGGGTTAGGTAGGTAATTTGACTTTCTATCTATGAAAGTGAACCACAAATCCTGTAAAGTATTTTGATATATCACCATGTGGATGTCAAACTCGATGTCGAAGTATAAATGGATCAGACCCATTAGTACTGCTATTCATTAATTTGTGAGTGAGTCAAGGAACAATCGTAGTTTTGAGTATAAAATATTAAAATATTTATTGATAACATATCACACGTAGATACTGACATGAATTATTGATAATGACACAAAGTTTGTGTGATGCAGAAATATGTAAAACTGGATGTATGACATATGACCATATTTACTATTAGGATTATATTAAACATTTAATGAGAGCAAGATAATGAATACTCATGTCACAGATAAATATGATGGTGATAAGACGATAATCACGTCACAGATAACTATGAAGGTAATAGGACAATAATCATGTCATAGATAAATATCATAGCGATAAGACGTAAGTGTCACATATAGATATGCTAATCTGAAACGTGACATAATATTGTGGAAATGTTTTAATTGTTATTGATGAGAATAAAAAACAATATATTCTTACATATACAGAATAATCAAATTACGACAATACAAATAAAGAAATGCACAACTATTCCACAAATCTGCGAATATATACAAGGAAGAATATTTAAATGGGGAAAAAGTTGGAGGGTTCGAGTAATTAAAAAGGCGATGAGTCTTGTTGGAGGTCGCAATCAGAAAGACAAAAGAGCGAGATGCGAGATAAGGTCACACGACCGGAGACAAACAGGATTAGCTTTTCCTGGCCAAAATACAAGCTGTCGCGTGATATGAACACTTGGCTTCCTCACAAAATGCGGCTGGTGTGTGTCCACTCCAACCTTAGTTTTTGTGAGTGAGTCCAGGAACAATCGTCGTTTTGGGTATTAACTATACAAATATTTATTGATTACAGATCACACGTAGATACTGACATGAATTATTGATAAGTATGTTAAGCAGTAACGTGACATAACATTGTGGAAATGCCTTATTATTTAGCGATGAGAATAAAAAACAATATGCTCTTACATATTCAGAATAATCAAATAATAAAAATACAAATAAAGAAATGCACAACTATTCTACAAGTCTGCGAGTATATACAACTTAAAGCGATAGCAAAGGTGGGACGTCATTGGATGGGCCAAGTGACAAGGGTGAACCTTCAAATGGGGAAAGGGTGGGTGAGTTCGAGTAGCTGTTGGAGGTCGCAATCAGAAAAACAAAGGAGCGAGATGCGAGATAAGGTCACATGACAGGAGACAAACAGGAGTACCGTTTCCTGGACAAAAGACAAGCTGTCGCGTTATATGAACACTTTGCTCCCACACAAAATGCGGCTGGGGTGTGTCCACTCTAACCTTAGTTATCTTCCAATTGTTAAATCGTTATGTTGGTTTGTTTGTTCGAATAATAGTCGTTTTTAGCAACGTAGGCTATGTACGACTAGCAGTGAGTGTATCTCAGAGGGTGGTCACTGCCAGGGAGCACATCGTCCTCAGAGGATCATTTACATCCCCTTTCAGAGATGGGACCGCCATTTTTACGTGATCATCCGAGCCACGAGTTAGGTTGTCACACCTTGGAGTCGAACCCACAGCCTGTGGGTCGAAAGGCGAGACAGTAAACCTACCCGCCACTGGGACCGGCTGTTATATCGTTAGGTGAAGGCATGACTTATTAACCAAACGAAACCTCACGTGACACAAGGGGAGCAAACAAACACGCCTCTCTTTCCCTGGCAGAACACAGCGTTTCTACATAACGGTGGGTACATATTTACATTTGCCAAACCTATTTCAAAATCGACATATATTGTATCAGCTTCCAGGAAACACTTTACATGGCGTAGGACACTTTAAATACTGTAGACGTTGACAGCGGACCAAATATTCCTTAACGTTATAAGCGTCATCAAGATCCCTATCAAAGTTCATTGCTTTATTGAAAACAATAAAAACTATGTTTTACACTCATGTCACTGACAAAAAACCTGAACTCTCTAAAAAAAGAAGATAAACGAGATATTAATATTTATTGCTCCTCTGGATTAAGCTCGTCTGCTCATGCGATACTCGTGTAATCCATAATTGAGTCTGGGTGATTCTTGTTGAAACAAATTGCGCATGATGCTTTTAACTAGCCCTAGTCATATGTGTCCTACTCCGCAATAATTGTCTTATGTGTGTGGGCGCCATGGGCTGGATGAGTGCTCCAATAATGTATTATGGTAAGCTGAGAATATTTCCAGAAACCATATTCACGATGAAGCCATTTAAAACCATGTCCAATGTTTGCTGATTTCATACATCAATTACATTGTGTCATACATATTGACATCATCAGAAAGAGTTTCTAGCAAGCATCAAGGTTGGATAGCAACACATTTGGTACGTCATTTAAGACGTATGAGCCTGGACTGTGTTCAGACACACAATGAGTTTTTGTTTAAGAATACTACCGGTATACATCGACTGAATGTAGCCAGTTTCTTCAAATTGTTTTCTGCAAACAACACTTTACCTCGTCAGTTTCCAATATTTCCACCATATAATTCTCCGCCATCGATTTATCGATCCTGTTTGACAGGAAATACGAACATTCCTATGTCACGTACGTATTTCCTGTCAAACAGGATCGATAAATCGATGGCGGAGAATTATATGGTGGAAATATTGGAAACGGACGAGGTAAAGTGTTGTTTGCAGAAAACAATTTGAAGAAACTCACCGGCACAACACAACGAGACAACGGCACCCCTCACCAAATTAAATCGAAACAACGGCAATGGCTTTATGTTTACGCGTAAACGGTGGATGTAGTTCAGTGCGGCGTTTGCTTCGGGTCAAGCGAGGGACCACATCGCTTTGTGCTGCCACCCTTCAGGCGAGGCGGCAAGACAGTCATCACGTGCTACTTCTGCGCTCCGAACAACGAGAATCTAACTTTATTGTTTTCATTTTGAGTTGATGTCACAGTACTAAATTGATGTTCACAGCATTAAATGTATGTTGTTATCAATCAAGCACCGACCACATCATAAGTGATCGTCAAGTGACAACAGATTTGAAGAATATTGTTTGTGTCAATTCTGCATGTCTAATTTGCACTTTGTTGTCAATCTCCAGAAACAAAAGGGACTGCTAGTACTTACACTCATACAATGGTCGCAGTGACCAATCATTTTCCATTTGATAAGCAATACTTAGCATGGATTGCAAATGAGGAATAAAGTTTATACCACAACTATATAGCCAGAAACGAATAAGATAATGAGAATTTTTTTCCGAGATCGTGTAAAGTTTCAAAATTATTGGTCCAACCTGCCTCAGGTTCTTAATGAATCAAATCTATCAAAAGTCCTACGAATAGAATAACTTCCTTAAAGTGTAGTCGGACATGAATTTAACACCTTTAATATAACTAATATGATAACTGAATCTACGTTGGTTTATACAATACACTATTGTAAAACTTGCACTCGAAATTTATAATGTCGAGCACGTTATATAATGTGACGTGTGTAATGCGAATGTCAAATATGACGATTAAATGAAACAAAATTGGAACAAAATGCAAACTGCACTCTGCTTCTATTACAATGACAGGCAAATTATAAACATTTTGGTTTTTACCCGTACTCGGAAAACTCTGACAAAGGCCAAGGTTATCTTTGCATCAATTTACTGGATGCAAAATTCGCATGCCTATACAGCTTCAGGTAATCAAGATGTGTTTTTGACTACACATCGTACCATAGTATTGGGTGTATATGCAGCAGGTTAGCTGGTTTCAATACATTCAGCGACTCACTCAGGTGTATTTTCCTCTTCTCCAAAGAGTTATGTTGGAATGACACAATTTAGCCATGGTTACTTTAAGTGTCAGCAAGTAGCTAACTTCATTTGCATTGAGATCATTTGAAAAAAATCATCGCCACAAATCTAGCGTATCTATCAATGCAACCTAGAAGTGCAATTATGCGTTAAAGCAAAGTCGATGAGGTTAAATTAATAACGTGCTGGACACAGGTGCGTTGCAGTATTAGTGCGGGTGAAACAGTAAGATGTAAGCAATGTATTGCGTGATCACTTTATTACCATCCAACTAAAAGACAGAACTCGCGCACATCAAAGAACATCTGCTTATTGTTAGAAATGCAGAGATTGAATGCAGTTCCTAATAATTGTTATTTGATGGCTGATTATTTCCTTCTAAAACCGGATACGAGTTCATTATCATTTACCAACTCAAAGACAGAATACGCGCACATCAAACAACATATACTAATTGTTAGAAATGCAAAGAATTAATGCAGTTCTATCTGATTGCTAATTATTTCCTAACTGAAACCGGATACGTGTTTGTTATCATTTACCTTGCCTACTGAGAATTGTTGCGGCCATCAACCAATGTAGACTAATAACACAAATTACCTCTTAGTTTTTGCTGTCACACTATGAAATCTTTGCACTGAATGCCCTTCGCATCTAAGCAATGACACACGAGGTACAACTTAATTGAACAGTGGAAATTACAGAATAGTTAACATTGTAAGTCTCCACTTATCTGTGTTCAGTCTATTCAGTAAACGAAATTAAGGAGTGCCATCTAAACATATACTGCAATAAAAATAATTCGATATGTTGAATAACTGTATCATCAATTAAAATAGTGGTTACATCGAATCAGGCATCTAAATTATAGTACATCTTAGTCTCTAATGCTGTCAAATGGTGTATCATATATGCAGTGTTTAAAGTAGCTCAAAGAGTTAATGGTATTCTACATGTTCCTGTCCATAAGCTGCTAGCTCAAAAGAAAGTCTTTAACAGATTTATGCCGTGACAAACTCTAATTTATATCTGCTTCTAGGAAATTGTGTGCTAAATTGGGCTAGTGTATCGATGTTCATTGCACTTTGCTTAGTATGTTCGCTAACCCAACAAACTGTGAAATAGTAGAAGAACACCAGAGTGCGTGGAACAACCAGATAAGATAACTGTTATTTGCCCGTATATTAAGCTTGAAGACCGTAAACCACTAAGGTGGTATAAATGAATGCCTCGATTAATTAATCAGCATATAACAGGTACATAAGCTGCTTACTCCTGAGCATTTGGCAAGTTCCTTGCGCTCGATGATAGTAATAATACGAGATTTACCAACTAAATTTGCGATAGAAAACAGTAGTACGATAATTGTAATATAATATTGTAGGAAACCATGCGCTGGCCGTGACCGTTGGAATAAAAATAAGCTTTACCTCAAACGTAAACTTTTGTATGTAAAGCGGCGTCAAATATGTCTATCATCCTAAAGTAGCATCACCGACAGCAAGTATCAATAATAATCCTTTTCTCATTAGATCTGCAAATGACCCACGAGTCACTTACCAATACTTATGACACTCTATCGGATGGGGTACGAGATCATGTCCGTGGGTATAAACTCAACAGAAATTCCTAAGCACTTTTTGGCTGCATAAGCTATATTATACCAACCGGGCGGTTCGCGTTTAAGTGGTGCTAAGTTTATTACTATCATCAGTTTGAACAGTCACTGCCATAGTGAACAAACGTAACGTAGATCACACGGCTCGGAATGCCCATGTTTACTTGCCTGGCTTTAGTGTGTATTTTATCAGTTAAGTATGCGCGTCCAAAAAGTTTGGTATATGCATTTATTTGCTAAGTGTTCATGTAGATTTATTTTCAAGAAAATGATCGCAGTTTTCGACTCTGTGGTATCAAAATCCTTGAAAGTGGGGTGGGATGCAATTAATATCAGCGTGTATGATTGCATCGTGATTTGGTTACCCACGTCGTTTGATCCCATTGATGACCCATATATATGTGTTCCCTTTGCCCACAATAACCTTGCCTCTATCAAATATGTCTATCATCCTAAAGTAGCATCACCGACAGCAAGTATCAATAATAATCCTTTTCTCATTAGATCTGCAAATGACCCACGAGTCACTTACCAACATACTTATGACACTCTATCGGATGGGGTACGAGATCATGTCCGTGGGTATAAACTCAGCAGAAATTCCTAAGCATGGGTATACATGGTAATAGTGTTCCGCTGAAAATCAGCTATATTATACAAACCGGGCGGTTCGCGTTGAAGTGGTGCTAAGTTTATTACTTTCATCAGTAAACCACTGCCATAGAGAACAAACGTAACGTAGATCACACGGCTCGGAATGCCCATGTTTACTTGCCTGGCTTTAGTGTGTATTTTATCAGCGAAGTAATGCGCGTCCAAAACGTCGCTTGGTATATGCTATTTATTCGCTTAGTGTTCATGTAGATTGATCGCAGTTTTCGACTCTGTGGTATCAAAATCCTTGAAAGTGGGGTGGGATGCAATTAATATCAGCGTGTATGATTGCATCGTGATTTGGTTACCCACGTCGTTTGATCCTGTCGAAAGACATTGATGACCCCTTCTTAAATTGAGATTTTAGCAGCAAACGTTAAAGTATATTTACAATACATTGTTCAATGAAAGAATAACCAAAAATGTATCAACCAGATAGTATGGCTGCATTACGCGTGTATTTTAATATTTCGAGCAACGGACACCTAAATTACGATTCCATTTAAGTTCTAACTTCCCTCTGTCAGTAACAACAAAGCGACGGTTTAAATTTTTTAGGGTTTGGTATCATCTAAAACAAAAAAGGCAGTTCTTTGCCCTAGGACGCTCTCCGAGCAGATACTTTCTTGTTTTTGGTCCATTCCCAGCACTTCGCGAATAACCTTCTAAATTATTAAACAGGATTATATGGGAAAATCATTCTAATGCCACTGAGACACTTACGTCGACGTAGCAACTCTTACTTCGAATTTCAGTTTCACTGCAAGTGCAAATTAACGACAAACTATCTGTTAAAATCGACGTATTTTTAACTGTTTATTTGCATTTGCAAATCCTGTTTCCCGGCCAAATATCCGCAGCATGGCGTTCAAGTACAAGTTCAAGTTGAAAGATAATTTTCGCTTATAATTTGAACGAGAGCATAAAAATGAACAAATACAAGTGCGGTAGTGGTTAGGCACAAGAAAACGCCAGCCGCCTTGAGTGCTCATTTTTGGATCACAGTACACAGATTCAATTGCTTAGCAATGCGAATGTAGTTGGCGATCGTGACTCCTGGTGTGACATTGCAGGTTTCACGCATAACTATCACAATTTTGCTGGAATAATGCGCTTATGTTTATTTACTTTTGCACATGTCTATAACATATACATGGGGCATACATATCACTGGAAATAACATGATGCTAGCTAACACCTTTATAGAAATAACAATAATCAAACACAAAGGTCAGCGTCGAAATAATAATTCCCTTAGTCATATGTGACAATGGCATTTGCTGAAGTTGTTCCTGTAGATATAAGTTACGCCTGTTTCTTCTTATTAAAAACATGTAACACACAGTGACTAATTATCACCTGATTAATGGTTTTTAGCATTTCAAAATACAGGTAACATGTATAAAGAAGGGATGATGTAGATATATTACAATGATGTGGCACTTATCAATGGATCTTGTATGTGATGTTTATGTATGTTCTTGTAACCCTCGTTATCCATCCTGTATTAGCCATGCTAACATAACATATTCCTATGTGCAATGACCTTGAATGGGAAATGTCCGACAGCTCTGAGGTGCACGACAATAAAACGCCGCTCACACAGTTCTACATGCTTTTCTCTTTTGATATTACCTCCTTACAAGACCATTAGAGGAAGACGTCTCGGGACTGCAATATGAAGTCAAATGAGACATTTGAGCAATATTCAACGAGCTGAGAGCGCAGTGTTCAAAAAGTTCTTACATGGCGGGGGTAAATCCCTTAATTACTTTGTGTGTCTACAATCCAACATTCAAGAGTTGTGGGAACCTATGCAAGTATAAGCAAGCTGTCCAGGAGAAATGCAGCGACCCAGGGAATGTGTTAGCACTTTTTCCATGTATGTTTGCCAAACAAAAGAAAATTTCCCATGCTTATTCAAACGACATTACCGGCGTCGTTATTGTGAATGATATTCCAATGCTATCTTTGTGATATTTGCTGGGCAACTGAACATAAAAATCGATAATTCTGCTTGTGATGCTGCTGACATAGTATATACTCCTCTCTAAAAGACGATCGCATGCTTTTGCGTTGTATCAACAAATGGCAAGCGTACTGAACACATGTACATTAGGGTATATTTTGCTGATCACAATGTTATACCTAACGAATGTTATCTGCATAATTTGCATTTGCATTCAAATAGATATGACACTTATTGCATTATCGCGGTATTACTATGATATGATGTCGTCTTTGACTCGTTAGGCATTGATCGTGTAAATAATTGCATGCTGCCTTTGTAAAATACCCTTTGCATAGCAGGAGCTCCCCTTCAATAAAAGAGTAATTATGTTGGTGGATAGATTTCACATCTGATTTACACATTTTCCACCTTTATGGTATCATCAATCTAGCGTTTAACCGAAAGTAATGTGCAATTTATGTGACTGCACATTTATTATTGGGATGCTCACCTTTTCACAAACTGATTTTGTAAGAAAGTCACTGGCTATCATCACCACGATATAATCTGATGGGAGCAGCCTTATGAATATTATACTGAGTATTTTATTGCTTGGTTGTGAGCGGCTCGTTTGGCTGTAATGAATTATATTGTGCCGGCAATATTTTTTTCTAAATAAATACTGTTCCTTCCTTTACAAATACATATCAAAGAAACCAGCCACATGACCATTAATGATCTTGTACCACTCCAGGTGGTACATCATATAAGGGACCGTACAAGATGAGGATAAGTACAAACGATAAGGCGCAAAATGTGTTTAAAAAAGAACTATAGTACTATCAAAACTGGACGGACCATTTAACAAACACTACATATATGGCCGATTGATGACAATTTATATGTATAGTCAATTTGTAGCGCAACAATAGAGCTGATTAATCATTTCACAGTTAAAAGAACTCTAAAAGCATATGATAGAGATTGCAATTGTGTTTCTGAATCCCATAAGCATCACTACAAATTAATTAAAACCTAGCTGCCTGCTAATTGATATAATGAAACATCCTTAGATTCACGCCACGTTGCAATTACCTTTGATCAGAACCTTTAAACTCTACTCCTCCCCATGTTTGGTCTTTGCTAAAGACAGATGAGTAATCCGACCTGAGGCTCGTGAAGTTTTTGTCGCTGACGAATAATAGTATGTCCCATAGTATAAAAGGGGTGGACGCATATAATTGTTTCTCCATTAATTAATAAACTATATTTCCAAATAACTGTTATGGTTTTGATGTAATCCAAAGTGCCAAAAAGTTAATCGTGCATTTATCCTACAATATTTTGATTAAGTATACTTTTCACAAATCGTAACTTGTGAGTTCTTATATATCCAAGGGAATCAGCATTATATGAAAAACACAAAGTATCTGCTCACGGTTCACCTATTTACTTATATTATGGTATACATAAGTTCCGAAACAAATTGATGTAATCCATGGCAATAAAATACACGATTAAATTATTTAAACAGGTTTCTACTTTTCTACAGTGGTTTCGAAAAAAATGAATCCAACTCTTCTTCTTTGTGCCTTCTTGACCATCACAGGGAATGCACCTCTCCTTGAGATTTTCGTCAAAACACAGACGTGACAATATAAAAGATGCAAATTGTAAAGAGGCTGTCGAGGCAAATTTTCCTTATCAAAAACTAATTGCTAATGATATAATTACATCGACTTTTCTTTGGCGAAATTCCGTTGTGCGTTCGTAATTAATCACCGGAATTCTCGTCAGTGGCGTTTATGCTTGGATCTATTCGTAATGGAGCACTGCATTCTAAACAGCTAATGTAATTTTATTCTGTTTTACTTACCATAACGCATTACACGGATATCGCACGCACGCGCACTGGATGTTTTCTCTGTATGATTTTGTATCATATTTATAAGCTGACAGAGTATTGATGACTTCGGATGTATTCATGGAAAATACTCGCGTTTTACAGGTTCGAGGGATTAATTGTGCAGTTTTATTACATCGTATCCACTTCGCACACACGTCAAATGGAAGATGTCGTACTACGTCAGCACATTTAATCTGCAATAAGCCACAAATACCATCACAGGATTGATTGCAGTAGGGTGGGGCTCTTAACCTGTCGCATCAAACAAATCGTCCTCCATTTCGAGTCATATGAAGACCTTAAGAGATTTATTTATCCGTTATCAAGACTTCTGATCCTAACCAGTCATCTGCTGAGTTATAACTAATACGAGTCACAACGCACATTCACTTTCATGTAGGTACTGAAATTAGTATATGTACATATATATATATATATATATATATATATATATATATATATATATATATATATATATATGTATATATATAATATATGTGTGTATATATATATGATATATATATATATGTATATATATATATGTGCATATATACATATATATATATATGCTATTTATGTATATATATAATATATATATGTATAGATATATATATATATATATATATATATATTTATATAATATGTGTGCATACAGATACATAAATATATATATATATATATTTGTTTATATGAATATATATTCGTATAGATATATATATATATATATATATATATATATATATATACATGCCAATATATATATATATATATGTATATATTTATATATATATATATATATATATATATATGTTATATATATATATATATATATATATATATATATATATACGTATACGTATATATATTATAAAGATATATATATATATAATGCCATATATATATATATATATATATATATATATATATGTATATTATATATATATATATATATATATATATATTCATATAACCATGTGCAAGACTAAGACGGAATAGCATCTCGCATCGAATAGCAGGCATCCTTAATCTACGTCTAAATAAAAGACTCGATTTAAACCCCTACGTGCTGATTTTTATGTTATATTGGTCAGTATTTCGCCTTATACGTTATTGTTCTTGAATAATATATCAAGTGCAGAATAGAAGCGGCATCACCGTCACAGTCTTGCATATATCATAGCCATGTACTAGTTATGATGATGATGGGAAAGAAATACTGAAAAATAATATGGCTTTAACATTTGCGACGTATATTTTGGCACAGTTGCGGCATGAATATTTTATGTCGGTAACGCATAACGTATTATCCCATTACATGCTACTATTTGCTAAACATGGGTAATGTGTTATGTAAACATGAACTATTTAGCGGACTTCTTAGTATATCGTCTCAATACATTAACACCATTGTCATCTTGTCTGAGCTTTCATGTCCATATGAAGAAAGATATATATATAGTACGCTGAGGTGGGAACATCTTTTCACAATAAAAGTCGATCAAGAATAAGCTCTTATAACTGGTTATCTAGTTGTCAATGACGTAAAAAAGCCTATCGTGTCTCACTCTTAATTTACCAGTTGATTCAAATGAATCCTTACTGAATGCGTTTGTGAGATTAATTCATTTCGATAAGGGCTCGGCAATACTTTTATTGTTCCCAATTATTCCATAACCAAGGCTGCACTTACCTGACTTCCGATATTCGTTAATCACATATGAGCCTCGTATAAATATAGAACCTCATAAACAACGTTAATTATAAGTGCGCCAAGTGATGATGGTTTGCAAAAAATTTACATTTTTATTCTGACTAATGCTATATGAAAACTATTAATATGAGAAGCTGTGCGCATCCGATGCTCATAATGTCGCAGTCTTGCATTATTGTTAGCCATGGCAACATTTTCGATATGTGATGCAAGGGAAATGGAGATTTTGAAAAATGATATAGTTTAAACATTTGCGTACATTTTGTCACAGTTGCGGCAAGAATATTTTATTTTGGTAGCGCATAACGTATTATTCCATTACATGCTACTATTTGCTAAACATGGGTAATGTGTTATGTAAACATGAACTATTTAGCGGACTTCTTAGTATATCGTCTCAATATATTTACACCATTGTCATCTTGTCTGAGCTTTCATGTCCATATGAAGAAAGATATGTATTTAAAAAGCTGAGGTGGGAACGTCCTTTCACAATAAAAGTCGATCTAGAATAAGCTCTTATAACTGGTTATCTAGTTGTCATTGACGTAAAAAAGCCTATCGTGTCTCACTCTTAATTTACCAGTCGATTCAAATGAATTCTTACTGCATGCGTTTGTGAGATTAATTCATTTCGATAAGGGCTCGGCAATACTTTTATTGTTCCCATTTATTCCATAACCAAGGCTGCACTTACCTGACTTCCGATATTCGTTCATCAC
>CM067344.1:59141882-59146882 GCA_034190875.2 Urechis unicinctus | reverse complement strand
TATTACACAATTAATCAGTACTTCATCAGCAATTTCCTAATGGACATTCCGGCCAATGCACTTATATAAGTTCATGCAAAATTTAGATGATCAAATTTGCAAGCCACGTCCATAGGGTAGATTCTGCGCAAAGTAGTTTTATCACTCAAGGGGTCAAACGGAAAATCGATCACTTACTCTATTCACTACATGCACATTACATAACAACCATTTGCTCAACAAGGTATGTATTAAAACAGATCTGTAAAACACCCCACATTCTTTTTACTTATAGACTTATCGTTATAATGATGTAATGTGATCACTTAGAGCTAGAGTGTTTTTGTAAATATTTGCGTATCCGGAGGGATCCAAGCCACATAGAGCCATTGAGTATTTTTAATTGCCCCGTACTTCTCACCTATATCACACGACCGCCCTTTCATTTCTGACAAGTAAGTGCAATATACATTAGACCAAAAGCGTTCCTGATCTTTGATTCAGTAGTACTAAAGATTTAATTAACTCGGCATCGTAAACTTTTTATGTGGGTGTTTTTCCCACTTCTGAGGCGGTATCATCAATTCAAGTCATCTTAAAATCCCTAAATGGCAACATGAGGCCAATAATGATCTGTATGAACTACTTTGTGAGCCCATAATGAAAAATGCCGTATAATCTATGAATACCCAAGTGAGTCCTGGTCTGGTGATGCAAACAACTGGCAATTGCGCCAAAACATAACCACGGAATGTATGAGTCCATAGATTGCAACCATTGTGAACCTATTGTTGCGAATTTGTTATTGGTACATTATAACTGCTATTTATATTGGTTGCTTTAGATGTGGCATTACGTGACTAATGATGATGGAAGTAGTGAAACAAAGAGTGATGTTGAGACCTTTCATACAGATGACAATTCTGATCCAGCTTCTAGTCAAGCTGATGTTATAACTCAAAATTCAGTCAGTATCCAGGCATGCGTGCAGGTACGTATTGTGTTTAGATTTGATTTAAAGTGCCTATGACACGAAATTGTCATGATAATTTTGATTTAGCCAAATGAAAGACAAAGTTGCATTTACTCTGTTTTTGTGGTTTAATTTCCGAACAAGTCACCCGAACCTAATGTAAATTGAAATATAAAGTCGATTTTTCGGCACCCGCCGCCATTTTCCAAATTGTCGGCCCAGCACCCCGTGACGTCACTTGGCGGAGTCGTCACTGACAGGTCCGCAGTTTTCACCGTAAACAATGGCGAATGTTTCGGAGAGCGATGTTGAGTTGGACGGTTTGACGATGGAGTTTTGAGTTGAAGAGCCTCAAATGTTTGGGCAATCAAATACAGAGGATGTAGCTGGTATTGTGCCGTACAGATTCGAACCATATCTGTCCGAAAACAGCGCCAGCGAATCTGACAGTGACTGGACTGATTCTCGTGTTCCGAGGAGCGATAATCCGGACATGAACCGTCTTCAAAACATTGACTGGTGAGTCCCATTGGAATTGTAATTACTGCACGAAACTATCTTTTCCTTTGGTTTTATATTATAATTGAAGAATACCTTTTTCGTTTGATACCGTTTTCGTTTTTCTTGGTGGTATTCAATGTGGTTTTAATCGCCAACAAACATGGCGAAAAATATTTTTGTTGTTGTCATGTTTAAAATACTTTTTTTAGAATTTATGTCATCCCGATAAAACTATCAAACCTGCTTGGTGGAACATTTACACATGTAATACACCCATTTTCATTGACCGACCCTATTCTTAGTCTTAGACAGAGTCTGGCATGTATTTGATAGGTTTTTGAAACCCTGGTTTCAGGTGCCAATGTGGAGGCTGCTTAACCATGCCAACTGTCAGGGAAAGTGTCTGCTGTGTGGAGCAGGAGAAAGTGATGGTTAAAATAGAAAATTTACCAGAAATTAAATGTGTGACGCAGCATCTAAATTTTAATGCTGTATGTCTCAATGAAGATGTATTGGAGACAGCGTACTACGCCTACAAGCAGGATCATGGTCCATACAAGGGAAACAAGTAAGTATTGACAGACAACAAACACCAAATTTATACATTTATGTTGGAAAAAAAAATCCCCAAACTACTGGGTCATTTTTACTTAAATGAATGACATTTTCAATTCAGACTGAATTATCAACACAGTTTATACCAGGATAACACTATTTTTGTGACTCAATCATCAAATCAATGTATGGGTTAAAATATCATATTTATTCAGCAATGTAAAGATGTTTAAGGGATTAAGGGTTTGTGTATGGTTGTGTGTTACAGCTGGAAGCGTTCGCTGGATATAGGCAGTTTATCCGGTGGTGCTACCATTATCTTGGCAAGAAAAATCGCATCCCTATACCATCCTGTGTGACTTCAGTCATCCAAAAAACATTTCCAGAGGAGAAAAACATTTCCAGCGGAGAAAAACAATTATGTGGGATATTCAGATGGAACTAGCACTCAGAGAAGGGAGAGCGGAACTGATTGATGGCTTGGTGCTTTTCTGGGATCTCGAAGGTGGAGTTCAGATTGGTTGGGATCTCCAATGCTTCCATCTCCTCATCATTTATGTCACTGGCCTTGCATATGCTGACTGTTGTTGCCAAAAGATCTTCTACATAGCCTGCATTGAATATATGTATTAGTTGTTCATTTGAGATTACAGATTATAATTTTCACATAAAAGTGAAATTTAGAAACAATCCCTACCATAAGATGGATCATTCAGCACTTTCCTCACTGTGTGACCCCCTCCCTTGTGTTTGGGGTAGTGGAGGCTTTACATGTCCTCACCCTGTGCTGTTATTCTTTGTTGTCGTCCAGCATTTTCATTGAAATGCATAGTTGCAATAATTGATCTGAAATCATTTATGAACCTTTCTATCAGTTTGAAATAGGATAAGTTTGTGCTTTTCATGTTTGATTTATTGGATGTTTTGTGACAAGTTGGATTCAGCAGTAAATTAACTTTATTCATAACTAGAATGAATGACGTGAGGAAAGATACTTTATGAAATTAAACGGCTTGTTTATTCCACTTTGTTTTTGTTTATGGATCCACTTGTCAACAACAATCCTACATTTGAAAGAAGGGTAAAATCTTACTAGTTACCAACTTTTAAGCTAAGCAGACTGGGATAGTTGAAAGTTTACCGGCAAAGTAGACCAGGGTAACTGAAAGGATAGGTTTTTGCGGCAAACTGGATCAGAAGGCTGTGGAAAGCCTCTATGTAGGACGGTCTGGGCATTTCTTGATCGTCGATTGATGTCCTTGGATAAAACATTTGCACTGCCTCGAGTAAGTCTATTGGTCCATGCAGTTGATATCAATAGCTTCGTTCTAAGAGTGACAAAAGAAAAAGTTTACACGAAACAACCACAAAATTCCCTGCTGTCGGAACGCAGTTGTTAATAAACATTAGGCATCAGGCTTCTTCAATGTCAAAACGATAACATACGGCACAATTCTTCAGAACAGTCTTCTATAATACCCCATAACGACAACGTATAGCTTAGCTGGAAGTGTGCTATTTATTACCCGCCAAAGTATATCCACTTTTGTTTATGTTGTCCAATGTTGAAAACCCTAAGAAAACTACATCGGATTATATAAGAAGCCTTAATAAGATCATGATCACACAAGCATGATCAATATTAACGACAATGAATAAGCGCTTGTACTTAGAATGATTATGGTATTCTTGTTGAAGGTAAACACTAATACCTCGTACTGTGTTACAAACACATATCTGGATCGTGCGCCGATAAGATTACAAAAAGGATCTATTAAGATTCTTAAAGACTATAGATTCAAGACAGACTACTTTTTTGGGTGCTGCACATAATTTTCACATTTTAGTAAACAAGAATTAACCTCTCGCTATGCAAATTTTACCCCTGATTAAGAAAGGTACGAGGAACTGAAAAATGTATCTAGATGCTTGCTGCATCTTCGAGAGCTTGCTGCATCTCCAAAAGGCAAATAGAGTGAGTGGTCAACATCATCAGACTGGAACCAAAAGATCCCTGATCGATTTCCGTGAAATATACATTGGGAAACATTATGCCGACAAAAGGCTGTGTCTGTCTGAAAGACGCAGAAAGAAGCCAGTTGCACGTCAAGTATTGTCCGAAAGACGCAGAAATAAATAAGTTACACGCGAAAGTCTTAAACAACGAAGACCTCGCCGCTAATCGCGCCAGTCTTTTGACAAGCTCGTAGCCTCAAAAAGAACATCACATTCTGTTGGAGCCATGACGGCAATATCCTAATCAGGGACAAGAAAGGCAAAGTAATGCTTATCAAATCTGCCAATCAGTTAAAGGCGATTCCATCAGCGTAAACTGGATTAAATTTTAAATACTCACGTTGTTACAGAAATATATTTAACAAGGTTCAACAACTTTACGTAATTCCCCAACCTTTTAAAATCATTTAATTCATAAATGTATTCAATGTCTTAAAGTAAGTTGTCTCTATCTCAGTTATAAACCGAAAATTTGTCGTTTACTAGATGCTCACGCTAACCGTTAATTGTCGTAACAAAATTCAATTCAGCTACAGACCTAGAATAGTTAAATATCGCTTCTGTGTCCGCCATAAGTTTACTTGTCTATTTCTTACTTACGCGTGATAAATTTGACAGTTATTTTTGATCAACCATGTCCAAATTTACCTTCCGCATGATCCGCCTGTACACTTGGAATAATGACTACTCCGATCGAAGGATTCTAAGAGGGAAAAAACATTCATTCTCAACAATATTTGTGCCCAGAAGCAGAATCACCATCTGCCATCATAAAATGGCTTAACATGCTTAATGTTTAGCGTCAATGCACATTGATTGTATGGAACAATGGTTTGGCTATCATGCGAAGAATTACCCTTAGTACCCTTTAAAGACGGCATACTCTTATAGTTTAGCTTTGGTTAATCAGTGAAAGGTCAACCAGGAAGCGGGAAAAGACCAGAAGGCTTTAAATTCATAATAGCATGAGTTCTGG
>CM067344.1:59124382-59139382 GCA_034190875.2 Urechis unicinctus | reverse complement strand
AACCTGTGATATATCAAATTATATGAACGTGCAATCGATAAATTCGCCGTAGCCTATTATTGCAGTGCACTTTTATCATTTCTAGTCTTATATTGTATTATTTATTATTGTTGATTGTTATAACTTGTACAGCCTGTTGAGATGTATATGGAATGGGCTTTAAATAAATAATCATTTCATTATCATTATATATATGCATATATATATATATATATATATATATATATATATATATATATATATATATATATATATATATATATATATATTTTATATATATATATATATATATATATATATATATATATATATATATATATATATCTATATATATATATATATATATATATATATATATATATACGCATAAGTAGTATAGAGACTGGGTGTACGAGCACAGCTACCAAACTGGACTAACATGAGCCAGCGAACCGCTCACACTTCCCCCCTCCTGGGTGTTGCCAGGAGCCCTTCCAGCCCCCCACGGTCCAGTGCCACACTAAAGAGGGCGATCACCAGGGGCCACCACCATATGTTCATCGGTGCTCATTCTATACCTCAGCCCTCATCTGTTCAACAGATCGACGCATGCCCATAGGCCAGAGTGTCTACGCCACCCGGAGCTATCCACCGCTTTGAGTCAAAGGGGGAGAGAGACACCTTGTTAACGTGGAGCCCATATATTTTGTGGCAGTCACTCCTGAGCATGTTCATTCCGTGGCGAAACTGCTTTTGGGCGAACAGCGACTCCACGTACTGAGCGTGCCGTAGATGCTTCTTCACCACCACCTTCTTCACACCTGTTGCTTTTTTGATCTCATCCTGGCTCGACATCAAGATCCAGTACATCTTAGGGTGCAGACCAACATACTCCTTGATGGGCACGCCAGCGCACTCATCCTTCATCTTCCCCAGAACCTTCTTGTTCACACTGCTGTAGAGGCTACGGGAGGGATGAAAGTTACTAATGTCAAAGAGATTGGCATCTTCCTTCATGTCAGCATACACGTCAGGCGTGCGTATCTCCATAAGCAGAGAATCCGTATCCGTGTACAACAAGCCAAGGTTTTTGCCGTATCTGGGCTTCATGGTATTGTTATAAAAGTCGTACATCAGGTTTTTGAAAAGGTCGAGTATACACATACCCACATACACCGGGCGGTTCAGTACCAGGTGAGTCTTGTGCATGTGCAGAGCAGCCAGGTCATCATCAAACACCTGATGACGCACGTAGGCGGGACTTGCGATAAGCCTACGCATTCTTTCTTCTTCCGTAGAGCGCACAATATTGTCATTGACCCGCCTGCGGAAGTTCTCCATAGTTTTACCGAACATAGAGTTGTTCATAAGCTTATACAGATCATTCTCAAAGTCGCTGGTGGCCACCTTATGCAGATTCGTATTCTTTCGAATGTAAGGCTCCATCCAGGGAGACAAGTGCACGATGGATCTTGGTAAGTCTTATCCCCAAAGACAGATACAGCTTGAGGTTCCTGTAGTGCACCACATACTTCTCCTTATTCCTCAGGTTTGGCACCAGCTTTTCAACCTCGCCCAGGGTGTCACCCAACTCGCCCTGGAGGTTCTTCTGATAGTTCGACAACCAGTCGTCTTCTACAAGAAGCCGCTCCGGAGCCAGCGGGTAGTCGTTGTGCTCGTCATGAAGTGCATTAGGATACTCCAAGTCAACTTAAAGTGTGTATCCAGTTTCAGCATCATCTGGGTGGTCCTGTATCTGTAGATCCTCCGGCCAAGCCACCCACTCAATACCCGCAGTTGGCAAAGGCTGACTCATAGCCCACCCATACAAATTGTTAGCATCAAGGTACTGGATGTAGCTCTTTGGTTTATCCTTGTCAAAGTCTTCCACGAGCGGGTTATTGGCCTTAGAGTGGTGGTGCGACACCATGCTTATACCACGCCTGCGCTCTTAAGCAAAGCATCCCACGACAAACCGGGGCTGGTATAGTAGTGAGCCGGATCTAACCCGTACTGCTTAAGTCTTGCGGAACACCTCAAACACATCGGCCAGGAGCAGTACATCTATCCGCAGGTACAGGTCGTGGTAGTCACCCATGTTCTTACACCCGAACACGCTCCAGACCTTCTGTGCATGGGCATAGTCTACAGCAGATATACCCTCCTCAGAGAGCTTGCTGTAGAACTCCTGGATTGGCGGCAGAGGGGAATCAAACTTATCCCAGCTGTCCATGAACTCATAGGGGAAGACTCCCTTACGCAACAGCAACCGCCGCTTCATCTGGTTTGGCTCATATTCCGCCGTCACAGCAGAGGCATCTGGGTTGTTAGCAGACACCAGCTTATCAAGAGAGGCCAGGAGGAACTGAGCGCTGTCAATGAAGAGCAACTGTCCAAGCGACAGGGAAATATATTTCTCCATGTTGTTGGGGATACAGTTGATGTTCCCCTCCACTTTGCTTATACCCTGCATCAAGAGATGGGAGTCATAGCCCCGCAGGTTATGGAACACCACAGGGATGGGTGTTGTCTTGGGACTCTGCCGAAGTTTCAGGATACACACGTTATGGCTGGCCCTCTATACAAGCCTGTTATATGGCAGCGATCGCGGACACAGTCACAGCCCAGTTTATTATTACCAGGATTAAGCGCAGGACCCGGAAGCTGTGAGCGCCTCAAAGTCAGCATAGATGACGTATGGTGCAGCAAGCTGTTTCTGCCAGTTCTGGAAAGATAATATGTTCTTCCCTTCCTCAGGCATATTGACTCGCACAGCAGTTTGCCCTATCCCCATGCACTCAGGCTCATGCGCCAGGAGCAGACCCTCTGAGGTATATCCATGCAGATATAGCTCACAGAAGAACTTGTGCTCTTTATGTTTGTTCTGGTCATACAGCAAGCGGTTCAGGTCTTTGATTTGCGTGTAATGAAACTTGGCATCCTTCTCAATCAACATGAGGTTTATACGAGTACCAGAGTGCTTACTGGTGCGGTGTACGATAGTGGTCTTCCCAACCCAGCCAAAAACCTTTTTAGGCTAGGTTAGCATGCTTTTCTATCTTCTCAACACGCGACACTGGTGTAGGATATTCTTCACCTGCACCCTCCAGCAGATCCAAGAGCCACTGAATGTTATATTTTGATGGTTGCTGTGGGTTCTTGGCAACCGGGTGCAGAGCGGCTACAATAGCCCATAGAATGCAGAAGTCTTCCCAGTTCCTTACGTTTATGATGGTCTGCTTAGCCGCCAGCGCAGCCGGAAGTCGCAGGTAGGAGCCACCCTTCACCGGTTGGTAGTTGGCAATATCAATCCACTGAGTTATGACCACCTCGAACTCCCAACCAGAACCTTGGCTGGTCCACTTCTCCAACGCTCTTGGATATTAACAGCACTCTGGTCCAGCGCAACGCCCACGTCCTCTGAGGAGAGAACCATCTGCTGCTTATTACGCAACACAGGCTCAAAATACTCAGTGCTGTCATTATCGGCGTGCTTGGAGAAACTTACCTTAAGGGCAAACTGACACTTTATTCCACCTAGCTCTTCCAGCTCAACAGTCAAAACTTTATGCATCTTCCGACGCATGCCCTTTAAGAACATCATAAGGTCCGAGCTAAGGGGGTGAGACTCAGGGACGTTCATCACCCATCCACGCAAATAGTTTTTAACATCCCACTTAGTCTTCTTGAAGGCAAGACGCACTGTGGGGACTGGCGACTGGGGACTGGGTTGCGGGGACTGGTCTGCATGGGGCAGGGACAGGTCTGCATGGGGCAGGGATTGGTCTGCGTGGGGCAGTGGTGGGGACAGGTGCGCGAGCCATCCCAGCTTTGAATCTAGCCAACATCTCCTTGTATATACGGTCATATTTATTACGCACTTGGAGTGCTTTTGAGTGCAACCTTAGAGCGTGGATAAGGAGGCTTAAAACCGTGAATTGAAACATAATCGTTTTGGGCTTCACGGGCTCGCTGATTATGAGTCATGTTTACTATACAGTTCCATTAGTCTAAAAGGGATTTTTTTGATACATAAAAGACAACAACTATACAGCGAGCGGACTTTGAACTTGCTGACAGCGCCACAGGATTTCTATTTTTATTCAGTGGGGAATCCCCGTTCAGTGGCCGGCTGCAGTCTGTTGTGAAGCAATTTTTTTCTTTTGACGAAGACGACTGTGGTTGACTTTATCAAACCCACAATCCATTCACAATCCTACCTTATTATTTTTTATAGCCTTCTGACAACCCGTACAAAGACGATTAACGACACCATGTTTTATCTTATATCTGTGTAAATTACAAAACTCTTGCATACAGGGCCTGTTACAGGGGACTTTCTTTCTGAGTAATATCCACGGGCACTTATTGTCATATACTACCATTGTTATATCTATATATCTCTAATGTCTAATTGGTAATACCATCTAGCGGCAACTGGGTATTGGACGGCACCACAAGTAACTCCTCCTTTACAAAGCCATGGAGCGGTCCATCCAATAAATAGTAAAGTACAGGCTCACCAGATTTAGTGACAGAGCTTCCAATCTGGTAAACATTGAGTGACCACACGGGGTCAGTGGCCCACCGGCGCTGGTCTTGCTCTGCCTGACCAGGCTGGTAAAGGTAGCGAACGCCAACACCAGAGGGAAGCTTTTGCTCTTTAACCACCAGCGGGCGCCCTGGTATGACTGCAGAGGGCTTTTGTGCAACTCGTTTTGCCTTTATAGCATCTTTAGGTTTTTTTCCAGTCAAGCGGGTCACCTCATTATTTATCGCAGAGACAACAGCCTGCAGCCAAGAAACCTACTTAGTCGATCGTGTTCCAGTATCCCTTAACATACTGGTGACCAAAGAGCCTCTCAGCCAGTGTTCAGTTCCACTATAGCCTGATCTCGATGGATATTCACACGGCCGCGCCTGACTGATACTCCATGTTTTACTAACAGCTGATTCGCTGCACCCATAAACTCCCGTCCGGGGTCGACCTGAAGTAGTTTGGGCCACCCCAGCGGTCCTTGCTTGTATATCCTCTCCAGTGCACCTGCGACCTCTTTAGCCTCTTTTGTAGTCAATGGCTCAGTCGCTTTGTAGCGCGAGGCCACATCAACCACTGTTAGGGCATACTTGTAAGTCCGGCGCTTCACAACGTCATGAGGAAGAAATAAGAAATCGGCTTGGTGAACCTCATTAGGGACAGGGACATCAAACTTTGGCCTGGGAATGTGTTGTGGCACTGGCAAGTAGATTTGCCATATAGCTTGCTTTGTTAGCCACCCCCTGGCAACTTCCTCAGAAACCCTCGCTTCTGTTGCAAGCTTCTTGATAGCTGTTATGCCTTTCCAGTAGCCCTTAGGACTTAAGTATATCTTCTGCATGTGACGATCCATACAAAGTATACGCCCGAGTCTCCAAATGACCTACTTGGCAAGCCTGCATGCAACCAGCCCAGGCACAGCCATACCCAGTATAATGAACGCCACCTCACGCCCTTTTTGACTATCTGAGAGCTCGTAGAAGTCTGAAATCTGTGGCTCAGAGCACAGCGGGTTGACGGTTTTATTCGTAATCAGGGAGTACTCACGCATAGCCTCGTTCGCATCCCTAAAAGTATGCTAGGCATGTCCCTGGCGGCGCAGTTGCTCATTGATGAAGTCTAAACGCTCAGTTCTCTTCTTGGCCCATACTGCCTGAGCAGATTGAAGCTGCTCGATTGCCATATCATGGCGTTTGCCTTCCGCGTCCACTCAGCTGCCTCGTAACTTAGAGAATAAAAAGTTGCTCCCAGAGAATGCAAGGGCGTTAACAAGAGCACCTCCAACAAGCAGTGCGAGTGTGGCCATTACTTCAGTATATCAACTGGCAAGATTCCTTGTTTAATAAGCATATCCTTTGTGGCCATAGCTAATGATACATCGGCAACAGCCATAGCCAGGTCGCGTGGGTTGAAATCAAGACGTGGCACCCCACCACCCAGAGCCATTTTAGCAAGCTTGGCATAACCTATTGATATACCGGAAACAACTGCACAATGGTACAGAGCGTTAACGAGCATTTTTCCATCAGTAATTGGTGATGTCATCTTATTCCATATAAAAAGGATCCTTTAAATGAGTGTCCGGAGGCTTTTGTACCACAACGTGTTTAGGGTGTGAGGCTACCATCTGGTGCCTGTAGCAATACAATGCGAGTCCAAACACCCCAACAACCAAAGGCGCAGCCCATCTTCCCCACGCCCACCTTTCCGGAGGCTTGCTGGTTAATATTGGCTCAACAGCTTCGTCTCTAGCATCTGTAAGCGCGGTCTTAGCCTCTCGGAGCTCTCTCAGAAGCTTATTTTGATTGGCTTTCTGAGCTGCAGCACCCTTTCATCCTGCCACAACCCTTTTAGCGTTTTTCGTAGTGGTCACTGACGTTATCTCCACCGGTGTTGTCTCTCCTTGATTCGTGTTCGTTTCTTCCATGTATACTTACTAAATTTATTTGTCCAATTGACAGCACCTGTTATAGCGGAGTTAAGCACATGCTATAGCGGAGTTAAGCACATACTATTGCGTGCATGTGTCTTCCTCTCCCCCAGCCCCTGTTGATTCAGTGATTGTTTTTCCAAATTGACAGTGCTTAATTGTTGTTAAAGCCGCGGTTAATGGAGCTAAAAACATACCATAGCGATGATATAGCTCACAAGTGGCAGTGCTTAGCGCGTGTCCAACAAACGGGTCAGTCTCGAGGTCTGTAATAAGCTTTGGTTGGTGTTCTAATGGGATTGGTAGAAACATACAAGCAATACCTGAGTATAGCTGTAGCAATGATTGACCTATAGGGCGCGTCATGCTAGCACCTGGCCGAGCCTCGTATCTCACATACAGCTTTATGATCTCTTCATCAGACATTGATTCAACCTGGTCAATTGTAATGCACTTCAAACCAAGGTACTGACGGGCCTGACCGCCGGCTATGACTGCAGCAAGCCTATCTCTCTTAGAAGACATATCTACACCAGGGGTGCAACTAGGTGCCACTCCCCCAGACTTTGTCTCCTCTAAGCTAGTCGTGTCCTGTTCAAGGACCATGAATATACGTATACGTCTTCGAGCTTCAAAATACTGCACAGCTACCCAGATGAAGAAACCTAAATTGGTTACTGAGGCAGCAGCTGCTATCAAGGCCAATATCACTTCAATCGACGCCATATGCAGTAGGTTGATCAGCCTTCAGCAGCAGTTTTGCATGCTTGGTCTTTGCTAGTAGTTGGCGTACTGTGGCACATTCCTCCTTTGTTGGAATTACATCATTTTCACGTAAGGCGTCTTCAAATGAGTCACGGTCCTTGGTGTGAAAAAGCACCATCCATCGAGTCTGCTCACATAAGTCCTTCAGCACAGAGTTGTACTTTTGGGTGAGGACCAAGACATTTTGCTGCGAATGGCGCCGCTAAAGGCCAGTTCGGATAACATGTCTTTCTTCTTGGTTAGGGCCTTTGTTGCCGAACAGTCATCAATAATGTAGAGGGTAGGCTAGCTCTTGAAGCAGTGGTAGAAAGCCCTCAGGTGGTCATGGAGCCGCTCCTCTGGATCAACGACATAGACCTCTGAATCATCACGACTGATAGGCCTCGTTGTAACGTATGGTAGGGCAGAGGATTACAATATGCTCGAAGGCACCGGCGAAGGGCCCTTCAAGTAGGTCGAGGATGAATGCGGTTTTCCCACATCAGGGACGATCTGGAAATGTAAACTCAGTTTTCGGTTTCATCATAACCTTGTTAGTAGACTGCGCTGACGAACCTGCCATCTTTAATGTTAAGCTGTGCATCCATTACAATATACATATAAGCGTTCAATGCACCGGCCGCCTGTGATTTTTTCACGATCTGTATGGTGATACCCTCAGACGCATTCTCCACGGCCCTGCCACTACCGTGCAGCTGGTCGTCATCACTCGTCCTTAAGTCGAGCCACAGAGAATACTTACTGGTTAGGTACTCTCCTAGGGACTCGTCCGACAATGGCAAGTCTTTTACTCGTTGCTGCAAAGGCCTTCTTCACCTCGTCCCACTGCTGGTAGCCACGCATGCCCTGGGCATAAAGCTGATTGGGGATGCCCTCAATGGTCACCTCGACCTTCGTAATCTTTGGGTTGTAGAACGACTCTGTCTTCCTGGCGTATGAGGCATTGGCTGGGTCTTCAAAAAGCAGTAGGATGCCCTTCATGCTGCGAGCCGGCACGTTCAGGTTGATGTTCCACAGTGTATCTCTTTTATTGTATACAAGCTTTCTGTGACGAAGAACACGGGCATACAGAATCGAAAGCGGATCTTTGTACTGGGTGCGTATCATGCGGCCCAACTCTGTTTGGGTAACCATGTCATACTCCAGCGAGATGCCATCAATTTTGTAGCTGGCAGATGTGCCGCCTGTTGCGTGAATTACGCGGTTGTAGTCTTGAACGTGAGCTCGTACTCCAGTCTGTCATTAAGCGCACTCTCGTAGAACGGCATGTGACTCTCGAGGAGTTCAAAGTCAAGCAGAACGTAGAACCTGTTACCATACACATCGGCTATGGCCAGGTCCTCTTTCTCGGTCTCATCCTTGTCTCCTGTCCCCATTCGTATCTTAGTTGTGTTTCTGTCATCTGATGTGTCAATGCCCTGATACTGGACGCCCTGTCTCTCCTGTGCAGTCCGCCACAAGTCATGGTAACAGTGGTACACATCACTGTCATCAATAGACATGACCTCATTGCCATAAATCTTGATTGTTATTTTCTTGACCACAGCGCGGCCCAGGTTTTGCACAACACTGTGGTTAAGATCAGTCGAGGTCAGCGTGATTGTAAAGGCCAGCCGTGCTGTCCCTGGAACAATGACGTCGTCTGCGCCTAGATTGGGGAAGCGAACCAGCAGTTGTTGGTTCTGGTCAATAGTGCTTGGATTGTTTGTAACGACTACAGACTGTCGCACGCCCTTTACCCCGAGCGGTTCGCGTATCCGGCGGTGTGGGTTTAATTGCGTCCGTAAGTACTCGTCATGTTGAATGCTTTATTACACTTATATCTTTAACACACATACATGGAGTTTGATAACCCAACATTTGACGATGCAGATGAGGAATGGGCTATGGGAGGGGAGAGGAATGAGACTAACTTTGATGATGAGGAGCCTAACCTCATTGACGAAACTTTAGATACGTCAAGTACGACTATTCCACCATGGGCTATTACTGAAATGCCTGCTGGGTTAACAGAAGATCAGGTAGGATCCCCAGAAGAAACCAAAGTCTTAGTTACGAGGTGGGAGAGGGCAGTGTCTAAGCATGGGCTGCAGGCCACTCGGGAGATTAGATCGTCTAAAAGAGGTGACCTTTGGGTTAAGTGGGGGCGAGACTGGAAGCTTCTGACATGGAAGAGCAATCCCAACAAATTCCTCTCTCCTAGGGGTATCCTAGATTACGGTGGTACACAGCTTGCTCGGGCTCTTGGGATGACACCTTAACTATCCACAAAGGCAGTAAAAGCCCTACAAGGCGTTGACCAAGCTGCAGCTAAAGCGGAAGCTGGAGAGATTGAAATGAGCGCCCTCGACCCTGAAGCCGTGACAGAGCAAGGTGGTGTGGAAGAAAAAAAATAAATAGAGGACATTCATAACACCATCCAAGACCTAGGTACACAAACAGACAACGAACTACCACTCCGAGAGCTTGTTGGGCTTGACAAGGCTATGCAGACCCAGAGGGGTGAGCTGGTGAACAACCTACCTAAGATAACTGAGATAGAAAGTGATATAGCCCGACGGGAAGCTAAAATGGCAAACCTGGAGGAGGAAGGGAGGGGTGAAAGTGGAGTATGGAGATTCCAAGCAAATGAGCTTGCAGAGCTGCAGGACCTGCAGCGTGTTCGTGTTGAGGCTGCCTCTGCAAACCGTGAACGTCTGCGAACCCAAATTAACCGCATCAGGGAAACGATCAACATACTTCTTAACGAGGACACAACGCTAGCTGAGCGTGTACGCACCCTGTTCAGATGTTCCGATTTGGGTGGTCTAGGGCAGGACATAACAATTGCCGCTTCCTGCACTGATTGGTGGTCTCGGGTTACTGCTATGACAGGTGGAAGGGGGTTCTCCAGTGCCACACAGGCACGCTTGTTGCGCACCATACAGGACAAAAACAGTTGAACTCTGGTTCTCCTGAAGGGCCAGCTGGTATGATGGTCAGATCCTGCCCTTGGCATCAGTCAACGGGTTTGTACAAGGTGTTGCGTCGCTGTTGCTCACTAGTTTGGTATTCAAGTATTGGTTCATGTCACTCGGTGTTGGATGAAAATGCTTTCAACACACACGCATCTTTGATATGCACTCTGGATTTTGATACCTGGATGTCAATTGGTGAGCTGATCCCTCGTGGGAAATATGGGGGATGGCCCGTACCTAGTATCCCTGAGCGCGCCTGCGTCTGTGCACCAAGAATTGCCCAATCATAGGTTTGAGTACTGTTGTTAATGGGGTTAGTGATACCTTGGATTGCGAATCCCTCAGATTATTCTATATGTAACACTCTGTCAAATGTTCAAAGCGGTCGACTCAATGTGTGACTGCCATGCAAAATCTGTTATTGTCAAAGGTACAGCGCACCACACACAACATGTATCATTTCTGTGGCTTGTTTATTAGAGGTCTATGTATCAAACTCGGACAAATGTGGGCTGGTACAAAATACTATTGAAAAGTAGTGTGAGTGATCTGTTCAGTGTTGCGCCTAAAATCAATCTTGTATACTGTGGCGGTGAATCTGAATTAAATGAGACCATAAAAACGAGGAAAAGAGAATCTGTCCAATTAAAACCCGGCCTCTGGAGTTTCCGCCTTCTTCAGCAGCAAATTACATCATTAGGTCTTGGTTTAGAACTGATACTGTAAATGGGGTTATTACCCTCGAAATTCCTGATGGGGACTGTGAATGCGTATATCCGACGGTGTGTTAAAAATGTTGGGTCTTGATGACGGTCTCGGAAGGCGGTGGATTTATTCAGGTACTTACACTGGTGACTGGCCCATCAACTTTAGCATCTTTAACACACTTAATGTCCATCTCGATCAAGTCAGTATCACACACAACATGGTAGATGGTGCGCCCACTACGCTTCCTAAAGTTGTTGGCTTAGAGGGTGGCTCTTTCGGTGATATTATAACCACGAACATCGCTAATCCTGTCTGTAAGCGTGTTACTAGCGGAACAGTGCATGAGTTAAAGGTTCAGTTACGCGATAATAAAGGAAGGCTATTGGATAACCACGACTTGTTCTTGAATTTACAAGATGTCAATAAAAACGAGTATTTTATTGACCTAGGCAAAAACAAGCAGACACTGTTCAGGGCGCCGACCTCTCGGAATATGCCACAAAGACCTATATATCTATTGGTGACTCACAAAAATGGATAAAAGTGGTGGTACTATGGTTGGAGACCTTGAAATGGGAAATGATAAAATCGTTCAGTTGGGAGACACAATATCGCCTGAAGATGCTGCTAATAAAAAGTATGTTGATGAGAGACACAGACAGCATCGCAGGGACCTGAGAGAACACATAAACTCCCAAACAAAACCGCTCTTTACTATATGGGCAGAAGCAAATGGTGCTCTTCGTAGAGGATATGAGTGGTCGTTTGGCCATGGGGCTAGAGGTCGAGACTCACAAGACTCAAGCTGTGGATATACCATGTTATGCAATGGTAGGATCATTCGTATGGGGTTGTCTTTGGGTGTTGAAGACGATGATACTGGATCCTTTAAGCAGTCGTTCCTGTTATTAATGGAACGAATCAAAAGTGGTAGGAATAAGTTAGCCTGCTGACCAACGGGCTGTTGTCGATGTCTTTAGACCAGCCTTTTTGCAGCTAGAACAAGGCAACGTTATTAAATTTTTATACAACCACACAAAACACAGACCAGGGGCGACTTGGTCTGAGAGCTGCGTTGGAGCTTCTTTCCTATCATAGAGCTTGGCCTGTAGCTATATAAGCAGCAGTATGAAACAAAAAACTACCAACGAGGGTGCACCGCTTTAGCGCGCCCTGCCTCTGGGGTCGACTCCTATCGGTTGAATGAGATCACCCTCAAGAGGGTGTACGACACCAAGGTCTACGGAAATAAAATCTATATTCAGGGTGGCGCAACGGCCTACTCTCCGGATGGCTTTTGTGTGCTACCTATCCAGCGGCGGAGTGGCCGGGGGGGGGGGGTGGGGGGGGGGGAGTGGTGGATGCTGTCTGTCAGGGGCATCCTGAGGAGATTGTGCTGCTCGAGATAAAGTGCCCCTACACTCGGAGTCCTGGGAGGATATGTATAAGCCTCATGTTCTGTTGGGGCTGCACCATAGTCCGGTGGCGACCATCGGGTGTTTGTCGATTGCGTTTTCAGGTTGTGCTCCTTTAAGGACCTGGGGAGGGCTGAGGCGTATAACCAGGTGTATCACAAGGATCGGAAGAAGTATAAGGTGGCTTGGGGGTGGGCGGGGGTGGAGGAGCTTGAAGACGGCGACTATGGCGCTAACGGGAGGTTAAATAATTGCCTGGGCTTGGAACAGGAGCATCACGGTCATTGGTTGGGGAGACTGAGTGAGACCACGGAGAGGCTGACAGGCTTCTACTGTTGGAAGCTCTTTACGATGAGATTGATAACCACTCGCCCCGATCCCGACTTTATCGAGAAGAACGACGCTAAGGTTGCCCAGTTTATACATGACCTCGACCACGTGAAAAATGGAACTTACAGCGACGGTCGCAGATATTTCTTGCGCTAATATATATATATACTAATATATATGATATATACCATATAGTATATATAGGGATATGGCATATATGGTATATAGGGAGGGATATATATATATATGTATATATATATATATATATATATATCTATATATATATATATATATATATATATATATATATATATATATATATATATATATATATATATATATATATATATATATATATATTAGCGCAAGTGCTTTGATATTCTTTTATTCCGAACCTATTCACTTTTTTAGGTGGTAGATTGGGTAGGAATGAAAACGGTACAATTGATTGGGTTATTGTAGCAATTGTAAAATTGCAGCTAAAGCGATCGATTGGCGATTGTTTTATGTTTGTTCATTGTTAGCTCCATCGTTTGACTTGTGTTTTTTATGCCTTAAAGTCATCCTTAACCTCTTGACCTACGACGGTTGTGCCCCATGATTTTTTTTCTCTGAATACTTCTGCTTATTGGTTCCTAAAATATACTTTATCATAATTATGTTTGATTTAGTTATAAGCCATTTTTTCTTATAACATAATTATCGGTTACTCAAGAACATTTTCCGAACTTATTGTCGTAAGCTTTTAACAAATTACAGAAGACATTTGCCTCATTCATATGGTTATTTGCCATACAATATACGCAGTCTAAACCGAATTTGGAATATTTGATTATTACTTTTCTATGCCATAATTTATGACATCACGTAAAATATATATGTATGTTAGCAGATCTCTATATTTATAAACTTCGATGGGGAATGTTCATCGAATCACGGAATGGTTTGGCATGGGTTTTATTTATAGAAAACATTAGCAAAATACACTTTCGTCATTCTGACAATTTCCAAATATCGCATGAACCGCCTGTAATCTTTTGATGCAGACATCAGCCGCCGTGTGTCGGTGCATTAGTGCGATGATTGGAGCCTGTAAATCACTCCAAAACACCGCCTGTGTGCTCAGTTTATTATAGAATGTACTTTGCTCTGCTACGTCCGGATTTATTCTGACGGGAAGATAGAATACATCAAATGCTGTATGCCGCACATGTAAATAAATGTGTGTTTCCCTTGCTAAGAGGGCTAAATACGCTCACTTTTATGGTTCGCCGCTGTTACGGAGGGGCCCACAAATGAGTGCCTCGCCTTTTGAACGAGCAATAAAACTTGCAGCATCATAAATATGATTGTGCATAATAGCAAAGCCATGTGTGAGTCGAAAAGTAAAATCATTATTGCCGTATGATCTGGCAATAGCAAGCGATGCAACGGGGTTTCTCATAACTGCACTTTGAAGCTAGCACTAGTACTTAGAAGCAGCTGGCGACTTTTGGATGGTTATCAATATGAGTTCAATATCCAGTCATGCAATCGGTATGTTCATCTGTGACGCATCAAATGCTCTTGATGGCAATATCTGTAGATGGAACAATAATTCAAACTGGACGGTAATCACATAACAATGAAACACCTATTGTTGTGGTCAAACGAGGTCATTTCTTGCACAAAGCCTACTTAATAAAAAGGACATTGCTCGGTTATATACCCAGTGTTGACTGAGGATTTATCCTATATCCAAAGCAAAGTCCAACTTGTATGGACCATAAATCCAGCACTGTAATAAACAATATTCAACCTGTATACCTGTGCGCCATCTGTCATGTCAGACGGACAAAAGTGAGCGGTGAAGATGTCACATTATGCCTCGAATTTTAAGAGTGTGCCCATGTTAAACACCAACATAAAATTGCCGGCTGAGCCAAGATTATATGTGTACTTCAGCGGATCTGGAAGTCTTTGTTAAGAGGTAATGGTGCCAAGCATCAGATCAGGTTGACTACATTCAAAAACAAAATTAAATGCTTGTCACTTGTTATTAGTCTTGAACGACTTCCCTTTGTGGGCATATATTCAGGGGGTAGACCAGCCGAGGGTAGGTTAATGTAACATATTCAGCATTTTATTGTATTTGCACATAGTCGCTTGTAGTGTTTAAAAAAATCATTTGGCTTCCGGTATTTGTAGACAGAGCAACGAGATTTGAGCTAGTTATTGTGAAGACTCTCATATTTGTCGTGGTCCAGAAGAAGGTATGATGACGAAAATCCGAAGTGTAACTGTTCTTTAACGACAACATGATTTACAGTAAGCAACTGTCAATGCTAGTGCGGTTAAGCATCTATTACCCATTATTATATCTTGCATTGAAAAAACCCA
>CM067344.1:59083684-59124282 GCA_034190875.2 Urechis unicinctus | reverse complement strand
AAATCACGATGCAATCATACACGCTGATATTAATTGCATCCCACCCCACTTTCAAGGATTTTGATACCACAGAGTCGAAAACTGCGATCATTTTCTTGAAAATAAATCTACATGAACACTTAGCAAATAAATAGCATATACCAAGCGACGTTTTGGACGCGCAATACTTAACTGATAAAATACACACTAAAGCCAGGCAAGTAAACATGGGCATTCCGAGCCGTGTGATTTACGTTACGTTTGTTCACTATGGCAGTGACTGTTCTGTGGTTAACTGATGATAGTAATAAACTTAGCACCACTTAAACGCGAACCGCCCGGTTGGTATAATATAGCTTATTTTCAGCCAAAAAGTGCTTAGGAATTTCTTGAGTTTATACCCACGGACATGATCTCTTACCCCATCCGATAGAGTGTCATAAGTATGTTGGTAAGTGACTCGTGGGTCATTTGCAGATCTAATGAGAAAAGGATTATTATTGATACTTGCTGTCGGTGATGCTACTTTAGGATGATAGACATATTTGACGCTTTACATACAGAAGTTTACGTTTGAGGTAAAGCTTATTTTTATTCCAACGGTCACGGCCAGCGCATGGTTTCCTACAATATTATATTTCAATTATCGTACTATTTTCTATCGCAAATTTAGTTGGTAAATCTCGTATTATTACTATCATCAAGCGCAAGGAACTTGCCAAATGCTCAGGAGTAAGCAGCTTATGTACCTGTTATATGCTGATTAATTAATCGAGGCATTCATATATACCACTTTTGTGGTTTAAGGTCTTCAAGCTTAATATACGGGCAAATAACAGTTATCTTATCTGGTTGTTCCATGCACCCTGTTGTTCATTTGATCCCATAAGGTGTTCTTCAACTATTTCACAGTTTGTTGGGTTAGCGAACATACTAAGCAAAGTGCAATGAACATCGATACACTAGCCCAATTTAGCGCACGATTTCCTAGAAGCAGATATAAATTAGAGTTTGTCACGGCATAAATCTGTTAACGACTTTCTTTTGAGCTAGCAGCTTATGGACAGGAACATATAGAATACCATTAACTCTTTCAGCTACTTTAAACACTGCATGTATGATACACCGTTTGACAGCATTAGATACTAAGATGTACTATAATTTAGATGCCTGATTCGATGTAACCACTATTTTAATTGATGATACAGTTATTCAATATATCGAATTATTTTTATTGCAGTATATGTTTAGATGGCACTCCTTAATTTCGGTTACTGAATAGACTGAACACATATAAGTGGAGACTTACAATGTTAACTATTCTGTAATTTCCACTGTTCAATTAAGTTGTACCTCGTGTGTCATTGCTTAGATGCGAAGGGCATTCAGTGCAAAGATTTCATAGTGTGACAGCAAAAACTAAGAGGTAATTTGTGTTATTAGTCTACATTGGTTGATGGCCGCAACAATTCTCAGTAGGCAAGGTAAATGATAACAAACACGTATCCGATTTCAGCAAGAAATAATTAGCAATCAGATAGAACTGCATTAATTCTTTGCATTTCTAACAATTAGTATATGTTGTTTGATGTGCGCGTATTCTGTCTTTGAGTTGGTAAATGATAATGAACTCGTATCCGGTTTTAGAAGGAAATAATTAGCCATCAAATAACAATTATTAGGAACTGCATTCAATCTCTGCATTTCTAACAATAAGCAGATGTTCTTTGATGTGCGCGAGTTCTGTCTTTTAGTTGGATGGTAATAAAGTGATCACGCAATACATTGCTTACATCTTACTGTTTCACCCGCACTAATACTGCAACGCACCTGTGTCCAGCACGTTATTAATTTAATCTTATCGACTTTGCTTTAACTCATAATTGCACTTCTAGGTTGCATTGATAGATACGCTAGATTTATGGCGATAATTGTTTTCAAATGATCTCAATGCAAATGAAGTTAGCTACTTGCTGACACTTAAAGTAACCATGGCTAAATTGTGTCATTCCAACATAACTCTTTGGAGACGAGTGAATACAAAATACACCTGAGTGAGTCGCTGAATGTATTAAAACCAGCTAACCTGGTGCATATACACCCAATACTATGGTACGATGTGTAGACAAAAACACATCTTGATTACCTGAAGCTGCATAGGCATGCGCATTTTGCATCCAGTAAATTGATGCAAAGATAACCTTGGCCTTTGTCAGAGTTTTCCTAGTATGGGTGAAAACCAAAATGCTTATAATTTGCCTGTCATTGTAATAGAAGCAGAGTGCAGTTTGCATTTTGTTCCAATTTTAACCGTCATATTTGACATTCGCATTACACACGTCACATTATATAACGTGCTCGACATTGTAAATTGCGAGTGCAAGTTTTACAATAGTGTATTGTATATAGCAACGTAGATTCAGTTATCATATTATTTATATTAAAGGTGTTAAATTCATGTGCGACTACACTTTAAGGAAGTTATTCTAGTCGTAGAACTTTTGATAGATTTGATTACTTAATAACCTGAGGTAGATTGGACCAATAATTTTGAAACTTTACACGATCTGGGAAATTTTTTCTCATTATCTTAGTCGTTTCTGGCTATATAGTTGTGGTATAAACTTTATCCATCATTTGCCATCCATGCTAATTATTGCTTATCAAATGGAAAATGATTGGACCATTGTATGAGTGTAAGTAATAGCAGTCCCTTTTGTTTCTGGAGATTGACAACAAAGTGCAAATTAGACATGCAGAATTGACACAAACAATATTCTTCAAATCTGTTGTCACTTGACGATCACTTATGATGTGGTCGGTGTTTGATCAATAACAACTAACATTTAGTGCTGTGAACATCAATTTAGTACTGTGACATCAACTCAAAGTTGTTGTTCGGAGCGCAGAAGTAGCACGTGATGACTGCCTTGCCGCCTCGCCTGAAGGGTGGCAGCACAAAGCGATGTGGTCCCTCGCTTGACCCGAAGCAAACGCCGCACTGAACTACATCCACCGTTTACACGTAAACATAAAGCCATCGCCGTTGTTTCGATTTAACTTGGTGAGGGGTGCCGTTGTCTCGTTGTGTTGTGCCGGTTGTGCTGTGGCAGGGGAATGTACGTATTTCCTGTATAACAGGATCGATAAATCGATGGCGGAGAATTATATGGTAGAAATATTGGAAACGGACGAGGAAAAGAGTTGTTTGCAGAAACCAATTTAAAGAAACTGGCTTCATTCAGTCGATGCATACCGGTAGGATTCTTAAACACAAACTCACTGTGTGCCTGAACACAGTCCAGGCTCATACGTCTTAAACGACGTACCAACTGTGTTGCTATCCAACCTTGATGCTTGCTAGAAACTCTTTCTGATGATGTCAATATGTATGGCACAATTTAATTGATGTAATGGCATGATATCAGCAAACATTGGACATGGTTGTAAATGGCTTCATCGTGAATATGGTTTCTGGAAATATTCTCAGCTTACCATAATACATTATTGGAGCACCCATCCAGCCCATGGCGCCCACACACATAAGACAATTATTGCGGAGCAGGACACATATGACTAGGGCTAGTTAAAAGCATCATGCGAAATTTGTTTTTACAAGAATAACCCAGACTCAATTTATGGATTACACGAGTATCGCATGAGCGGCTTAATCCAGTGGAGCAATAAATATTAATATCTCGTTTATCTTCTTTTTTAGAGAGTTCCGGTCTTTTGTCAGTGGCATGAGTGTAAAACATAGTCTATATTGTTTTCAATAAAATGATTATAAAACTAAGCAATGAACATTGATATTGAACATGGCTTCGTATGCCCACACATGCATGTTGACGAATACGACTAAGTCTACAAGCTCCAGCTTATTCATATATCTTGTTAATTTAACCACACACAAAACGTTGCGTCATTTAAAAACGTTTCTTGTTCAGAATGATATCGCCATACGACACAGGAGTGCATTGCTTCTTTCTCTGTTCTCTTCCCTCGGCGCGTTACCAATAGTACATCGCGACCTTAACCAATTCACCAACGAAACTTTGTCTTTAACATGTCACTTTATTGTGTATGCACCATGAAACCGTGACGTTCTCTACAGCTACACGTGCATTAAGCAGCTTAGTCTGAGCACGTGCGGTGTTCCTTATTGGCATTTCGTATCCTATCTAATTTACCTCACCGGCTGCTGGTCGTAGACGAATCCAGACATATTGTAACGCGGTCATTCCCTCCTGGAGGTTTTCATCCCCTCTGGCAGTCAATTGGTTGGTTCGACTGTCGTAAGGACATTGCCATTTTGCAGCGTAACACCAAAATCGCTGTGCATATTATCGATTGAAGGTTATAATATGGTAAAAAACACAACAATGTTGCTACGTAATTGTTAAAAACTATTGTCGATGCAGCATTCGAATAGTTATAAGATGAGATATACAAACGATCAATAGTTAGCTTGCGCTGTTCGTCTGCAATATCGCCTAGCAAATTGGCATTAACCTCATCACCCCTTATCTCAAGCAGCTGAATGGTCATTACCATTGTCCTTTCAAACACGTTTTTGGAGTGCATTCTTGATTGTTTCAAATATAAGCTAGTGTGAAAAGGTAATGAGAGCTAGCGAGTTAGATTGGTACGCAAAAGTTAACATTGGAGACATATTAATTTTATGTGGACTCTCAGAAGCACCAAAGAGTGTATAGCTTCGCTAAGAGCGCTCACTCAAGCCTCAGTACGCGCCACCTCTGAGGCACATGGGTTGCTTTGTCATAGCGTCCCTTAAAACCACGAACAAAATTCTCTTATTAACTCAGAGCCGTGAAAGTCTCGACCAATCAGGTAATTCAATGTCTTTAACAGATGCCGGCCCCGAGATGTCGGTTCAACATATGTGTGGTCTACATGTGCTTTTATTGATTTTATAATAGGCGCCAGATGACGGTGTGGTATTTCATGTAATTTCATATTCCCCACACAGCTTAGCGAAGCTATAAACAAATGTTAAAGTCTACCCCCGGCCAGTTCCCTCGCTCAGGAAGGTTGTTGAGAATCTGATATTACCATCTGCAGCGCGGACTTCAAATATCGAGAATAGTAAACGGCACGGACGCGGTTAGAGGCAAACTGTTTTCAATATGTCTACCCGGGCAAGTTGACATTTATTTAATGCTGTAGTTGTTATTTTCGCTATTTTAAAATCTGTGTCCGACGTATTTTGGCAGCGGAAAGGCTATGCGAAACGACATTTTTCCCGCTCTCATCAATCGCAGTGACGTCAGTCCGGTGTTCGCATGCGCTTTTGTTTATATCACGGTAGCGCCACCTAACGACTGCAATGTATTAAATAATTAGTGAAGTGATCACCACAGAGCAGCTCGAAGTGAACCCTCTTAGCGAAGCTATACACTCTTTGGAAGCACCTCGTGGGTGGTCCAGAACAGCCCAAACGCAATGAGCTGATGCTCAATGAACTCATACAGGATCCATTTCATACAGAAATATTGTAGACGTTTGATCACTAGATTTATAAGGTTCTTTCCGAAGAGAATGATTGAGTATGAGGAGTTTTATCCACGGGAGCAGGGTATAAAAGCCAATCGAATGCATTCTGTCATATATGAATTACTCATGACTCCAGAGATAGATTGTGTGTTATTCATGTGTGGAATTAGCTTTATATTATCTCCGTGGAGATAAGAAGCTTATGCGATCCAGAATGCACTGTATTGTCCATTATTACTGTGCTGAATCAAGACCTGGTACCGTGTGATATATGTTTGTGGCAAACAATACTAATCAAAACAAGATATCATGCCGCAGTGCCTTTCAAGAAGACAAGCAGAGACAGGAGATGAAGATAAAAAAGTAAAGGAATTTCTGAGTGATTGCCGTATTTGTTCACGTTAAATGCACCAAACCTGCGAGTTAAACACACCTTAAAATCACCAGCTTGCTGAAAACAGATAATATACATATATGCATATTTGCATATAAATACTTATATATATAAACATATATACATAAAAAACGTATATATCTATATTTATATATATATATATATATATATATATATATATGTATGTATTTATATATATATATATATATATATATATATATATATATATATATATATACATATATATATATATATATATATATATATATATATATATATATATATATATATATATATATATATATATATATATATATATATATATATATATATATATATATATTAGAAATAATATAATGGGAAGGTTTAAAGCATTACTTCAAAACGGAAATAGTTGAATATATATGTACATACATGTAGTATATATATTTATATTTATATATATATAATAATATCAATTCGTCTATATAGATGTATGTTTGTACACATATATATATATACATATATATATACATTTTATGTTTATATGTCTATATATATATTGATGCATATGTATATATATATATATATATATATTTATATATATATCATATATATATATATATATGCATATATATATATATGAATATATATGCATATATATATATATATATAATATATATATTATATATATTATTTAATATATATATATAGAGATAGAGAGATATATATATATATATAGATATATATATATATATATATATATATATATATATATATATATTATATATATTTATATATAATATATATATATATATATATTGATATAGATATATATATATATATAGAGATATATATAGATATATATATAAGAATATATATATATATATATATATATATATATATATAGATAGATATATATATATATATATATATATATATATATATATATATATATATATATATATAGATATATCTATCTATATCTCTCTATCTCTATATATATCTATCTCTCTCTATCTATATATATCTAGATCTATCTCTATATATCTATATCTCTATATATATATATATATATATATATATATATATATATATATATATATATATATATATATATATATATATATATATATATATAATAAAATGCTTTATTTTAGAGCCAAAGGATGAGAGCAGATCTATCATGTTTGGTAAGTAGAATACTTAGAGTAAATGGAATCTCCGCTTTCGTACATCTTTAAGGTCGACTTTTGAAGCTGGTGAACGTCAAAAGTTGTTGCACAGACACAACCAACGTCATGATGACACATGCAAGCTAACATCTCACACCTCTTTCATCTTCGACATTTTGAGATCGCGATCGACACAAAACGGCTATTTGTTTTCTTTTCTTGCTCAGTGAATCTACCCACATTGACAGTTGTTCACATAACAATTTGGTTTTCAGCAGGTCGCCCATGAAAATTCATGACATATAGTAGTATAGGAAGTGGCGCTTCTAGCGCAGCAAACGTCATCTTTACCACACGCTCATAACAGGTTACTCCAGACCATTTTGGGCCTCCCTGCCTTCCTTTGTGAGTGTCGCGGAAAAAGATGAGTAGATGCTGGTGTTCTAGTAGGTGAGGTTCGCCTGCAGGTCGCAAACACATCTGAATTTCATTGTGTTGTTATAGAAGTCGTACATCAGGTGCTTGAATAGGTCTTGTGTGCACAGACCGACATACACCACGCAGTTTAGTACTAGGCGGGGCATGATGGGACGTGGGGCACAACGAGACACTCGCGTAACTTTTTTGCTTGCCGTCAGATGGCAGCGTGATCGCTTCTCGCGGGAGACGTTTTGACGGCGGAGATTTTGAATGAGGTGAGTCGTCTGCTTAGCTGGAATTTGCTAAAAAATTACGCATTAATCGAATTTTGCCATTATATTTTTTTTGTTACAATGAGTCAACAATACTTCGTGATGATCGTAGATCGGTAGTCATATCGATTTGAGCATGTAAATATGAAATACCGGTGCTTATTTTGTCCCACAGCAAGTCGTGGTTAGACGATCACCACGATTTCAGAATGAGGCTCGGCTGAAATTAGAACATGGATTGGGGCATAATGGAACATCTAGTGGGGGGCATGAGGAGACACTGTCCCGTAATGCCCCATAGTAAAAACAAAATTTTAAGAGCACACGAGTGACAAGTATTCGGTGTGAAATTACTGAAATAAGAAATTCTAGACCATTTTTATAAAAAATAGCTACAAAACATGACAGGCAGCAGAACTAGGCAAGTGTCCCATAATGCCCCAGTAAGAGATTTCGAAATAATTGTGCTTATATTTTCATCTTTATTTTTCAGAATGGTTCGTAAATACACTAGAAAGTCTCAGAGATTCAGCTGGGATGCTGAAAACATGGAGAGGGCTGCAGATGCAGTGAAATCTGGGAGTTGCTCACTACGGTTTGCAGCACTAGCCTACTCAGTTCCCCGAGCAACATTACACAGATTCTTGGCAAAGGACAATGGCGAGATCGAAATAGGGGGTTTCACATCCGTCTTTTCTAAAGAAATTGAACAACAATTAGTAGATCATATTCTGGAGCTGCAAAGTCTCATGTACGGACTAACACCCGCTGACTTATGCTGTCTAGCTTATGAGTTTGCTCAGATGAAACAGATTCCTCACCCTTTTCCGAATGAAAAAAAGAAGGCTGGTCGAGATTGGTTGCAGAAGTTTATGGAACGTAACCCAGTTTTATCATTCCGCACTCCAGAAAAAACTAGTATGAATCGTGCAACCGGTTTCAATAGGGTGCAGGTTGGTAGATTCTATGAACTACTACAAACTATCCTCGATGAGAATAATTTAGCTCCACACCAGATATACAATATGGATGAGAGTGGAGTGACCACCGTGCCTAATCGCGTTTCAAAGATAATCGCGAAAAAAGGTGCAAAGCAAGTTGGAAGAATCGTGTCAGCAGAAAGAGGACAGACCACAACAATAGTCTGTGCAATGAGTGCAAGTGGGACTTTCGTCCCTCCTGCCATGATCTTCGCTCGTAAAAACATGAGTGATAGGCTTCTAAATAACGCTCCACCTGGTACTCTTGGACTTTGTTCGGATTCGGGATGGATGAATAACGAACTCTTTCCAAAATGGCTTGACCATTTTGCAAGCCACGTAAAGTCAACTCCCAACGAGAAGGTTCTTCTAATTATGGACAATCATTCTAGCCATACATCTATTGAAGCCATAGAAAAAGCCAGGATGAATGGCATAATACTATTATCAATACCCCCTCACAAATTACAACCATTAGACCGAACCTTCTATGGGCCTCTCAAGACCTATTATGAGCAGGAGTGTAACAAGTGGATGACTTCTAACCCTGGGAGGAGAATTACGCAGTATGATGTTGCCCAGTTGTTTGGTTCTGCATACCTCAGATGTTCCTCAATTGATAAAGCTGTGAAGGGTTTCAGCTGTACAGGGATTTTCCCTTTCAACCCGGACATCTTCGATGATCAAGACTTTGCACCAGCCCGTGTCACAGAACTGAGACCCATAGATGAACATACAAATGAAACTGCAAGTGCCACCACCTCTGGTGCCACACAAACTCCTGCAGAGCCACCCATAAACCTCCAGAACAAAGAAGACTCGAGTGATACCGTCAGTGAAGTTCCACATCAAGGACAGGATGAGGTGACCGAGCCAGTTCCTTCTACCAGTTCCTCCATTAGCGTTAGGGAGACCATCCGTCTGATTTCTCCTTTGCCAAAAGCAAAGGGGTGCACAGAACGAAAACGGCGGGCAGCATCATCAGAAATAATATCAAGCAGTCCATACAAAAGAAAACTACTGGAAAAGAAGTCTAAGAAGCCGACGTCTCAAAATCTGCCATCTAAGAAGGGAAAAGGAAAGGGAAAAGGAAAGTCACTGATGAAACCCAATAATGGAAAGGGAAAAGGAAAGTCACTGATGAAACCCAATAATGGAAAGGGAAAAGGAAAATCACTGATGAAGCGAAATGCGGATTTGCCATCTTACAATTGCCTAATATGTGGGGAAAAATATGTGGAACCATTAACTGAAGACTGGATAATGTGTTCTAAGTGTAAAAACTGGTGCCATGAGAACTGTGCTGACTGCGAAACCCATGTAGAGGAATGTCACTACATTTGTGACATCTGTCGTTGAACTTTGAGTGCCAGGCCTAAGGGACTGAAGAATCTTAACTAGGCCTATGACTTTTCTATCATTTAGCCCCCATAGTCCTATGCATGAAGTTAAACTGTTTACTGTTTCTGTTTATATTAATTTTGCCTTGTTTACCATTAATATCAAGTGACTTTTTGGGTGTCCCATCCTGCCCCATCGTGTTTGGGGCATGATGAGACACTTGCCGATTTAAAATATTGTTATAGTTCTATTGATTTTTGTTCGAATCTTTTGATATTTGGTATTTTCATAAAGTTGTTTATACAATAAAGTGTGGTTTATGTTTCGTTGGTTAAGTAGTGATCTTAATTGAGAAAATTCAAAAGCGTCCCATTATGCCCCGCATTCCCTTACTTTGTGACGAGCTTAGGCAGGACTGGCCACAAGCTTGTATATTTTTTCCTCTTCTGCCGAGCCCATAATCTTAGCGTTGACTCGCCTTGAAAGATTATCCATTGTCCTGCTGAACGCTGAGTTGTTCATCAGCTTGTACAGGTCCTTCTCAAAATCACGGGAAGCCACCTTGCGCAGGTCAGTGTTCATGCAAATGTATAGCTCCATCCAGGTGATGTGATTGAATATGAGCACACTGTGAAATCCGCATCCCGAGGGACAGGTACAGTTTGAGATTCATGTTGTGGATCACATACTTTTTTTGGTGAGTAGGTTGGGTACCACTTCTCAACCTCCGCAGTGTTTCCCAATTCACCAGGGAGATTATTCTGGTGGTCTGACAATCCTTCTCTCTGCACAGACATTCGCTCTGGAGCTAGAAGATAATCATTGTGATCAGCATGTATCTCTGCAGGGTATTCCAGATCAACTTCGAGTATATATTCGGTTTTGGAATAGTCGGGATGGTCCTGTATTTGCATATCGGCCGGTTCGTCTACCCACTCAATACCCCAGTGGGTATTGGCTGGCTCATTGCCTACCCATACATGTCAAAGCCCTACATGTATGAGTTATTGGCTTTAGCGTGGTGGTACAATACTATGATTATCCCATAGCACAGGCCCTTCTCAATGAACAGGTGCTTGTCATAATCGGTTGGCAACTCAAGCGAAACAGATGAGCTCTTCAGCAGCGCCTCCCAGGATAGTCCTGGACTGGTATAGCAGTGAACTGGGTCCAGACCGTACTGCGTCAGACATGTCTTGCAGAATATCTCAAACTCAAGTCACACTCGTACTTAGCCGTCACTTCAAATGCTTCTGGGTTATTTGCAGAGACCAGTTCGTCAAGCAAGGCCAGGTGTCAATGAAGCGCAACTGTTCAGTCGATAGGAATATGCACTTCTCCACGTTGTTGGGAATGCAGATCTGCCCTTCCACCTTGCTGATTACGTGCATTAAGAGATGGCCATCATAATTGCGTAGGTTATGGAAGGCCACATGCACAGCATGTGTTATGGGCTGCGCCACGGTACTTACCCTTGATATGGCAGTGGTCACAGAAGGAGTCGCCCCCAAGTTGCACACATGACAGTGGGTTGCTGCCTTGTGCACTCTTCTTTCCTCACTCGTCATGTGCATAGAAGCAGGGGTTGACAGAGCTGCTTTGATCTTGTGCTCCTCCTGTTGCAGGGCTCGCAAGAATTTCTCAACAGTGTTTAGTCCACTGTACACCACAAGGGGTTTGGTCTGACCATCGCACCGGACTACTACATAGCCGTAACCACATGGCTCATGTTCCTCAGTCTTCTGGGTGCTGCTCTTGGTGGGGTTAGGTGCAGAGCCCGGAAGCTTCATGGTGTCAACTCGCACAGCAGTCTGCTCTATCCGCATGCTGTGTCTGGAGCAGTACTTTAGTGGTGCAGCCATGCAGGCAGTGCTCGCCAAAGCACTCGCCGTGCTCGTGCTTACTCTGATCATACAGCATGCAGTTCAGATCTTTGATCTGTGTGTAGTGAAACTCGCTATCCTTCTCAGTTAGCATGAGGATTATACGTGGAATATAATCAGGCTGTTTACTGATGTGGTGTATGATAGGAGTGCTTCCTTCCCTGCCAAAGACGTTCAAGGCTAGATTAGGCACATGCTTTTACCTTCTCAAGCTGCGACACTGGTGATGGAAACTCTACGCCTTTATCATCCAGTAGGCCTAACAGCCACTGAAAGTTATACTTAGAAAGTCCCTTTAGCGACGGGTGCATATCAGATTCAATAGAACATAGAAGGCAGTAGTCCTTGTTCATACGTTTATGATCGCTTCCTGTTCATACGTTTATGATAACTTCTTATTTATACGTTTATGATCGTTTCTTTGCTGCCAGCGCCACAGGGTTGTGACTGACTCAAACTCTTAGCTGTAACCTATGTTGTTCCACTTCCCCAACCACTCTTGGATATTGGCATTGCACCTGTTCAGGATATCGCCAATATCTTTCCCAGAGAGAACCACCTTCTCCTTATTACGCAGTAAAGGCTCAACATGCTCTGTGTCGCCATCGCCGATGAGGTTCATGAGCCTCACCTGCAGGGCAAACTGACACTTGATCCCATTCAGCTCCTTACGCTCAGCAGTCAGAACTTCAATCATCTGCCTACACCTCTTGAGAACAACAGAGAGTCACTGCCAAGGAGGTGACTGCATGAAATCGTGGTGATATTGCTCGACGACCCTGTTATATCACATACAATGTGTACATCTTCATCAGGCATTGATTCAACCTGGTCAACCCTAACACGTTGCACACCGAGATACTGACGGGCCTGATCACCCGAAACTACCACAGCATGCCTATCTATCTTCCGTGTCATATCGACCGGGGTTCACCAATATACACCTCGGGGTTTTTCCACACCCAGCTCCGTGCCTGGTAGGTTTCGTTGAAACAGATTGTGGGGCAGAGGATTACAATATGCTGGAAGCAACTGGCAAATGCGCCTTCAAGTAGGTCGATCATGCTTTTCTACGCCCAGTCTGGCCACAAACAATGGTTGAGCCAATGCCATTTGCAAAAGCAAACTTAGTCGACTAAGGAACCGGCCATCCTTAACATTAGGCTGTGCATCCATTACCACATGCATATAGACGATCAATGTGCTAGCCTTCTCTGTGGTTTTTATGATCTGGATATTGAAACCCTCAGACGCATTATACACGCGACGGCCACTTCCATGGAGCTAGCCGTCGTCACTCGTCCTCATGTCAAGCCACAGGGCGTACTTGCTGGTCAGTAACCCTCCGCCAATGCCAGGTATTTTACAGCCATTGCCACGCTAGATCACATTCACGCCTTGCTGCAAAGGCCTTCTTCACCTCATCCTACTGCTGCTAGGCGCGCATACCCTGGGCATACAGTTGGCGGGGGGTACCCTAAATGGTCACCTTGACCTTGGTAAACTTTGGGTCTTCCTCGCAAATGATGCATTGACAGAGTCCTCAAAGGGCAACAGGATGCCCTTCATGCTGCGAGCTGATACGTTCAGGATGATGTTCCACTGTGTCATTTTTATTGTATGCAAGTTTCCTGTAGTGGAGCTCACGCTCATACACAATCACAAGCCGCCTGGTGTACTGATTGCGGATCATGTGGGCCAGCTCTAGTTCTGTGGCCATGTCATGCTGTAGGGAGATGCCATTGATTGTGTACCTGGCGTTGGTGTCACCCGTTGCGTGAATCACACGACTATAGTCGTTGAATGTGAGCTCGTGTTCCAGTGTGTCACCAAGTTCAATCTGGTAGAATGGCATGTGGCTCTCGAGCAGCGGGATATGAAACCGGCTGCCATATGCATCGACTTTGGCCTTGTCCTCTACATGCGTTTCATCCTTGTCTCCTGCCCTAACCTGTATTTTGGTCACATTACCGTCATCTGATGAAATCCAACGTTAGCCTCTTTTGCAGTTTTCTCGACTGGTAGGCTGTCATTGATGGACATGACCCTGTTGTTTTCTTAACCACGGCGCGATCCATGTTTGGTACAATGCTGCGGTTATTGTCGGTTGTGGTCAGCGTGATTGTGAAAGGGCTGCTACCGGGACAATGACGTCTTCTGCACCCAGGTTAGGGAAGGGGAAGGTTCTGGTCAATTGTGCCACACTCAGGAATTTGACAATGCAGCATTTCATGATGAGGGGGCAATTGGAGGGGAGTTAGATATGGGAGGGGATTATGAGGTACTCCCTCCTCAGGGTGCTATGGTGGAGGACATTAAGATGTATCAGACTATACCACAGGAAGGCCGGCTCATAATACGCGCCGTCAACAACTATTGCAATGCATTAGCTGAAAATGGTCGCGCACCAACCCTCGACCAAGTTTGAGCTTGTTGGAGGAGAATTACGTTTAAAGGACTACCCTGACCGCTTGCGCTTACAACAATATTCATTCATCAGAGTGGGGGGATGGGGGCAGGTAATTGACATCCATGAAGGTTTGGGATTCATTGAGTGGACCCGACAAGAGCTGTGGCAAAAAGCGGTTGCAGCCTTAAAAGGCGCTGACCAAGCAGCAGCTAAAACTGGAGAGGAAATAGAATTACAAACGAGCAGCCCCAAAGTCGCGATAGAGCAAGGTGGCGCTGAAACATACTTCATAGAGAACGTTAAAAACGTTATAGTACACATGCGTACACAGACAGAATAAGAGGGGCTGACAATCCGGGAGCTTTCGGGGCTTGACAAGGTTATGCAGACCGAGATGGTTGCCAAACATATCACCTCTGTGGACCCAAATCAACCGCATCAGGGAGACGATCAGCAGACTTCTTAACGAGGACACAATGCTAGCATTACAATTGCCCCCATCCTCACTGCGATCAGTATGGTAATCATGACCATGGTACTTGCTCTGACAGGCGTGGGGACAAGTACCCCAACACCAACACCAGCTGACAAGCCCGGTGTGAAGGAATGGATAAAAAATAGCTGAACTCGATGGCAAACGCCATGAAGGGACTATCCAGTATGACAGCAGCTGCCCTCCCAAGGACCATTGGCTCCCTCGTATTGTGGCCGCTCAAATCAGGTGCAAAGGTGGCTGGTTGGATGGCAGAACATGTATGGCCCACAGTCGTGACGCTGGGGGAAGTGATCTTCCTGATGCGCCATGACCTACTACGTAGCAGGCCAAAGCACAACTAAGCCTATCGTGATTCCGCCCAAAATAAGAGCGTTTTTCTCATCCTTGTGTGGGTCAGTGGTGCTGTGGCGGCCGGGCTGTTCGTGTCCATATCATCTGGCTGGGTCCTGTGTGTCAAAGCTTCCTCCATTAGAAGGTGAAGCAGTGGGGCCCAAATCCTGGTAGGCCACCAAAGACGTGTATCCAGCCAAAATGCTGAAGGTAAAGTTTTTTCCCGCCACCCACCAGTTGCTGCTCTCAGGAACAAGAAAAATCCTCAAAGCTGAGTTTCTGGAAAGTCTCGTTTTTCATAGGGGTTGTCGAAGGGGCCGTGCGCGTTGTCCTGTGGAAGTTGGGCCTGTAGTTTGGCCATATGCCGCCTCATTGTGTAGTATACATGAAACCTGAACAAGGAGGTTTTTAAGATGACCGTTGGCCAAAAAGCCACAGCCTGTCGTTGCGTACCACACACAAAAGTTCACCTGGTTTTGCCAGAACTGCTGGGGGTGGCTAAACCAGTCCTGAACAATTTTGGCAAAGTGCTGTTAGCAAATATTTTGGGAAATAACTCCGCCATCGCAGTTTACAACAACTTTTTCACCTGTTTGTGTTACTTTAAAAATCGCGGGTGTATCCCGCCCGTTTTGTATGTGAGCTTCTTATTAAATCTAAAAGATTGTGTATTTATTTTCACTGTGTATCAAACACTGTCAAACCTTCAAAGCAGCGATGCCGTGTCCCTGCAAAATGCTTTTGAAAACACTGCAAGTGATCTATGCTTAGGCCTCAGGTCATTCACGTATACTGTGGGCTGGTACAACGTTGAAAAAAAAAGATCATTGATTGGCGGTCAAGGACTGCAGGAGGAGGAAAATCTGCCCAATCAAAACCCGGCCTCTGGAATTTCAAACGTCTTCAGGAAGTGACTGTAGATGTGGGTCTTAGTTTAGAGGTTAATGCTGTAGATGGGGTTATTACCCTCGAAGTTCCTGATGATGGGCTGCGCTTATAACAGATGGAGTGTTACATATGATGTGTCTTGATGACTGTCTTGGTGGGCGGTGGATTGGTTCAGGTACTTACAGAGGTGACCAGTCCATCACCTTTACCTGCTTCAACACACTTTAAGTCCACCTCAATCAAATCAGTACCACACACAATATACTAGATGATGCACCCACTATGCTTCTTGAAGTTGTAGGCTTAGAGGGTGGCTCTTTTGATGGTATAATAACCACGAACATCGCTAATCCTGTCTCTAAGCGTGTTACTAACGAAACTGTACATGAATTGAAGGTTCAGTTGTGGGATAAAAGGGGAGGGATATGGACAACTAAGCCTTTGAATTTACAAGATGTCAGTAAAAACGAGCATTTATAGACCTAGACCAAAAACGGCGAGCACTCATTTCGAACTCTCTGAATATAACTCACAAAGAATGACTAAAGATAACAGATAATAAAACCCTTAAGCTGGGATTCCCAATATCAACAAAGGATGCTGCAAATAAAAGATATGTTGATGCCCAATGCAGACAGCAGCACAGGGAAATGAGAGAATTTATAGACACACGGAAGAAGCCCCTAATTAATAATTAGATGGTCGTTTAGAGATGAAGCCAGGGGTCAAACCTCACAGGAAGGAAGCTGTGGATGTAACATGTTATCAAGAGGTAAGATCATTAGTGTTGGCTGTCTTCTGGTTTGCACGCTGATGACGGTGTTATACAAATCGTCCCTGTTATTAAGGGAACAATTCAATCAGTAGGGATGAGTAAGCCTGCTGGCCAAACGGCTACTGCAATAACTTTGGACCAACTTTTACAACTGGAACAAGGCAATGTTATTAACTTTTATACAAGCAATTCAAAAAGAGGAGCAGCCTGTTCAGTTGACTTGTAGACTTATAGACACCAACCAACTGTTCTGAAGGCACCATTATATCCTGAGCTGCCTCATGAAGCCGAGCCAGTTGAGCTATCCCATGAGGCCAATGTGTTAGTGACTTATCCAGCTCTTTACAAAACAATTATCGCCGTGGGGTTACCACACTGGACGTTATCGATGGCGCCCTTGTGTCAGTCAGCGTAGCCATGGGAGTCACTAGTGGGGTGTTACCATTGTCATGGTGCCTCGTTTATCACCCACAGGCTGTTCATCGAATTCAAGAAAAATAAAGAAGTCCTTGCCGACAAAAAACTGGACACGATTTAAATTCATATATCTACCACAATTGACGACGGGAATATTTCTGATGAGCTATCTACGTTATGTCAGATAAAAAAGGTGATAAAGACATTGACCCACACTGCTGAAATCATTGACAATGAGGATAATGCAGCGTTGATTAGACGAAGTCCACGCCTCTTTCATGCAAATATTAGCTGTACAGTAATCTGTGGTGAAGATGAGCCACTAGAGTACACCCCATAGGGGCGACGCCATTATGAAGAATAAAAAAGCTTTTCAGATAATCAATTAACTCCAAGAATACAAACGGAGAGCGTATTGCAGGTCTTGAAAGTTGTGTAAAAGAATTGAAGGTGGAGGAGAAAAGAGGTTTGGAGAACAAACTTGGAGATATTGTGAGAGTCCAAAAACGAAGAATTTATAGAACGAGTGAAACACCTAGAAGAGCTTGTCAGCGGGTGTGAGATGCAGGCTACAAGCTTCGGTTGAAATCTGGTTCCATGCTGCTGTGGGACCCTTTAGGGGTCGGGCCAGACCTACCTTTCAGATGTAGCCATAAAACTATTCTCTGCCTGCAAATTAACGGGGCGGAGTTTGGCCCCACCCGCCTTTTTCCGCTACACTCTCAAAAGAGAGCAGCCAGCAGGGAGTCCCCCAAAGGGTCCTGGGTAGTCCGTTATGAGCCGTGTGGTATTGATAAATGGGGCTGCACCAGTACCGCCACTTTCTATACTACTTATATGGATGATAGTCCTTTTCCCAGCTTTTCAGCGTACACGCTTTCGTTAAGTCTGATGACTGCATATAAACAGCTCTCTTATGGCTGTTAATTTATGTCGCGTAGGAAAAAGAAAAAGAATGTAAAGGACCTCACAGCGAGCCGTGAACTTATATCCGAAACCTCCGAGGGTGAAACAATTCGTTATTGACTTTGAGAAACCCATGTGGCGAGCAGCTTCCATAGTTATATCTGACGTTGAATTCAAAGGATGTGCATTTCACCTCATCCGGGCCAAATGGAGACACATACAGTATCTGGGACTTCAGACAGCATACGGCAACGGCGACCCAGCGCACAAGAAAATTGATGGCGCTGATCTTTATATTGCAGTGCAAACTCATCAGATCAAATTTCGGAAAAATATGTCTTTGAATTGGTGGTGTAAAAATATATATTTTGACTGGTATTGATATCTACAAAAAAGATACTTGTAAATAAATTCACTTGAATTCCCTTAATTACACATAATAGAAAAATCAAAACAAACAATATATGATGACACAATTTTAGCTCCCGAGAGCATGTGACGCGCCTTAACAGACCCCTGAAGGACACGAGGCTGCCCAATGTGCGTTACGCCCCCGTATATTTCAGCGGACCCGAGGCAACCAACGCATCTTTACACCTACAGGTGCGGTGTGGCAATAGAAGAGGGGCCGATATCACCGCGGGTCGAAATTAATCAACTGCATCATCTAACGAAACGTCACCATCATAATGCATCAAGCGGGTCACCAATATTACCACAGAAACATCACTTTATATGGCAACCACATCGCTGAAAACGTAAGCACCCGAACTGGCAGCTCAGTAGTATCGTGCTTCACCTTCGTCCTAGCGACGTGGGTTTCGCACCCGGGCTTGAGTAATGGGTTTGTGCCAAGTGGGTGCTGTCATCTTCATCACTGACCGTCGCGATATCACCTCGTTACCATTTTTGGGACCACCTACACTACCCTATTAATACTTGGTTATTCTGGGCCACCCTATCAAGCAACATCCAACGGATGCAGCCACAGATAATCCTTAAACAACGTACATAACGATCCCATCAACCACAGTGTATAAGACGTTGTGGGGATGCTACAACTCACACCTCCTGGTGTGTTTTAATACAAACCGAGCACGATAATCGACGCAACAATGCATGTTTGACGGTTGGCGGACAATTGTCACTGGTTACACGCGCGCCACCCACGTCCAGGCGTGAAACGACGCACCCACGCTGACGTCGCTTGGTGGCTGTCGTGTTTCACCTTTCGTACCATTTCCTATTAACTGTTGACTGACATGATAAAGCAAGAGCTACAAAAGAATAACTTCATCCCGAACGTGATATTTCATGCTCTCTTTGGTGATAAGATTAGCGTTAGAGATCTATGGCTAAAATATATGATCATTGATGACAGAAATAGTTTCACAGATAGAGACTAAACTTATAATTACAAAGCTACTTTGTAATTGTACAAAGCTACTGTATTGTAAAAATATGTATTCAATATTGCATTGTAATATGTAACTTGTTGCCACTAAAGACCCTAGCAAAAAGACGATTCAGTTTTAATCAGTTTTAAAGCACCAACAAGAGTAATTTGTTTATTTGACTTCTGGTTACGCAAGTGAACCATATGCCATCGCCAGTATTCTTTCTGCTGGACAATCAGCTGAATAATCTATTGGCTTTAATAGCCAGGAGACTTTACAATAAATATTGCTAGGTAGTGAAGCTGTCTTTTTCCTTCACATTCGGCAAGAAGCCTGGTGACTCCGATGCGGATAGGTTATTACAGATTGTTACGTACTTTTAGTCCGATGTCATCTAGGCCCAAGCAATCGTGAGTGTTGCTGGCTCAAGTAAGGCCCACTTGTAGAGTTGGGTGGTAATCGTGATGAATTCCTCCCCTTTTACCATTTCGATAGACTACAATACATTACACTCCACAATATTCATCTCAAACAACATTAGTACGATGATTCTGATTTTCATAGAATACATACATACCAAGATTTCATCTCAAACAACATTAGATCTTCTGTTTCAAATATCAAGGACGTAGTACCAAAGAGCACCAGGCGACAACAAACTTTGTCTTACGGAGTTTGAACGAGTAATGATGTTTCCAGAAGGTACCCATGGTGAACAAAATTTGAGTACAAACATTCACTCACCATATCAAAAAGTTTCTTCAAAACACTTCGATGTATTGTAGAACAAATCATTGCACTGTCATCCCAATTCTTTGGTCAGTGAGAAATGTTTTATTAGGATATTTGGCTTTCTGCCAATTGCATTGAATGTCTTCTGGAGTACTCAGCAAGCAAGTGGTAGCCGAACAGCGGTAGCATCATTTAAAACAGCATCGCTTTAACCTCACTTATAACCTCACATCATAACAAAGCAATTTCAATAAAGCAAATGGTTTAAAATATGAAGAAACATTGATCAATGAAATGCAAGAAGCATTTGTAAGTCCTGTTTTTATACCGTATCAAAACCCATAGATGATCATTTGCGATATATGCAGCAAGGGGTGTTAATACATTTTCCAGAATATCTCACAGAAGACAACAAAGAAAAGAGTTATCGTGATTGAGCGCTTTATTGCTCTTGCGTGGTCATTATATCTTGCCTCGATGTTTCTGAATAGCTATTTTGAACTTAATAAACAGTTTTCAATATTTGGAAAACCTAAAAAAGATAACTTAAATAAAGTTTAACGCATAGTGGAATAAATCAATGCGTGATATAATTAGCAAACCAGGTCACGTACAATTAACATGTCATCATCATACTGAATCAACGCAGGAACATGTCACCATCATAATGCATCAACAAAGAAACATGTCACCGTCATACTACATCAACAAAGGTTTATGTCACCATCATACTGCATCAAAGCAGGAACAAGTCACCAACATACTACATCAACACAGGAACATCATACTACATCAACAGAGAAACATGTCACCATCATACTGCATCAACACAAGAAAATCATACTGCAGCAAGGCAGAAACATGTCACCATCATATGCATCAACACAGAAAAATCATACTGCATCAATAACGAAACATGTTACCATCATATTGCATCAACACAGGAAAAATATACTGCATCAATAACGAAACATGTTACCATCATACTGCATCAACACAGGAAAAAACATACTGCATCAATAACGAAACATGTCACCATCATACTGCATCAACAAAGAAGCATGTCACCATCATACTGCATCAACACAGGAAAATCATACTGCATCAACAGAGGAACATGTCACCATCATACTACATCAACAAAGGAGCATGCCATCATCATATTGTATCAACGCATGAACATGTCACCAACAATCTACATCAACACAGGAGCAACATACTGCATCAACAGAGGAATATGTCACCATCATACTGCATCAACAAAGGAGCATGTCACCAAAATACTGCATCAACGCATGGACATCATATTGCATCAACAGAGGAACATGTCACCATCATACTGCATCAACACAGGAAAATCATACTGCATCAATGAAGACTCTATTGCCGTCAGAGTTATCAAACCATTACTTTATTGGACTGTTTGTGACAATGGATCAAATGCTTTAGATAAGATATGAATGAATAATAATAATAATTTCAATACTCCATTTATATTATAAGCTTAAGCTTCATTCGAAAATCATGCCCCATATTACACGTATTAACTCCCATAATTGGTACTCACAGAAAATACGCCGGACCGCTTGCGTCTGCTGTGTCTGGTGCAAAGACAAATGTCAGTGCCAGATAAGCAGTATAGCATACGGTTACAAATAACGTGATTATAAAGCAAATAATTTCAGTCACGTAGGATAATTTAACCCAGTCTTCTCTGTTCTTTTCTATCCGTTCATTTTCATCGCTCTTTACTGTTTCTGTTAATTCCCCAGATGATTCTGTCAAGCCCTCATTCGGTTGTTGTTTCACAGATTCGTGGACGTCCTTCAGTGTCATGTCGCTGTCTCGCGAAGTATGAGTTGCAGATGGTTCAACAGTGTTAATGGTCTTCGTACGGAGAAGACGAGACAGTGATGAGAGGAGAATTCGCCGACACCACACAGGAATAGGCTTCCGGGGATTCTGATGATAAATTCGTATCACCAGTACAGCGCAGCAGACAGACATTGAAGTGCAAGCCATGTAAAACACTGTAGCCGTCACTGTATTTGCATGACATAACATGCATTATTATGCTTTGTTGTCGAGTAGTGGCAATACGAAGAATATTTTATCACTACGGAAATAATATTTGGTGAGAACTGTCGGAATAAATGAAAATCGTACTTAGAACTGGGGTAGATTCGCTTGAACGCGGAGTAATGTCGCAAAGTATCAGCAAAATAACGGAAAAAGCCAGCATCACAGTGACTCCAAGGGACACCTGCATTGTACCACATTGTGTCATCCAGAATGTTGACACACTCACAGCATACAATTTCACGATCACAACACTTCTTACCTTTTCACCGGATTCGACCGGCAGACAGTACACCAGCAATGACAATGCTGACATAAAGACATTTGGCACCACAATGCTAAGCAGGAAAAACTTAGGTCGTCTCTTGAGTTGTAGTTGAAAGATAATCCTAGGAATATTGAGATATATTCCACCTATGGGGCCTTCCGTATCCAATCTACCAGTTTTAGTTGACACAAGCGACCACTGGTCGTTTGGAATTAGACCTACTGTCAGAACAACTGGGGCGAGGTGAGTGAGATTAAGGTTATTGCCACCATACATCCAGTTTGCAAACTGCACTTCACACACTTGGTAATCAAATGGGAAGTACGTCAGATACACAGGACAAGAAGTTCTTAATTTAAGGCTTGGTGACCATAAACACGAACCGTTGAATGAACAGGCAACCCTACAAAAAAACATACGCATAAGTTATTCGACAAAAACAATGATTACAATACGCACAAATAGCATAATACCGAATGTAAACAAATAAAACTATTGTTATATTTGCATTATAGAGTGGATATATGGTGTTTATAGTTACCTTACGGGTGTGTCAAGTGTTAAGTCATGTGCTCCATCCACGCTATTTAACAGAGCTAATTCCGGAATCCATATATCATCATAACTGACGGTTATTTGCTCGACTCCACCGTATTCTTGAGGATTCCATTGAAGAATCTCATCTTTCCAAGTCTATATTCATGTGAATACCAAAGGTATCAATTTATTAAATTGTTTCGCTTCATGCATCTTTAATTTCGGACATGTTGTGATTGCCATCTACATAACATTAGCACATTAGCAACCAATCGACTCCCTACTCACCATAAGAACGTAGACGAACGATGTCAGAATTTGATCGCGTTCATTCTGTGAAGTGAACGAAAAAACCTACATGTTACCTATTGATATCTGCATAAAAATTTTGAACATAATCATCAAATTATACCTACCAGACTTTCTATCCTGTTCAATACGAAGAGAATTGAAGCCGTTGTTGTTGTGTCAGTTGACCATACTGGTCGAATGCGTTTGTTGTAGGTTGCCCATAAGTCATTATAGAGTTTCAGTTCCCATTGAACAGAATCTGCACCACACATCCACACACAACAAGCTGATGATATGAGGAACTGCGCTAAAAACTATATATATGTATATATATATATATATATATATATATATATATATATATATATAGAGAGAGAGATATAGATATATATATATATATATATATATATATATATATAGATATATATATATATATAGATATATATATATATATATATATAGATAGATATATATATATATATATCTATATATATATATATATATATATATATATATATATATATATTATATATATATATATATATATATATATATATATATATATTCATATATAATATATATATATATATATATATATATATATATATATATATATATATATATATATATATATATATATATATATATATATATATATATATGTTGATGGCTCCATCCCCCGCGCCTTTCATGCACCACTTTTTAATGATTGCTAGGTTGTCTATATATGACCTTTTATTGTATGTGACTATTCTTGGCCTCTAGTCTATTGCAATGCTCGTTGTAAATCATCATCGACATATCTTAGTAGGCATTGCAGGGTTTGGCAAGTTGAAATAAATTCACAAATTCGTTCTCTCTATTTATGTCGCCGACATAATCTGGACAAACACCTTAATGGTGCTCGCTATGCATACCATTATTGCACTAAAATGCTTTACATCGTAATCATGGTCCACATGGAATTTTTAAAGTGACTCCATATACTCTGACACATTGGAGGAACATTTTGCGTGGTAACAGGGCAATACATGACGAGCTATGACGGACGCTCGGGGGTTATTTATCATTTATAGGTTCTTGACTGACCTTGTATCAATGTATCAAACAGAATATGGTCCGATATCGATACTTGAGGAGAACATAACCAATATGGATGGCTACACAAGCGAAAACATATTAATCAGTACAACTATGGTTTGAAATTAACATGCTTTGCAGCGCTCTGATCTTAATTAAGTGTGGCGCGATTTGAACGAGTTGGCCGAACGCATTGCAAATGAATGCTACTGGCCCCGAGGCCGTCGAGTTGGTGAGGCTATCGAGCCATAGACGTGATGTTATCATGTAGCAAGCAGGTGATGACCATTGCAAAGGACGGGATGAATAGGACTGTGATGGAAAACCTCATAAACAGGGGTATTTGTAAACCACTGTCGAGGTCAATGGGGTCTGCATACTAAAATGGACAGCGTATCAAATCGCTTACCGTTCCCGCTGGTTGCTGTAGAGTACGGTAGATGACACAGCAATGTGATGGAAAATAGCCACAGCAGGCAGGTAGCCATCCTTTTCATGTCAATCGGTGTGCTTCTGGGAACACCTTTCCTCTCGTCGCAGTGATTCTGAAACAGTAGCCAATAATCACGACCTAGCGACGTTATTCAGCTATCCATATACCACTACACACTAATGTCTGACCCCTCGAATGTAGATTTGCGACTTGCGTAAATTGATGTAATGCCGGTTCAATTTATAAACCTTCACCCGCTCAATATTCATTAGTCTTACCAAGGATTTGTAAATAGCCGGAGGAGGAAATGCTAGACGTCACAATGTTTGGCACGAGGACCTCCCGATTTTTTAGCAAGAAACAATTTCAACATATTTGATAACCGTTTTCTAATCTCGACTTATTGCTACGTCTCACTGTTGAACTTAACTAACTTTCTCAACCCCTACAGACAGAACAGCTGCTCTTTTTCTACACACGTAGTGCATGCCAGTTTCTTGATAAACCACAGTGGTAGTTTATTAGTTTCTGAATTCCCTCAGAATAATAAAAGTGTCAACCGCAAATTTCTCCCCCTGTTACATCAGTATTAAGTGCTGAGTCTGCGTGGTCATCAGCACCAAAGCTAACGTTGTTGTCTACCTAGCGGAAAAATTTGATCATTTTATATGGCCATTTATCTGATAGTGCATTTTTGCGTGTATGCTTATAGTAGCACACTGGCCGAGCACACTCAACGGAGACCTAACTGAAAACAGCAACGCTACTTTTGGCAACTCGTTTAAGAAAACGGCATAAAGTTTCTTGATTTTTGCGTACCGTTTCTTATTAGCGGCCCACTACCTTCGTCTGCCCGGTAAATTGGCGGTAAAAATCTACATTAAGAAATTGAGTTATAGGGCGCGTATTTGGAAAGGCACTGCGATTCCGACCCCTTGCCGCATATGTGGGGCTAACAAAAGTCACGTTGTTGTACAAAATGCGGAAAATTTTTAAATATAAAAATTATATGCTCAAATACGCTGCAGGCAGATATTCATAGGACTCTTTCCGTTTGCAAACTGTAAATACCATTTTTTGCGCTTAATAAAACGGCAATCAGAGACTGGTTTGTCATTAGGTATTAGAATGACACACGCGCAGCGAACACGATAGGTTCGTAGCGCGTTCCTAGAAGAAACGAGGGTAATTGGCGGTAAAAATCTACATTACGGGTGGTCCAGCGATAACTCAAAGAGCGCTTTGTCGAGATTCGCATTATAATGAAACTTTGGCCAGATTACGTGCTGCACCTCCACGCAGAGTATGGCCAAAGAGGAGGATCACATCGACAATCTGTTGAAAAGAGAGCTCGGATGAAACCAAAGTAGAGAATGTGGGTCAAAATGTTGGAAAACGTCAGGGGCGAGTTTCAGGTATATGTCGCGCTGCTATGGTTTATATCACACATGGATGCCACTTTTAACGACAACGGCAACAAAGATCCTTAAGGCTTTGTCAAATGGCGAGTACCTCTTAAGGATCAAATTTCTGCGTGTGCGAGCTGAGGGCAACTGGAAGGTGGAGGACAAGGTCGAACCGGACCATTGAGCAACAAAGGGCCAGCACATTGTTGAAATCCACCGCTCTATCGAAGCCGGGAAAACGGGTAGGCATGGATGAGTTGATTGACCAGAATACCCAGAAAGAATAAGAAAGCAACTCAGTGGTGTATTGCTTGTATCTCATTCGTGAACCAGAACCTACCAATCTGGAGTCGCTTCACAACGCTAACCTTAGCTGCTCTCAGAGGCCACGGTCTCACAGAGATGAGAAGGCAGAAAATTTAGCAGTGGAAGGAGCGAACTGGTCAACTACCCGTCAGTAGCAGGGGCGCCACACCAGCCCATCTATCTCATCGGAGGTGGCGGAAATGGAAAGACCACGCGCGCCATCGAGCAATTCCGTTCAAGCAATCTCAACGTGTTCACAACCACCCATCGTCTGACCTAGCAAATGCGAAACAGAGGTGTACGTGGCCAGACCTTCTGTAGCTTCCTTAGGTGGTCGGCCCACACCAAGATCCTTGTCTGGTAAGTCTGGTTGAAACGGAAGCTGGGATTTCAATATGCTGGAAGGGGCCTTCAAGTAGGTCGTGCATGAATAGCGAGCCAACCTGTGTGCTAGTTGCGGATGACGCGGGCCATCTCTGGCTGGGTGACCATGTCATGCCCAAGGGAGATGCCGTCAATTGTGTAGCGAGCATTGGTGTCACCCGAGGCGTGATTCATACGACTGTATTTTTTTTTACTTGAGCTCGTACTTTAGTCTGTACTTTGCGCGCTCTGTCTGTCACCTTGCGCGCTCTACCTGATAGAAGGGCATGTGGCTCTCGATTCGAGTTCAAAGTCCAGAGCCATATTCGTCGGTATAGCCTTATCCTCTACCTCATACTTGTACACCTGGTTGGCCCTAATCCGTATTTTGGTTGTATTTCCGACATCTATTTGTCAATGCCTTGTACTGGGCATTCTGTACTCTTGTGCGGTGGTTAAGCGACGGTCGAGTGTCAGTCCTATCATCGAAGGACCAGCCGAACGTCCCTTAAAATAGTCGTCTACATCCCTGATCGAGGAAGATGACCAGCGTTGTTGGCTCTGGTAATAATGCTGTGTTGTTTGAAATGACCACGGACTGCCGCACGTTCTTTACCCCGAGGGGCTGCTATACGATATGGATTAAGCTTGTGACCGAGGGTCGAGTTGAACATGCTATCGCAAAGGCCAGCCGAACGTCCCCGGTAAAATGTTGCGTCAGGCTGTCGTCTACGCCCTGATCGATTCCGAAAGCGGACTACAGTTTGTTGGCTCTGGTCGATAATGCGTGTGTTTGTTTGTAATGACCACAGACTGCCGCATGCCATTTACCCCGAGGGGCTCGAGTAGCCTACGATATGGATTAAGCTTGTGACCGTATATACAATTCATGTTGACAGTTGAACTATTACAAATGTATCGTTACTACAGTCACACGCAAGATGGACTTGTGAACGGGTGCGACATTAGATGTGATTAGTTCCCACATAAATAAACACAAAATAACCAAACCTATCCTGTTGTGTCAATTCACTGGAACCATGGCAGACTAGTCGTGGCTAGAATCTGTTGTGGCTCCCTCGAACGGATAAAACAAATATTTGATTGATGTTGCGATAGAGACGTAATGTATTTTTTATCAAAACATTAGAGCACTTAAACCCCACCTTACTGCTCGCCGGGACCCTGATCTGCTGCTCGCCGTGACCCTACTCTAATCCCCGCTGTGACCCAATCCTAATCCCAAATGAGACGAAATGAAAGGGTTTTTGCCTTGGATGTAGCCTATCCTAGTGATCATGTGATAAGCTGCATATGTGGATCACTTAGCGTATGGGTCAGTGCAACCGTTTGGGAGAAATCGGATGATGTACATACAAAACAGAGAGATACATACCGGATAGCAGCCAGAAAATTAGAATTTTACGCGCATGTCAAATTTCTGCATTTAAGCATCGTTTGTTAGTCTTTGCGCGAATATATATATATATATATATATATATATATATATATATATATATATATATATATATATATATATATATATATATATATATATATATATATATATATATATATATTTATATATATTTATATATATATATATATATATATATATATATATATATAAATATGTATATATATGTATATATATACATATATATATCTTGTGTCTAAAAATATATATCTTCTTAAACCAAAAAGTTCCGATCTTTATACGTAATCATAGCATATGATTTTACTGTCTATGCCTCAACATCATTGATTCATAATACGCTGTAATACAACGACTACCACTCCGGATTTCACAAATCAGTTGCTGCATAAGACGCGTATCATATAAGTAGTACATAACACCAAATGTTCTTATTGGCTACATGAGCAGATATGCGACATGTGCATAGTCCGCGCCACTATGCCAGTCTCAAGGAAATCATGAAATGAATACCGAATTTGAATTTTCGTCTTAAGCGCTATCCTGATTAGTAACATGACTATTCATGTGGCAAGTCGACTTTTTTGGTAAGAGAGGAATACGAACAGCTTCTCAGAGATAAATGGATTTTACCTAGAAAGAAAAGCAAATGTATCGAAGTGCTTGTATCTCACCAGATGGAGCAATGCATTACATACTGAACGCGAAACCATATGCACCTTCCCCAAATCACTCACAGGAACACCATAATTTTATTAGATGTACGCAATCTGGCGAGGTTTATCGTTGTCGAAATCCGCATTCTCATAAATATAATGTGTGATCGATTTCTATTCGAAACAATGCTTCACCAGCTCGAAATAAAACATAAAAAATATGTATAGAGACATGACATGTGGACTCCGCATGGTCAGTCTGAACGCCTTGACAGGTTGCTAACACTACGCCTGGCAGATGTCATGTGATAACAGTCAGCATGTTTAGAGACCGAATCAGCATCAAGATAAGGGCTGTATGTAACATCATTAGTGTAAAAACTGTTGACGGCTGTCAATCATGAAGCAAGGCTGAGATGAGTTGCATTGACGCTCGGTCGAGATATATAAATAATAGCATCCTTGCATGTTAAAGTACTCTTGGGTTCATTGTTACTTATCAAAGATACAAACCGGGGCAGGTGCGCAGGTATTCAAGGGGCTTCTTCATCAATGGTTCTAAGCGTTTTGCCCTTGGTGCTTCACAACACGCAAACACCTACCAAATAACACCGCCTTCACAGTGTTCGCACCACATCAAATGTATTTAATATCCACACCTAAAAACACCAAAATTGATGCTGCATAAATATTGGAATGGCAAGCCTGATTCCAGAAATTTTCAGCTTCAGTAATAACCAAAATCGAATAAAGAAAGGCAAAGCCATCCATATTAGAACAGTGGCTATAAGGGGTATTATTAATGTTCCTTTAATGTGAATGTGACAGCCGACCTGATTGCTTACCTTTACTAGCGAATGCAGTCGCACGACACAGCAGTGTGAGGCCACATATCCAAGGTACACCCTATCGCACTGCCACCCTGAATGGCGAAATCCGAACCCTCACCAAGCCCATGTCCCTCTCATAGAATGAACTATCATCTACCTATCAAAACGCTTTCTATAGAACGACGTTATGTAATCAGCGATACACTGAATTGTCATTGATCGTTTGTAGCTGGATACCATTCATAAGAAATTGCGAAATGTCCCAATTATGTCACCATATTGCTACAATGCTGAAGTTTGCAGGTATAGATACTGAGAAAACAACATTCCATTAACAGAGATTCAATGCGTCATATCCGCCATTACGATGTGTAGATACAGTAAATGGGGTATATTAGTTCCATTAGGCCTGCCGATAAACGCTGTATTGATCCCCCTGACGTGTGGAGCGTAGTGCATTATCTATAATTAAATAATAGTTATCTTGCATTAAGTATGTAGTAATTTTCTTTGCATAGTACTTTATAAATTTGGTTTCACTGAGCTCAAGATAAAGAACTGTTTAATGGTTTAAATGTTTTGAGTAGCAACTGCTTTCCAGACAAAACTATTTCGAAATGTTCCATAATAGTGTTGTGCGCGTTTACATATTGTCCATGAAAAAGCAAATGTCAACATCAACTTAAGCGGAAGAATGCCTTAATATCCGTTCCAATCAGAATCATTGGTGCATTTCACCAATGGCTGCGAGGTTTTGTCTTTCACGAAACAAGTTTAACAAGTCAACGAATCTGATATATGTTGATAACACGTACCGATGGGGTAAAAGATTATCAAGTTTCAAAACTTATAATCTATCAACATTTTCACATTCTGCCTTTGGAACGATTTAGGGAACACGTCTTACAATAGCCACAGACGACGATTAAGCTTTGGTCAACCATATGTATTTCATATTTACTATCCATTAACTTTAAGTAAACGTTTTTGATACCTATTGCAATTTACAAGGTATCACGATATGTCCTCTAATGCTCGACACAGCTAGTTTGTGGCCGTAATAAACTGTCCTTAAAAACTTGATTGATATGGTGCGGTTAATCACAGCAAAACCTCCCCTACAATAAGCCACCATCCCAATGTTTTTTTGGTCTGCCCGAAGAGATCTATTTGCCTCCCCTTTAGCCTACAGAGCCACTCCGAATGGTTTCTTTGGTCTGCCCCAAGCGATCTATTTTCCTGCCCTATAGCCTACAAAGCCTGTTCTACCCTATCCATCCGTCTACACCAAACATGCGATCCTTTGGTATGCCCCAAGCAAGCGATTCATTGGTCTGCCCTATCCATTGGTCTACAACAAGCAAGCGATTCATTGGTCTGCCCTATCCATTGGTCTACAACAAGCAACGACATATTGGTCTGCCCTATAGCCTACAAAGCCTCGCCAAATGGTTTCTTTGGTCTGCCCCAAGCTATCTATTTGCCTGCCCTGTCTCCTATTATCTTCTAAAAGGGTCCCTGCCCAGCTAGCGTAGGGCAGGGTCCAATATCCCGACTTAGGGTAGGCTTGGGGGCCGGTTCTGGTTTTGGTAGGAAATTCGATGCGGCTTCCATGTGGGTCTTTGTAATTTTTCAGACATCCCATGCAAGAAATGCGGCAAATCCTACAAATCCCACCATTTTCAATCTTGTCGAAAACGACGCTAGGTCCGCAATCCTTCCTACATTGGTTCCAACCTCTTCTATATCGTCTTCCAGAACCGACAAATTGTCGTCTATTTCCTCCTCTACGGATTCTGCAATAGTGTCTACCTTTTTTTCTATATCGTTCACCTTTTTTTTCTATATAGTCCACCTTTGTCCTATATCGTCTACCTTTTTCTCTATATTTCGCATTGTATAGTAGAAATCGTATAGAATGCCATATCGTGGCGCGGTGTGGAATGGTAGTATTTCTTGGGTGGGGCTACTTCCCATATCCACTGGTGGGATTCTTTCCAAAGGCAGAATGTGAAAATGTTGATAGATTATAAGTTTTGAAACTTGACAATCTTTTACCCCATCGGTACGTGTTATCAACATATATCAGATTCGTTGACTTGTTAAACTTGTCTCGTGAAAGACAAAACCTCGCAGCCATTGGTGAAATGCACCAATGATTCTGATTGGAACGGATATTAAGGCATTCTTCCGCTTAAGTTGATGTTGACATTTGCTTTTTCATGGACAATATGTAAACGCGCACAACACTATTATGGAACATTTCGAAATAGTTTTGTCTGGAAAGCAGTTGCTACTCAAACATTTAAACCATTAAACAGTTCTTTATCTTGAGCTCAGTGAAACCAAATTTATAAAGTACTATGCAAAGAAAATTGCTACATACTTAATGCAAGATAACTATTATTTAATTATAGATAATGCACTACGTCAGGGGGATCAATACAGCGTTTATCGGCAGGCCTAATGGAACTAATATACCCCATTTACTGTATCTACACATCGTAATGGCGGATATGACGCATTGAATCTCTGTTAATGGAATGTTGTTGTCTCAGTATCTATAACCTGCAAACTTCAGCATTGTAGCAATATGGTGACATAATTGGGACATTTCGCAATTTCTTATGAATGGTATCCAGCTACAAACGATCAATGACAATTCAGTGTATCGCTGATTACATAACGTCGTTCTATAGAAAGCGTTTGATAGGTAGATGATAGTTCATTCTATGAGAGGGACATGGGCTTGGTGAGGGTTCGGATTTCGCCATTCAGGGTGGCAGTGCGATAGGGTGTACCTTGGATATGTGGCCTCACACTGCTGTGTCGTGCGACTGCATTCACTACTAAAGGTAAGCAATCAGGTCGGCTGTCACATTCACATTAAAGGAACATTAATAATACCCCTTATAGCCACTGTTCTAATATGGATGGCTTTGCCTTTCTTTATTCGATTTTGGTTATTACTGAAGCTGAAAATTTCTGGAATCAGGCTTGCCATTCCAATATTTATGCAGCATCAATTTTGGTGTTTTTAGGTGTGGATATTAAATACATTTGATTTGGTGCGAACACTGTGAAGGCGGTGTTATTTGGTAGGTGTTTGCGTGTTGTGAAGCACCAAGGGCAAAACGCTTAGAACCATTGATGAAGAAGCCCCTTGAATACCTGCGCACCTGCCTCGGTTTGTATCTTTTTATAAGTAACAATGAACCCAATAGTACTTTAACATGCAAGGATGCTATTATTTATATATCTCGACCGAGCGTCAATGCAACTCATCTCAGCCTTGCTTCATGATTGACAGCCGTCAACAGTTTTTACACTAATGATGTTACATACAGCCCTTATCTTGATGCTGATTCGGTCTCTAAACATGCTGACTGTTATCACATGACATCTGCCAGGCGTAGTGTTAGCAACCTGTCAAGGCGTTCAGACTGACCATGCGGAGTCCACATGTCATGTCTCTATACATATTTTTTATGTTTTATTTCGAGCTGGTGAAGCATTGTTTCGAATAGAAATCGATCACACATTATATTTATGAGAATGCGGATTTCGACAACGATAAACCTCGCCAGATTGCGTACATTTAATAAAATTATGGTGTTCCTGTGAGTGATTTGGGGAAGGTGCATATGGTTTCGCGTTCAGTATGTAATGCATTGCTCCATCTGGTGAGATACAAGCACTTCGATACATTTGCTTTTCTTTCTAGGTAAAATCCATTTATCACTGAGAAGCTGTTCGTATTCCTCTCTTACCAAAAAAGTCGACTTGCCACATGAATAGTCATGTTACTAATCAGGATAGCGCTTAAGACGAAAATTCAAATTCGGTATTCATTTCATGATTTCCTTGAGACTGGCATAGTGGCGCGGACTATGCACATGTCGCATATCTGCTCATGTAGCCAATAAGAACATTTGGTGTTATGTACTACTTATATGATACGCGTCTTATGCAGCAACTGATTTGTGAAATCCGGAGTGGTAGTCGTTGTATTACAGTATTATGAATCAATGATGTTGAGGCATAGACAGTAAAATCGTATGCTATGATTACGTATAAAGATCGGAACTTTTTGGTTTAAGAAGATATATATTTTTGATATATATGTATATAGATATACATATATATACATATTTATATATTATATATATATACATATATATATATATATATATATATATAATATATATAATATATATATATATATATATATATATATATATATATATATATATATATATATATATATATATATATATATATATATATATATATATATATATATATATATATATATATATATATATATATATATATTCGCGCAAAGACTAACAAACGATGCTTAAATGCAGAAATTTGACATGCGCGTGAAAATTCTAATTTTCTGGCTGCTATCCGGTATGTATCTCTCTGTTTTGTATGTACATCATCCGGTTTCTCCAAATGGTTGCACTGACCCATACGCTAAGTGATCCACATATGCAGCTTATCACATGATCACTAGGATAGGCTACATCCTAGGCAAAAAACCCTTTCATTTCGTCTCATTTGGGATTAGGATTGGGTCACAGCGGGGATTAGAGTAGGGTCACGGCGAGCAGCGGATCAGGGTCCCGGCGAGCAGTAAGGTGGGGTTTAAGTGCTCTAATGTTTTGATAAAAAATACATTACGTCTCTATCGCAACATCAATCAAATATTTGTTTTATCCGTTCGAGGGAGCCACAACAGATTCTAGCCACGACTAGTCTGCCATGGTTCCAGTGAATTGACACAACAGGATAGGTTTGGTTATTTTGTGTTTATTTATGTGGGAACTAATCACATCTAATGTCGCACCCGTTCACAAGTCCATCTTGCGTGTGACTGTAGTAACGATACATTTGTAATAGTTCAACTGTCAACATGAATTGTATATACGGTCACAAGCTTAATCCATATCGTAGGCTACTCGAGCCCCTCGGGGTAAATGGCGTGCGGCAGTCTGTGGTCATTACAAACAACACACGCATTATCGACCAGAGCCAACAACTGCTGGTCCGCTTCCTCGATCAGGGCGTAGACGACGTCATTTTACCGGGGACGTTCGGCTGGCCTTTGCGATAGCACTGACCTCGACCGTCGCCAACCGCAGCGTCGTACAGAACCTCGGGCGCGCCGTGGTTAAGAAAACGACAATCAAGATTTCTGCCAACGAGGTCATCGATGACAGTGATGTGCACTACAGTAACGGCGATTTATTGAAGACCGCACAAGAGAGAGCGAATGCCCAGTACAAGGCATTGACAAATAGATGTCGGAAATACAACCAAAATACGGATTAGGGCAGGTGACAAGTATGAGGTAGAGGATAAGGCTATACCGACGAATATGGCTCTGGACTTTGAACTCCTCGAGAGCCACATGCCCTTCTATCAGAGCGCGCAAGGTGACAGACTAAAGTACGAGCTCACGTAAAAAAAATACAGTCGTATGAATCACGCCTCGGGTGACACCAATGCTCGCTACACAATTGACGGCATCTCCCGTGGGCATGACATGGTCACCAAGCCAGAGATGGCCCGCGTCATCCGCAACTAGCACACAGGTTGGCTCGCTATTCATGCAAGACCTACTTGAAGGCCCCTTCCAGCATATTGAAATCCCAGCTTCCGTTTCAACCAGACTTACCAGACAAGGATCTTGGTGTGGGCCGACCACCTAAGGAAGCTACAGAAGGTCTGGCCACGTACACCTCTGTTTCGCATTTGCTAGGTCAGACGATGGGTGGTTGTGGACACGTTGAGATTGCTTGAACGGAATTGCTCGATGGCGCGCGTGGTCTTTCCACTTCCGCCACCTCCGATGAGATAGATGGGGTGGTGCCTGGTCCATGGTGTGGCGCCCCTGCTACTGACGGGTAGTTGACCAGTTCGCCTTGGTCGGTCACAAGTCTACCGGTGAGACGTTTGCAGTCAGCCTCGTTACCTTGCCTGAACTTGCCGATCATGCTACAGCTCTGAGCACGGTCTTGTGGAAGTCACACTTCATGTTGTTTGCCAAACGAGACAGTGCCCTCGCTCAACTGCAGGTTGTCAATGATACCTGATTTTGGCTTGCCAAACCATGCCGGGATGGCTGGGTGGGTGACCACCCACAACTCCCACTCCTGGACTTCGACAAATTCGATGTCAAGAGGCAGTGGGCCGTTGATGGCAGCCCGTGCCATGCAGTGGGTGTGATGGCCAAATCGCCCTAATTTAGGCTCGCTGTAGCCATACATGCTGGCTGGGTAACAGACCTTCGTGTAGGCCATGGAGTTCCACAGAACACCATGCCCGTCCATTGACCAGGCGTGGCCGTTGTGAGCTGCATTGATAATACAGCTGTTGTGTATGTTCTCGCCTGCAATATCTTCCATGATGATGGCTCATTTGATGGATACTATGTCGTGAATGGTGGCGCCTGGCCCATGATCCCGCTCCTTCCACTGCTATATTTTCTGCCTTCTCATCTCTGTGAGACCGTGGCCTCTGAGAGCACCTTAAAAGTAGTCGACTATCCTCTTTGCGACGCAGCTAAGGTTAGCGTTGTGAAGCGACTCCAGATTGGTAGGTTCTGGTTCACGAATGAGATACAAGCAATACACCACTGAGTTGCTTTCTGGGTTGCTCGCTGGGTATTCTTTCTGGTCAATTAACTCATCCATGCCTACCCGTTTTCCCGGCTTCGATAGAGCGGTGGATTTCAACAATGTGCTGGCCCTTCTGTTGCTCATCATGGTCCGGTTCGACCTTGTCCTCCACCTTCCAGTTGCCCTCAGCTCGCACACGCAGAAATTTGATCCTTAAGAGGTACTCGCCATTTGATAAAGCCTTAAGGATCTTTGTTGCCGTTGTCGTTAAAAGTGGCATCCATGTGTGATATAAACCATAGCAGCGACATATACCTGAAACTCGCCCCTGACGTTTTCCAACATTTTGACCCACATTCTCTACTTTGGTTTCATCCGAGCTCTCTTTCAACAGATTGTCGATGTGATCCTCCTCTTTGGCCATACTCTGCCTGGAGGTGCAGCACGTAATCTGGCCAAAGTTTCATTATAGATGCGAATCTCGACAAAGCGCTCTTTGAGTTATCGCTGGACCACCCGTCATCTGAGTATGGGGGATTTTCCCTCGTTTCTTCTAGGAACGCGCTACGAACCTATCGTGTTCGCTGCGCGTGTGTCATTCTAATACCTAATGACAACCAGTCTCTGATTGACAATTCTATTAAGCGCAAAAAATGGTATTTACAGTTTGCAAACGGAAAGAGTCCTATGAATATCTGCCTGCAGCGTATTTGAGCATAGGTAAGTTTATATTTAATCCAATTCTCGTTGCATTTTGTACACAACTGTGGGTGACTGTTTGTACTAGCCCCACATATGCGGCAAGGGGTCGGAATCGCAGTGCCTTTCCAAATACGCGCCCTATGCACCCGACATCTCAATTTCTTAATGTAGATTTTTACCGCCAATTTACCGGGCAGACGAAGGTAGTGGGCCGCCCCTAAGAAACGGTACGCAAAAATACAACGCAACTTTATGCCGTTTTCTTAAACGAGTTGCCACTAGTAGCGTTGCTGTTTTCAGTTAGGTCTCCGACCTCAGTGTGCTCGGCCAGTGTGCTACTATAAGCATACACGAGAAAATGCACTATCAGATAAATGGCCATATAAATGATCAAATTTTTTCCGCTAGGTAGACAACAACGTTAGCTTTGGTGCTGATGACCACGCAGACTCAGCACTTAATACTGATGTTAACAGGGGGAGAAATTGCGGTTGACACTTTTATTATTCTGAGGGAATTCAGAAACTAATAAACTACCACTGTGGTTTATCAAGAAACTGGCATGCACTACGTGTGTAGAAAAAGAGCAGCTGTTCTGTCTGTAGTCACCGTTGAGAAAGTTCGTTAAGTTCAACAGTGAGACGTAGCAATAAGTCGAGATTAGAAAACGGTTATCAAATATGTTGAAATTGGGGATTGCTATAATGTGGGAGGTCCTCATGCCAAACATCGTGACGTCTAGCATTTTCCTCCTCCGGCTATTTACAAATCCTTGGTGAGACTAATGAATATTGAGCGGGAGAAGGTTTATAAATTGAACCGGCATTACATCAATTTACGTAAGTCGCAAATCTTCACTCGAGGGGTCAGACATTAGTGTGTAGTGGTATATGGATAGCTGAATAACGTTTAGTCGTGATTATTGGCTACTGTTTCAGAATCACTGCGACGAGAGGAAAGGTGTTCCCAGAAGCACACCGATTGAAATGAAAAGGATGGCTACCTGCCTGCTGTGGCTATTTTCCATCACATTGCTGTGTCATCTACCGTACTCTACAGCAACCAGCGGGAACGGTAAGCGATTTGATATGCTGTCCATTTTAGGATGCAGACCCCATTGACCTCGACAGTGGTTTACAAATACCCCTGTTTATGAGGTTTTCCATCACAGTCCTATTCATCCCCTCCTTTGCAATGGTTGATAATTTGATACAGGGTCAGTCAAGAACATATAAATGATAAATAACCCCCGAGCGTCCGTCATAGCTCGTCATGTATTGCCTTGTTACCAAGCCAAATGTTCCTCCAATGTGTTAAGTATCAGAGCGAGTCACTTTAAAATTTCCATGTGGTACATGATTAATATGTAAAGCATTTTAGTGCAATAATGGTATGCATATGCGAGCACCAAGTAAGGATATTGGACTATATTCTGTCGGATACATTGATAATAGAGTCAGAGAACCTATAAATGATAAATAACCCCCGAGCGTTTTCGTCATGAATTTGTTTCAACTTGCCAAACTCTACAACGAGCATTACAATAGACCAGAGACCAAGAATAGTCACATACAATGAAAATGTCATATAGACAACCAAGCAATCATTACAAAGTGGTGCATGAAAGGGCGCGGGGGATGGAGTCATCAACAGAATTTGTGAATTTGTTTCATATATATATACCCTGCAATGCCTATATATATATATATATGATATATATAGCATTTCATAGACTATATATAGAATATATACATACAATATATATATAGATAATAAGCAATCATTAAAAAGATATTTATATATATGATATATATTAATTTGAGATATATATATAAATATATATATATATATATATATATATATATATATATATATATATATATAAGTATATATATATATATATATATATGTATATATATATATTTGTATATGTATATACATCTATGTATATATGTTTATGTATATGAATATAGAGATATCTCTGAGATATATATCTCTCTCTCTTCTCTATCTCTCTCTAGGGATAGATATAGAGAGAGATATCTATCTATATCTCTATAGATCTCTATCTATATCTATATCTCTCTCTCTCTCTCTCTCTATCTCTCTCTCTCTCTCTCTCTATATCTCTCTATATATATCTCTCTCTCTCTCTCTCTCTCTCTATCTCTATATATCTATATATCTATATCTATCTCTATATATATATATATAGTTTTTTAGCGCAGTACCTCATATCATCAGCTTGTTGTGTGTGGATGTGTGGTGCAGATTCTGTTCAATGGGAACTGAAACTCTATAATGACTTATGGGCAACCTACAACAAACGCATTCAACTGTCACAACAACAACGGCTTCAATTCTCTTCGTATTGAACAGGATAGAAAGTCTGGTAGATATAATTTGATGATTATGTTCAAAAATTTTATGCAGATATCAATAGGTAACATGTAGGTTTTTTCGTTCACAGAATGAACGGGATCAAATTCTGACATCGTTCGTCTACGTTCTTATGGTGAGCAGGGAGTTGATCGGTTTACAAGGCTAATGTTATGTAGATGACAATCACAACACGTCCAAAATTTAAGATGCATGAAGCGAAACAATTTAATTAATTGATACCTTTGGTATTCACATGAATATAGACTTGGAAAGATGAGATTCTTCAATGGAATCCTCAAGAATACGGTGGAGTCGAGCAAATAACCGTTAGTTATGGTGATATATGGATTCCGGAATTAGCTCTGTTAAATAGCGTGGATGGAGCACATGATTTAACACTTGACACACCCTTAAGGTAATTATAAACACCATATATCCACTATATAATGCAAATATAACAATATCTTTATTTATTTACATTCGGTATTATGCTATTTGTGCGTAAGGTTATCATTGTTTTGGTCGAATAACTTATGCGTACGTTTTTTTGTAGGGTTGCCTGTTCATTCAACGGTTCGTGTTTATGGTCACCTAGCCTTAAATTAAGAACTTCTTGTCCTGTGTATCTGAAGTACTTCCCGTTTGATTACCAAGTGTGTGAAGTGCAGTTTGCAAACTGGATGTATGGTGGCAATAACCTTAATCTCACTCACCTCGCCCCAGTTGTTCTGACAGTAGGTTTAATTCCAAACGACCAGGGGTCGCTTGTGTCAACTAAAACTGGTAGATTGGATACGGAAGGCCCCATAGGTGGAATATATCTCAATATTCCTAGGATTATCTTTCAACTACAACTCAAGAGACGACCTAAGTTTTTCCTGCTAAGCATTGTGGTGCCAAATGTCTTTATGTC
>CM067344.1:59063946-59083584 GCA_034190875.2 Urechis unicinctus | reverse complement strand
GAAATTGCTGCGTTATTATGTGAGGTTAACAGATCAGCGATGCTGTTTTAAATGATGCTACCGTTGTTCGGCTACCACTTGCTTGCTGAGTACTCCAGAAGACATTCGATGCAATTGGCAGAAAGCCAATATCCTAATAAAACATTTCTCACTGACCAAAGAATTGTGATGCAGTACAGATTTGTTCTACAATACATCGAAGTGTTTTTGAAGAAACATTTTGATATGGTGAGTGAATGTTTGTACTCAAATTTTGTTCACCATGGGTTCCTTCTGGCACATCATTACTCGTCCAAACTCAGTAAGACCGAGTTAGTCGCCTGGTGCTCTTGGTACTACGTCCTTGATATTTGAAACAGAAGATCTAATGTTGTTTGAGATGAAATTGTAATGTATTGTAGTCTATCGAAATGGTAAAAGGGGAGGAATTCATCACGATTACCACCCAACTCTACAAGTGGGCCTTACTTGAGCCAGCAACACTCACGATTGCTTGGGCCTAGATGACATCGGACTAAAAGTACGTAACAATCTGTAATAACCTATCCGCATCGGAGTCACCAGGCTTCTTGCCGAATGTGAAGGAAAAAGACAGCTTCACTACCTAGCATTATTTATTGTAAAGTCTCCTGGCTATTAAAGCCAATAGATTATTCAGCTGATTGTCCAGCAGAAAGAATACTGGCGATGGCATATGGTTCACTTGCGTAACCAGAAGTCAAATAAACAAATTACTCTTGTTGGTGCTTTAAACTGATTGACTGAATCGTCTTTTTGGCTAGGGTATATTAATAGTCAGCAACAAGGATACATATTTACAATACAGTAGCATTGTAATCATAAGTTTAGTGTCTCTATCTGTGAAACTATTTCTGTCATCAATGATCATATATTTTAACCATAGATCTCTAACGCTAATCTTATCACCAAAGAGAGCATGAAATATCACGTTCGGGATGAAGTTATACTTTTGTAGCTCTTGCTTTATTATGTCAGTCAACAGTTAATAGGAAATGGTACGAAAGATGAAACACGACAGCGACGTCAGCGTGGGTGCGTCGTTTCACGCCTGGACGTGGGTGGCGCGCGTGTAACCAGTGACAATTGTCCGCCTGCCGTCAAACCTGCATTGTTGCGTCGATTATCGTGCTCGGTTTGTATTAAAGCACGCCAGGAGGGGCACCAGTGTGAGTTGTAGCATCCCTACAACGTCTTATGCACTGTGGTTGATGGGATCGTTATGTACGCTGTTTTACGATTATCTGTGGCTGCATCCGTTGGATGTTGCTGGATATGGTGGTCCATAACAACCAAGTATTCAAAGGGGAGTGTAGGTGGTCCCAACGAGGTGATATCGCGACCGTCAGTAATGAGGATGACAGCACCCACTTGTCCAAAGTTATTGCAGTAGCCGTTTGGCCAGCAGGCTTACTTATCCCTACTGATTGAATTGTTCCCTTAATAACAGGGACGATTTGTATAACACCGTCATCAGCGCGTAAACCAGAAGACAGCCAACACTAATGATCTTACCTCTTGATAACATGTTACATCCACAGCTTCCTTCCTGTGAAGTTTGACCCCTGGATCCATCTCCAAACGACCATCTTATTATTAATTAGGGGCTACTTCCGTGTGTCTATAAATTCTCTCATTTCCCTGTGCTGCTGTCTGCATTGGGCATCAACATATCTTTTATTTGCAGCATCCTTTGCTGATATTGGGAATCCCAGCTTAAGGGTTTTATTATCTGTTATCTTTAGTCATTCTTTGTGAGTTATATTCAGAGAGTTCGAAATGAGTGCTCGCCGTTTTTGGTCTAGGTCTATAAATGCTCGTTTTTACTGACATCTTGTAAATTCAAAGGCGTAGTTGTCCATATCCCTCCCCTTTTATCTCACAACTGAACCTTCAACTCATGTACAGTTTTGTTAGTAACACGCTTAGAGACAGGATTAGCGATGTTCGTGGTTATTATACCATCAAAAAAGCTACCCTCTAAGCCTACAACTTCAAGAAGCGTAGTGGGTGCACCATTTAGTATATTGTGTGTGGTACTGATTTGATTGAGGTGGACATAAAGTGTGTTGAAGCAGGTAAAGGTGATGGACCGGTCACCTCTGTAAGTACCTGAACCAATCCACCGCCCACCAAGACAGCCATCAAGACCCATCATATGTAACACTCCATCTGTTATACGCGCAGCCCATCATCAGGAACTTCGAGGGTAATAACCCCATCTACAGCATCAACCTCTAAACTAAGACCCACATCTACAGTCACTTCCTGAAGACGTTTGAAATTCCAGAGGCCGGGTTTTGATTGGGCAGATTTTTCTCCTCCTGCAGTCCTTGACCGCCAATCAATGATCTTTTTTTTCAACGTTGTACCAGCCCACAGTATACGTGAATGACCTGGGGCCTAAGCATAGATCACTTGCAGTGTTTTCAAAAGCATTTTGCAGGGACACGGCATCGCTGCTTTGAACGTTTGACAGTGTTTGATACACAGCGAAAATAAATACACAATCTTTTAGATTTAATAAGAAGCTCACATACAAAACGGGCGGGATGCACCCGCAATTTTTAAAGTAACACAAACAGGTGAAAAAGTTGTTGTAAACTGCGATGGCGGAGTTATTTCCCAAAATATTTGCTAACAGCACTTTGCCAAAATTGTTCAGGACTGGTTTAGCCACCCCCAGCAGGCTTAGTTGTGCTTTGGCTTGCTACGTAGTAGGTCATGGAGCATCAGGAAGATCACTTCCCCCAGCGTCACGACTGTGGGCCATACATGTTCTGCCATCCAACCAGCCACCTTTGCACCTGATTTGAGGGAGCCAATGGTCCTTGGGAGGGCAGCTGCTGTCATACTGGATAGTCCCTTCATGGCGTTTGCCATCGAGTTCAGCTATTTTTTATCCATTCCTTCACACCGGGCTTGTCAGCTGGTGTTGGTGTTGGGATACTTGTCCCCACGCCTGTCAGAGCAAGTACCATGGTCATGATTACCATACTGATCGCAGTGAGGATGGGGGCAATTGTAATGCTAGCGTTGTGTCCTCGTTAAGAAGTCTGCTGATCGTCTCCCTGATGCGGTTGATTTGGGTCCACAGAGGTGATATGTTTGGCAACCATCTCGGTCTGCATAACCTTGTCAAGTCCCAAAAGCTCCCGGATTGTCAGCCCCTCTTATTCTGTCTGTGTACCCATGTGTACTATAGCGTTATTAACGTTCTCTATGAAGTATGTTTCATCAACGCCACCTTGCTCTATCGCGACTTTGGGGCTGCTCGTTTGTAATTCTATTTCCTCTCCAGTTTTAGCTGCTGCTTGATCAGCGCCTTTCAAGGCTGCGATCATTTTTTGCGACAGCGCTTGTCGGGTCCACTCAATCAATCCCAAACCTTCATGAATGTCAATTACCTGCCCCATCCCCCCACTCTGATGAATGAATATTGTTGTAAGCGCAAGCGGTCAGGGTAGTCCTTTAAACGTAATTCTCCTCCAACAAGCTCAAACTTGGTCGAGGGTTGGTGCGCGACCATTTTCAGCTAATGCATTGCAATAGTTGTTGACGGCGCGTATTATGAGCCGGCCTTCCTGTGGTATAGTCTGATACATCTTGATTCACGCAATGGGTGACACCAACGCCAGGTACACAATCAATGACATCTCCCTACAGCATGACATGGCCACAGAACTAGAGCTGGCCCACATGATCCGCAATCAGTACACCAGGCGGCTCGTGATTGTGTATGAGTGTGTGCTCCACTACAGGAAGCTTGCATACAATAAAAATGACACACAGTGGAACATCATCCTGAACGTATCAGCTCGCAGCATGAAGGGCATCCTGTTGCCCTTTGAGGACCCTGTCAATGCATCATTTGCGAGGAAGACCCAAAGTTTACAAAGGTCAAGGTGACCATTTAGGGTACCCGCCACCAACTGTATGCCCAGGGTATGAGCGCCTAGCAGCAGTGGGATGAGGTGAAGAAGGCCTTTGCTGCAAGACGTGAATGTGATCTAGCGTGGCAATGGCTGTAAAATACCTGGCATTGGCGGAGGGTTACTGACCAGCAAGTACGCCCTGTGGCTTGACATGAGGACGAGTGACGACGGCCATGGAAGTGGCCGTCGCGTGTATAATGCGTCTGAGGGTGTCAATATCCAGATCACAAAAACCACAGAGACGGCTAGCACATTGATCGTCTATATGAATGTTAAGGATGGCCGGCTCATTAGTCGACTAAGTTTGCTTTTGCAAATGGCATTGGCTCAACTATTGTTTGTGGCCCGACTGGGTGTAGAAAAACATGATCGACCTACTTGAAGGCGCATTTGCCAGTTGCTTTCAGCATATTGTAATCCTCTGCCCCACAATCTGTTTCAACGAGACCTACCAGACACGGAGCTGGGTGTGGAAAGACCCCGAGGTGTATATTGGTGAACCCCGGTCGATATGACACGGAAGAGAAATAGGCTTGCTGTGGTCGTTTCGGGTGATCAGGCCCGTCACTATCTCGGTGTGCAACGTGTTACGGTTGACCAGGTTGAATCAAGTTGTATGTGATATAAGAGGCTCGTCTAGGTGCAAGCATGACACACAGTCTTGGACAGGCAGCACTACAGCTGTTCTCATGTGCTGCTGCTATGTTTCTCCCGATTCCACCAGAAAACAATCCAAAGCTAGTTGCAGACCTTGAGGCCGACCCGTTTGTTGGGCAGGCACTAACCACTACTACTTGCGAGCTATATCACCACTATTGCATGTAGTCACCACCTTGGTAGGGACTCTCTGTTGTTCATAAGAGGTGTAGGCAGATGAGTGAAGTTCTGACTGCTGAGCTTAAGGAGCTGAATGGGATCAAGTGTCAGTTTGCCCTGCAGGTGAGGCTCATGAAGCTCATCGGCGATGGCGACACAGAGCATGTTGAGCCTTTACTGCGTAATAAGGAGAAGGTGGTTCTCTCTGCGAAAGATATTGGCGATATCCTGAACATGTGCAATGCCAATATCCAAGAGTGGTTGGGGAAGTGGAACAACATAGGTTACAGCTAAGAGTTTGAGTCAGTCACAACCCTGTGGCGCTGGCAGCAAAGAAACGATCATAAACGTATGAACAAGAAGCGATCATAAACGTATGAAAAAGGACTACTGCCTTCTAAAGGGACTATCTAAGTATAACTAAGTATGTGCCTAATCTAGCCTAGAACGTCTTTGGCAGGGAAGGAAGCACTCCTATCATACACCACATCAGTAAACAGCCTGATTATATTCCACGTATAATCCTCATGCTAACTGAGAAGGATAGAGAGTTTCACTACACACAGATCAAAGATCTGAACTGCATGCTGTATGATCAGAGTAAGCACGAGCACGGCAAGTACTTTGGAAAGCACTACCTGCATGGCTGCACCACTTAAGTACTGCTCCAGACGCACAAGCCTGAGTGCATGCGGATAGAGCAGACTGCTGTGCGAGTTGACACCATGAAGCTTCCGGGCTCTGCACCTGATCCCACCAAGAGTAGCACCCAGAATACCGAGGAACATGAGCCATGCGGTTACGGCTATGTAGTAGTCCGGTGCGATGGTCAGACCAAACCCCTTGTAGTGTACAGTGGACTTAACACTATTGAGATGTGTGCAACTTGGGGGCGACTCCTTCTGTGACCACTGCCATATCAAGGGTAAGTACCGTGGCGCAGCCCATAACACATGCTGTGCATGTGGCCTTCCATAACCTACGCAATTATGATGGCCATCTCTTAATGCACGTAATCAGCAAGGTGGAAGGGCAGATCTGCATTCCCAAAAACGTGGAGAAGTGCATATTCATATCGACTGAACAGTTGCGCTTCATTAACACCTGGCCTTGCTTGACAAACTGGTCTCTACAAACAACCCAGAAGCATTTGAAATGACAAGTCTGACTTGGCGAGTGTCCAAGGGAGAGTACCCCTATGAGTTCATGGAGGGCTGGGATAAGTTGAATGCCCCGCTGCCGCCGATCCAGGAGTTCTACAGCAAGCTGTCTGAGCAGAACATATCTGCTGTCGATTATAAACATGCACAAAAAGGACTGGGACATATTCGAGTGCACCAATTTGTGCGACTACCATGACCTGTACCTGCTCACAGACATGATGTTCATGGCAAATATGTTTGAGATATTCTGCAAGACATGTCTGACGCAGTACGGTCTGGACCCAGTTCACTGCTATACCAGTCCAGGACTATCATGGGAGGCGCTGCTGAAGAGCTCAGCTGTTTCGCTTGAGTTGCCAACTCTTTGTTGCAACAACTTTTGACGCTCACCAGCTTCAAAAGTCGACCGTTAAAGATGTACGAAACAGGAGATTCCACTTACTCTAAGTATTCTACTTGCCAAACATGATAGATCTGCTCTCATCCTTTGGCTCTTAAATGAAGCATTATATATATATATATATATATATATATATATATATATATATATATATATATATATATATATATATATATATATATATATATATATATATATATATATATATATATATATATATATATATATATACATATACATATATATGTATATATTTACTCATATATATATTTATATATATATGTGTATATATATTTATATATATACATATATATATATAAATATATATATATATGTGTGTGTGGGAAATATGAAATTGCATACCGTCATCTGGCGCCTATTATAAAATCAACAAAAGCACATGTAAAACCACACATATGTTGATCCGACGTCTCGGGGCCGAGAATTATCTGATTGGTCGAGGCTTCCACGGCTCCGAATTGATAAGAGAATTTTTATCGTGGTTTTAAGGGACGCTATGTGTTAGTTATCGCATGGTCACGTGGGTGATATGGGGAAAGAACACGAGGACGCGTGAACCTATGTTATGTATGGTATCTGCCTAGCACCTGTAAATATGAGAGGTAGTCTGTTAATCCCCCATTCGGCCTCAGCTGCCTGTGTTTTATTGATGATTAGATAAATACTTTTCTTTCAGTACTTGTTTGTTTATTTGATTAGAATATGCTTCGATAGTTAGTTGTGTGAGACTTGCAGAACCCGTCCCAACTGCGGCAATCAGAGCTCAGCCGACTTCGCTGTTGTTTGATGTTAGCAACACTGTAGCGCAGTAGACACGGCTCGGCAGGTGTTACAATTTCGCGCCTCAGCATGATTCCGGGGAGATGGGATAATACCTTGACTTCCCGATGAGCGTTACGCAACCAGATTAGCGGCTGGCAAGCAAATGACTCTTGAGAAAACCGTCGTTTTAAGACTTGTAAAGTGTGTCGTTAGCAGATGAACAGAAGGCTTTGGTCTGAATCTTAAATACATTGTTTTGTGTTAAAAACAATGAAATTATGATTGATGAATTTGACGATGAAATGATTTATTTGATGATACAAGATATTTTAGTATCGTAACAGTTATCTCTTTTTCCGTTGAATGTAGTACTATAGTTTAAATTTATGTATCACAATTATTGTTTATGCAGGTACCTTGAGTACGAAAAAAATAAACATATATATAAACATATATATATTAAGAACCTCAGTAGTGTTGCCATGCTAGAGCAGCGGTGCTCTGTGAGGGACCATCTCAAGTGAAGTTGTTTCTCGGTGATATATCGACACGGTTGCAGTTATCGCATGGCAAACTGGGCGTTTGAGGTGATATGGGAAAAAGACCGAGCGTAGAGTAGGGTGCCATGCGATAAGACAAAGCAACCCATGTGCCTCAGAGGTGGCGTCTTCACATTTGTTGCTCGGGCTGAGGCTTGAGTGAGCGCTCTTAGCGAAGCTATACACTCTTTGGTGTTTCTGAGAGTCCACATAGAATTCATATTGTCTCCAATGTTAACTTTTGCGTACCAATCTAGCTCGCTAGCTCTCATTACATTTTCACACTAGCTTATATTTGAAACAATCATGAATGCACTCAAAAAACGTGTTTGAAAGGACAATGGTAATGACCATTCAGCTGCTTGAGATAAGGGGTGATGAGGTTAATGCCAATTTGCTAGGCGATATTGCAGACGAACAGCGCAAGCTAACTATTGATCGTTTGTATATCTCATCTTATAACTATTCGAATGCTGCATCGACAATAGTTTTTAACAATTACGTAGCAACATTGTTGGTTTTTTTAACCATATTATAATCTTCAATCGATAATATGCACAGCGATTTTGGTGTTACGCTGCAAAATGGCAATGTCCTTACGACAGTCGAACCAACCAATTGACTGCCAGAGGGTATGAAAACCTCCAGGAGGGAATGACCGTTACAATACGTCTGAATTCGTCTACGGCCAGCAGCCGGTGAAGGTAATTAGACAGGATACGAAATGCCACTAAGGAACACCGCACGTGCTCAGCCTAAGCTGCTAAATGCACGTGTAGCTGCAGAGAACGTCTCGGCTTCATGGTGCATACACAATAAAGTTATCATACTTGACATGTTAAAGGCAAAGTTTCGTTGGTGAATTGATTAAGGTGGAGATGTACTATTGGTAACGCGCCGAGGGAAGAGAACAGAGAAAGAAGCAATGCACTCCTGTGTCGTTGGGCAATATCATTCTGAACAAGAAACGTTTAAATGACGCAACGTTTTGTGTGGGGTTACTTTAACAAGATATATGAATAAGCTGGAGCTTGTAGACATAGTCGTATTCGTCAACATGCATGTGTGAGCATACGAAGCCATGAATCACAAAAATGGTCAGCTCATGTAAATCGCGCCTACCTTCATTACAACAACATTATGTTTAATTTAATTACTGTTACGTTTTTTGAGAGAGTGGGTGAAGCACCAGCGATGGATACACGATAAATAGATAAACCGGGATCAATTCTAGCTATTGAATTATTAATTTCAAAAAGAACGATTTTAAATTGCAATTGTTAATGTTTGAAAGCTATGGGTGACACTGACAAGAGACGTATGTGACAGCTTCTGTTTCTTGTGTCTCGCGAATCATGTAGTATTAGGCAAAACTAATGTGATTATAAAACTAATCATATCTATCACGCTATCCAATTCAGCCTAGTATATATATATATATATATATATATATATATATATATATATATATATATATATATATATATATATATATATATATATATATATATATATATATATATATATATATATATATATATATATATATATGTGTGTACATGTTTGTGTTATTCTTGACTAAAAACAAGACTCCTTTTCTGTCGAAAGGTCCTTATAACATGAGTAAATCAGAAACCAGACAATAACTTCTGTTACAGGCTGTTGTATTATTGATAAGCCCAGCATTTTTTGGACCCATTATGTGTCGGCCATTAATGGCTTTGAAGGTTTTGTCATCAACTGAAATGATTGCACCCGAAGGTCATGAATCGTTGAAAGAAACTAGGCCATACTGATGTAAATCCGCAGATTTGGTTTTGAGATGAGATGGTAGCCCCGGGGGTAGCCCTAACTAGGATAAGCTGTCTGGTGTAAAAGCGATGGTAGGCAAACGTGTGCAACTATAATATAAATTAACTGTGCAACTATTATAAATTTTACTTTTCAAATGTCAACTATTAAACAAATGCACTCATTTGTCAAATGGAAGCTCTGTTTTGATATCAGCCGCACAAAATGTAAATAACCAAAGTGTATACAAACAAAATTCAATCGATTTCTTTTTCATTACGACTTGCCATGACAGGATCAAACATCGAAGTATTTTCATTTGCAAATGTCATGTACATTCATAAACGATGAACCGAGGTGATACCGTGGTTAAGGACTAGACGGTTTGTGACATTTAGGAGGTTGGGATTAAAGCGAGGAATCATCACTCGTTATTCTTTGGCTGCAAATGGTGAAATTCAAATGTATGAATCACTCCACGAATAAGCCAAGCGTATATTAAAAGCTGTCAATCAAAGTTTTGTAATACGGTGTGGATCATCGCCCCTGTCACTGTCATATTCGCTTGCGCCTTTTTCGCCTTTTTCGGATAGATATGGTTCGAATCTGCATGGCACAATATCAGCTACACTCTCTGGATTGGAATGCTCAAGCATTTGAGACTATTCAACCCAAAACTCCATGGCCAAATAGTCCAACTCAAATACATCGCTCTACTTCATTATTCGCCATTGTTTACGGTGAAAACTGCGAGTTCATCGAGTGACGTCACGAGAGGCCATGCCGAAAATTTGGAAAAAGGGCGGCGGGTGCCGAAAAACCTACTTTATAGTTCAATTTACGTTATGTTCGGGTGACTTGTTCGAAAATTGAACCCCAAAAACCGAGTAAACGCAACTTTATCTTTAATTCAGTTTCATAAAAACAACCACGGAAAATTTATGTCATAGGCACTTTAAAACGAGAGGAATTGCTCTGAGCGAATAAGGATGTAGCATTGTTATCCCGAATAAGCCAAAGATAAGATTTGCATATCATATGAATTTTTGTTTGCATTTTACCTACATCATTTTTGTTTATCAGCTTCTGTAACCCTGGAGGGCAGTAGCAGTTGACACAATCGTAATGTTAATCAATTGCACTACCCAGAAGGAGAGCGTCATCGTGCTCATCTGTATTCAACGCGAGAACTATTAACACCTCGAGATAGGTATATACAGGAAAGTATCGGTTAACGTCTGGGACGTGACCAGGCTTCGACGCTAACTGGGATGAGGCATATTTCGTGTCAACTATATGAGATGGCTGGTATGAAGCACATGGTCCAGTGTCACCAGATCAAGTGCTATTAATTCACCTTCTGGTCACATAAACTTACCTCCTCCAAACTGATGAAGATATGGACGCTTCCTCATGAGAGATGAAAGATCAGTTAACATCACCAGGTAGTGATTTGCAATCACGCTTCATGCTTATACAAATCAAGACTTTCGTCATCTCTATGAGAAGCGACGTAATCAGGTTTCTCGATATATGTAATTTACATATGCCTACATACATCAGAATGTTATAGACTAAAGATCTATACTGTATTATACTGCACAGAACAGTTCCCACTCCTTTTTTATTCCAAGCGAAAATACCCTGTCGTTTGTGATGAATGCTGTCGGACAGGTGAAACTGTTATCCATATTTTCGTAATTTCGTTATTAAGATTCATCATATTCTTGCAGAAGTCCAATCTTTGAGATTATGGAAACGGTCAACGTTTAGATTCCAATTCTCAGCACGATTGGTCTTGTGCTTGTTTCGGACAGGATATCTATCTTTTTTATGTAGATGTCAACCCTATGCCAAAATAACGAAATAAGGACTAACGGATATATAAAACACAAGGCAGAAGATGTATTTGCTTGGGAAAAAAATGACATAATTATCCCATCCTGCCAAACAGTGGAAATAGAAGTAAATGTCTTGTAAACAGCCGAATAATATATGCTACCTGTGAGAAGTGTCTGGGTAAATGAAAACTGCACAGATAAATGGGGTAGTACTGTCGCAAAGTATCGGCGAACAACAACATCACAGTGACTCAATGTGTCATAAAGGAATTTTCACACATCAACAATATACTTTTCCAAGAACACAATACATCTTCCCTTTTTACAAGATCGGGCTTTACACTAGCAGTGCCAAGGCAGGTACAAAGAGAGTGAGATTTAGCACTAAATCCCTCTTCCGGTTGCTGTCATTTTAAACAGCGCTGTCAATCCCACAACCTAGTGCTTAAATGCGTGTTACAGCGTGATATATGCAGAAATTTGAACTAAGCATCTCAAACTTAAGTATGTTCCATAAGGAATGATATACATCAGTAATCGCGGTCTGGTGTAATTATTTCGCGAAATCCAGCAAAATTTGCACCATTTCTATTCTACCATTGAGATGAGAGAAGGGTTTTTTTCGTAGCGAAGCGGGGCGTTATTAGTGTTTTCTGTGTCACAGCCTCAGAATATATACGTCGCGGCCTAACAATTGTCAGGCATCGATGTTTATCGAATCAGAATAAAACGAGTTCTGTATATATCCTACCCATTCGCTGAATCAATGGAGAAGAGTCGGAGCCATCGTCATGTATTGTTACCGGCGTGTGAAGCAAGATCAATTTCAAATACGAGGTCACAATCTGCTATTATGGATACTCCTCATCTATATGCATTAGCTTTTATTTCGTTATATTGGAATTGTCACCAACATGGATTAAGACAGCACACTGTCGTGTCCACATTAAGCATTAGATGAATCGCATCATCAATGTTAAGTAAACTATAATATGAGTGATCCGTACATCGTTTACATAATCTCAAGAATGCAATGAATTAATTCATTAAGAAACACAGAGGGCGGCATGGATAATTGATTCATCTGACCAACTGCATTAATCACGAAAGAATATTACAAAGTGAGAATTGTACGTAAAAAAATATATACAATCATATGTATATATATTTGTAGGTATATATAAATATATTCATATATATATATATATATATATTTATATATATGTCAAATATATATATATGTATATATATGCGTGTATATATATATATGAATATATATACATATATATAAATATATATATATAAATATAATATAGATACATATATATAAATTGATATAAATGTATATACATATATGTAATTGTACATATAAATACATATAGATACATATAAACATATATTTACACATATGTATATATAGATACATATATATAAACATATATAAATATATATATATATAAATAAATATATATACATATACATATATATATATGCATAAAATATACATGTGTAAAAACATGCATATACACATATAATGCACTTATATATATATATACATATATATTTATATTTATATGCAAAAATTTAAATAGGTGCAAATATATACGTATACATATATACATAAGTACACACACACACACACACATACATATATATATATATATATATATATATATATATATATATATATATATATATATATATATATACATATTTATACATATATATATATAAATTTATGTATATATGAATATATATATATACATGCTATAGCTATATATATGTATGTATATAGATAGATATATATGCATATATATATATAGATAGATATATATGTGTTATAATACTGTTTTAGTTAAGAGTACCCTCTCCCTCACACCTTAATTATAGAGTACTACCTCCCTCCCATCTTAATTATCAGCGCAGTAGGGCACGGCAATACCGAGGGAAATCGTACTCCCGAAGGGCTATATAACCAACCCTCGCATATGAATACGGGGATATCACCTAGTCAGAGAAACGATTCGGACCGCGAGATTCCAGGGAGCTTCATTGTTGAAATTAAATAAACCAAATAAGCATCTCTACTCCAGGACTCGCGTTAATTTCCTCTGACTAGTCCCCACTCCAGCAACTACAGGCAGTGAGTAAAGGTACTATAACGAAGAGCGTGTATAAGCAAGAAAAGCTTAGAAATTCTAGCTTAACATTTGGTGTGAGAGTCAGGGTAGTTGGCAACTTCCTCTGTTGTCAATGCACACATTTTCCCGACGCTTACACGCTCTTACGTTAGAGAAGAAAGCTGACAATTGCTACATACGCCGAGAGAAGAGACAAGAGGCCGCAAGCTACGACGCGATCATGATCCAGGGCAACGGCAGCGTATATCGGCCTCTTCCACACGACTGAACTATGGCGTACTAGCGACCTGGCACTATCAAGACATCGGAGATGATGACCACATACCCCCCTTTCAGCTTCTACCACTGGTAAGTACCTCACTCATATAATACATTGAAATAAGGTGACTGTAAAATTATTATTGCTCATCTGGACCTTCCGTCGCGCATAAGTACCTCCTCCACACAAAACACCCCTCCCGCTATCGCCTTAATTTTAACCTCCCGAATCCGACAAACCTTATGCTAGGACGGAAAAACGCAAAATTTGTTAAAAATTATTTGATGTCAAATATCCTCCATATTCAAATTAAGTATTAAATATTATTTTTGTTGGCGAACAATATGAGTGGGTCTTCGAGGACGCAAGGATGTGGCGCGGAAGATGAGCATTAACGATTTTGAAACCAATAACGAATTACGTCTACCTAGCCTCATTGATTCATTTTCATAGTATTGTTGGTACATATTTCCCATTTAGAAATTTTTCCAACCAATGTCATATTATTTTTAGCCATATACTATCTTCTCAGAACAGGACGCCTATATTCATTTTATATGCATAACCATTTTTTTCGCGCAATTATTTCACACACATATTTCATTCACTATTCCAACCCTACAACATTTTACCAACGATACCATCTCAACCACGTGTCAAACGCATTCAAACGCATTAACCTGACGGTTAGACAATTTCAAATTATCAAGGCGAACTCAGGAACCAACTAAAGTGTCAAAGATAACAAAGCCGTGAAATTCAAATGTTTATCAGTCCAATTTAAGGTTTTAACAGTCGGCCCGTATACCCAGGGCTGTTTAACTACTTTTGCAAACATGCTGCACTCAGACATTCACACAGATAAAAGACCCTCATTTGTGCATCCACCAATTATCAAGGATTAAAGACTCCATTGTAATTGCAACAAACACGACCGTCTCTGAGGCCCAAGCTGCCACCCTTTAATTGCACTTCAATTTAAGTCTCAAAGGCAGTCTCCAAAGTGACATACACATTTGACGTTTAATCTAACGCATCCTTTGCCGCCACACGAAATTCAGTAAACTGTTAGTCCAGGTTAAATTATAAGAAGACTTTTAAAACTTGTCTTCTTCCACACAGCGCAAACTTGACACAATTATATTCACAATTATTTTGCCTCTATGTCTGCAGATAATAAGACAAAATCTTACAATAAGTGAAGTCAAATGCGCTATTATCGCACCGTCTGGCATATCATGCGGACACGCGTAAAATTAGCGACCCTTTGTGTTACACATTACCCATAACGCTAATCTTATATTATTCAAGTATATGCGGGGTATAATCTCATGAAGGGAATCTGCAGCTTAGGAAAGACGTGCGTATTTATCAAATAATTAACGGAGAAGTATTGTAAACATTTAATTCTCAATACAAATATATATGAGTTGTTTTTATTGATCTTCTCCCGCGCGTACAACACACAATTAAAGTGTCACACCGTTGTGTATCCGGACTTGCATGTTAGATAGTGGCCATGTGCAACATATATATTCTTTGAGGCATAACTATTCTAAACAGGCTCTCAGCAGCATAGCTTTGTTAAATGCTATTTTGGGCAATAACCGTCACTCATTAACACGCACTCCAATCACTTTATGCAAAGCAATATACAATCATTCAAACACACCTCACACTTTTCTTTGCATAATACACCAATATTCATTTTGAGATGTTATAATATTACACATAAGCAACATACTCACTTAAACTTACACCTTGAACACTCATGTTTTTAATACGTCTTACATTACACATAATCAAGACACACTGATCGCTGCCGTAAGTTCATTTGTTCCCAGGTATATTTACGCCAAACAAGAGGGAGATAGCGCCTTCACCCGACGCGCCAACACCTTGTAGCCAAAGCTTACGTCTTCCTGACCAAGGATACAGTGGAGACACACAACGGCACAACCAGGCGTCGGATACATCCAAAGAAATCCACAAATTTCAATAACATCCATGGCATTAGTCCATTGTTCTTGTATTTTTAATTTCCATGACATTAGTTTAATTCTTCCAAAATTAATAGTTAAATTAGATACAATAGGTTATTTTACTATTTTCACGATTATTAAGTATAGACTCATCGCTTTTTCCCATGTGGTTTTAGTGCGGAGTAATACTGTGAAAATGTAATTAATGTCATAACGGCTAGAGTATTCCATATTTTAATTCTTTCCATTTTATTGTAATATATTTATCTTAATACCATTTAGGCTAGCAAAATTAGATCATTTGAAAAATTATTGTAACCTAATATAATTACCTATTATTGTTATGGACATGTGCCAATGTAAAACAGTATTGGCGCATGTCCAAGCTACCCTGGGATCAATCAAAATTCAAAATCTAATAATATTAGGCTCGTGTCGTGCTGTCCCTTTACTTTATAACTCTTATTCCAAATTCTATTTCATCAACCTTCAATTAGTTTAACAAAGTCAGTTTTCAAAATTCAAGGGTAAATTCTAAATTTATTGAACAGTGGAAGTTCAACTTTATTATGGTTGGGGAGGATGTTATAATACTGTATTAGTTAAGAGTACCCTCTCCCTCACACCTTAATTATAGAGTACCCCCTCCCTACCATCTTAATTATCAGCGCAGTACGACACGCCAATACCGAGGGAAATCGTACTCCCGAAGGGCTATATAACCAACCCTCGCATATGAAATTGGGGAGATTCATCTAGTCAGAGAAACGATTCGGACCGCGAGATTCCAGGGAGCTTCATTGTTGAAATTTAATAAACCAAATAAGCATCTCTTCTCCAGGACTCGCGTTAATTTCCTCCGATTAGTCCCCACTCCAGCAACTACAGGCAGTGAGTAACAGTACTATAACGAAGAGCGTGCATAAGCAAGAAAAGCTTAGAAAATCTAGCTTTACATTAGGATGTTATAATACTGTTTTAGTTAAGAGTACCCTCTCCCTCACACCTTAATTATAGAGTAGCCCCTCCCTCCCATCTTAATTATCAGCGCGGTACGACACGCCAATACCGAGGGAAATCGTACTCCCGAAGAGCTATATAACCAACCTAAGAAATGCAGAAAAATTTTCATGGGCCTTTCTTCGTTGTCGGATATGCAACCCCTACCACGGTTAAATTAAAACGCCTATCAGACGGGAAGCACTTGGACAAGACAGTCAATGTTATGCGTTTGAAGAAGGGACACATAAGGGAAAAAACCAACAAATGGGATCCTTTGAATGTTGAGGATCTCGGAGATCTATCGGAAGAGGATCTTCCCAGCGACAGCTTTAATCAAGCTGCAACAGATAATGACGATTCGGACTCGGACGTGCCTGACGATGCGCCCCGCAGAGAAGGGTTACGCCCTCGAGTCAATCATGCTGACAGATTCGATACTCCCAGCGTTGTCCACACGGCCCCTTCAACACCCTCCATGGCTAATACACCAAGCCTTCTGCCCCGACGGCGTACATGCAAACAATCATTCGAAACAACACGTGCAGATGCTCCATCCCAACAAAATATCCCACCACCAACCGCCTTAACCAAAACTTCCCACAAGCCACAAGCTGTACGTAAGGATTGGAAGACACATGATGTAGTAAAATTGATTGGATCAAAGGTTCCTCGATTTTCAAATAAAGTAAAGTATAACATCATTTTTGCCGGCGGACAATCTGAGTGGATTTTTTAGGACAAACTCAACAGCGCCACCAAGTCTCTGGCGCGAAAGATGCACATTACCGATTTATGACAACATTACCAATTTATGACAACATTTACCGATTTGTGACACTATTTACCAATATATGCACCATCTACCGATTAATATTTAATATTAATCTAGCTCTTTTGACTTTTGAAATGCTCCCCCTCTTTTCCATTGTCAGCACGACATGTTTCACTAGCCCGGGTCAACCTCTGCACTTAAGACGGGGGTGTGACCCTGATAAGTAGACCTGGCTGGTACCTTTTCCCATTGGCCAATGACCCTTCGTGCCCACGCCCCATGTGAGCTGTTGGGGTTGACCTTTGTGAAGGGGGACCGGCTATACCTGGACCAATGGGAGGCCAGCTGTGGGTGTGGTTCCGAGCGTAATCCAATGCCGGAACCCCGATAAAATAGCTGGCCTCTCCGAAGTACAGGGAGATCTACCTAGCGAAGAGACGAAGTATCTGAACAAGATTTCTGACCCGAGATTCCAGAGAAAGCTAATAAGCCAAACTCGAATAAATCAACAACAACTCAACTCCTGGACTCGTGTGTTTTCTCTGGCTATTGTCCCCACTCAAGCAACTACAAGCAGCTACAATATTCCTAGAAACGAAGGAGTGCGCAGAAATATAAGTATAACAAGAGTATAGCTATAAGAAGGAATTATAGTTATAAGATATGCATATATATAAACATGTATATATATATATATCAATATAAATATATTTTATATATATATATATATATATATATATATATATATAAATTTATTCATATATGAATATATATATATAAACATGTATATAAATATATATATGTATGTATATCGATAAATACATATGCATATATATATAGATAGATATATATGCATATATATACATATATGTATCAATATATATACATGTTAATATATTTATATATATATATATTTTTATATATATATATATATATATATATATATATATATATATATATATATATATATTTATGTATAAATATATATATATATATATATATATATATATATATATATCTATATATATATATATATATATATATATATATATATCTATTTATATATATGAATGCATTCATATATATAACAATATAAATCATACATAAATATATATATATACGTATATATAATTAAACATGTTTCTACATGTATATATATATATGCATATACATATATATATATATATATATATAAATTTATTTTATATATGAATATATATATAAACATGTATATAAATATATATATGTATGTATATCGATAAATACATATGCATATATATATAGATAGATATACATGCATATATATACATATATGTATCAATATATATACATGTTAATATATATATATATATATATAGATTTATATATAGATATATATATATATATATATATATATATATATGTATATTTATATATATATATATAAATATTTATGTATAAATATATATATATATATATATGTATATATATATATTATATATATATATATATATATATATATATATACATATATATATATATTTATATATATGCATGCATTCATATATATAACAATATAAATCATACATAAATATATATATATATACGTATATAAAATTAAACATGTTTCTACATGTATATATATATATGCATATATATATATGCAATTATATATATATACACATATTTGCATATGTATGTAATTATATACACATATGTATATAATATTTATAAATACATATAGATATGTATATTCATATTTATATACATATATTGATATATGTATATATACAAAATACATGGATATAATATATATATATATATATATATATAATACATATATATATATTTATATGTATATAGATGTATATATATATATTTATATATATCTATATAAATATATATTTGTAGATATATATATATATACATATATATATATATTAATATATGGATATATATCAGCATAAATATTGCCGTGACATCAACGCAATATCATTTGCAAAGGCCGTAAATTATGCACAGAACAGATACTGCTGTCAGCATAAAACCGCTTTCATCGCACGTATATATATATATATATATATACATAATTTATATAGACATATATATGTAGATATATATATAAATATATATTAATGAAACAAAAATATACATATATATTTATATATATATATGTATATTTATATATATATATATGCATATATTCATACGAATATG
>CM067344.1:58931446-59061446 GCA_034190875.2 Urechis unicinctus | reverse complement strand
AGATAGCAATATTCTGAGGCCCATTTCATGCTGGTTCATGGAGCCTGAGAGTAATGAAGCATCTCTCATTATTCATGGCAACCAACAGTGATGTCAGAGTATATTTATGTATGTCAGTGGCGCGTCAGATGAGCTCCCACTGCATTATTGACGGGTTTTGCTGGAAGTTGCACATGCACACGATTTCTACTCACTTTCCATTTTCTGATGTCTATTTGAAATGAAAGACACTGCTCTGCGTGATTTAGCATGTAACATTGTTGTCCAGGAATAAGTCATTGATAAGATTTGCAAATTCATATGGATTTTTTATTGGATTTTACCTACATCATTTTTGTTTATCAGCTTCTGTAACCCTGGAGGGCAGCAGCAGTTGACACCATCGTAATGTTAATCAATTGCACTATCCAGAAGGAGAGCGTCATCGTGCTCATCTGTATTCAACGTGAGAACTATTAAAACCTCAAGATAGGTTTATACAGGAAAGGATCGGTTGTCGTCATGGACATGACCAGGCTGCGTGGCTAACTTGGATGACACATAGGCATTTTTCGTGCCAGCTATATGAGATGGTTGATATGAAGCACATGATCCGGTATCACCAGATCAAGACTCATCGTGCTATAGGTTCACCTGCTGGTCACATAAACCACCCTCCTCAAAACTGATAAAGCTATGGATGCTTCCTCGCGAAAGGTCAAAGATCAGCTTACATCACCAGGTAGTGATTTGCAACCACGCTTCATGCTTAGACAGATCAATACTTTCGTCATGAGAAGCGACGTAATCAGGTTCCTCGATATATGTAATCTACATATGCCTACATACTTATGAATGCTAAAGACTAAAGATCCATACTTAAACCAACCATATTGCACTGCACAGAACAGTTCCCACATTTTTACGCCAGGTAAAAGTGCACTGCCGTTTGTGATGAATGCTGTCGTTCAAATGAAACTGTTATCCATACATCTCTTTATGTTACTTCGTGATTAAGATTCATCATATTCTTGCCGTGGTTCATTTCTTGAGATTATAAAAACGATGTACGGATCACACATGTCAAAGTTAACATAAAACTCCTCAATATAATTGATGTAGTGCAAGTTGACGTCAACACAACGCCAATATAATGGAATAAAAACTAATGCATACAGATGAGGAGTATCAATGAAAGGAGATTGTGACCTCGTATGTGACATTCGTCTTGCTTCACACGGCGATAACAATACTTGACCATGGCTCCGACTCTACTCGCCATTGATTCAGCCGAATGGGTAGGCTATATATAGAACACACTTGTTTAGATTCAGATAAACTTCCGACATATATCAGGCCGCGATATATATCTGTGAAGCAATCATTTCATACACAGTCATGTCAACACAGCGCAAGATTGGTGCCTTCTTACCCATCAGATGGTTCGGTCGTATTGCAGAAACCAACAAATGCCCAATGGGAGTTAATATGCATTGAACTTAAGCACAGGTGTGCCAAACCTTAGTCTTAATTTACTATCGAGAAAACTGCAGCATTTGGCATCGAAAACCCTCAGCACGCAGGTATAATTTCTGTGAGCGCCGAACGAAAGGAATCGCACGATTATTCTCCTGTAATAGGGATCGAGCGGAACCAACTATGTTCTACAACAATGTTATTTCAACCATCATTATTCCTCTGTTCATTGAATACAGCAGCAGCGAGTCTTAATGAAATTCGCTTCCCTTGTGTGCCAGATTGCTGATAGTTGTTTTTGAGACGTCACTCGTTGACGCTGAACACCTCCAGTCCCGTTTACGACCGACCTACAGTCAGTCATAACACATTGGTATCTTAACGCGCCTAGCCATTTCCAAACAAATAGGTGCACATTATCTCTGTGCAAAGAGAATAAGCATACTTCTACATACGTTTCAACATCGTCTGCGTCTTCCGCATTGGGTGCTTATTGCTGGAGGCAGCAGAATGTGACTTGTATTCATAGCTTGTCATGTGGATGAGGTGAGTTGGTAATAGAAGTAACCTACTTTAGGCTGTGACTCAGACAACACACTTAAGGTTCCACATCGCTACGAAAACAATTTAACAAATAGCGTTATTAAACTACCTGGTAGAATGGAAATGGCGTTTATTTTCACAGCGCGATACAAGCCACTAAACCGTATGCGAATGTGTTTTTTCTTTATTTCAGAACGATAATTCTATCCCTTATGAAAATCGTGCAATCCAGTGCATTATATTGTGCTTTTCTCTGGCTATCTGCCTACAGCTCGAAGATGGCGTGTTTACCAGAGACAAAGAGTCGGATGCGTGGACACAGCCGTTATGCAGCTATGCCGTGCCCGCTATGATGTGCCACCATGAGGATATTGAGAGCCACGTTCATGCGTATTACATTATGATCCATGATAAAACTTGTCTGCTGTGACACAGATTACACGACGTGTGTCATTACGATGAACTACCGGCAACATCGACAAGTTTCTGCAACTAAGGAGTTAAGATATAACAGCAGCATTGTATAAGTTTGTCTAGCATGAGTGGTCGAGAAACAACTTCTACTTTTGTCTGTTGAGCTTCTTTGCCAACAGCATATGCCTTTAACGTAATGATTCTAAAAGGTAGATGAGGTAATGAAACCAGTTACGACCATTTCATGACCTGCATATTGAGCAGCCACCATTTGTACTATTCTTTATTATTCCTCATCCTATTTCAATTGAATCCGCATGGTGTAAGTGATATACATTCGCACAGTTAAGATATGCACTACAGCGAGTTTGAACGTCTTTCATTTTGTGCGGCCAATTTTACCGAGCCGAAAAATATACTGATCGATTTTCAATATTTTTATTAGACTTATATACGCATGATGTACAGTGAAAAATCTCTTTCATATGGTCGTATCGGCTCATCGATAAACAACACCTCCCTAAAACCAAGAACCGTATGAATGGTGCCTCTAAATCATTCCGCGCGCCCTATAACTAACTCACTACTGCCGTGAATACTCCCGCTAAGGTAACAAAATGTGGGCTACAACCATAAGTTAAATAGTTATTTTCGTCCAAACACATAGTTCCCTTAATTACAAAACGACTGTAGGACCATTTTATTCGTAGTCATTTGACAGCAAATATAATGCGCCGAGGCTCGCTTGAGATTGAAACGGAAACATGAAAGTTTCAATAAAAGGCGGATCAGTCACCCAAAGCTGTGTCAGTCATGGTGGGTTGAAGATAACACCATCAAGCTCGAGTTTTAGTCTTTGCATTCATTGCCACAATTTCCAACGAGTTCGCAAGCGTAATTAACGTCAACAACAATGGCTATGGATCAATCTACAGAGACCGCCGCGCCGCGCAGCGACTTAAGGTCTGAAAAGTTTTAACTTAAGGTTTCCAAGGTCCCGTTGCCAAGCAGCTTGCCAGGCAACCTCGTCCCTAAAATGGGGCTGGAACCCGTCTTTAATATAGTATGATTTCTCAGGCATCCGAGGCTTAAAAGTCATGGTACCAGTGAAAATATTTGAGAAACTTTTGATAAATTGTAAAACCGCCAATTTCCATCTCATGGTCTTCAACTTTAATCGCAAGTTAATATTGATGTCTTGGTGACGTAAACCGATTACCAAGTTTATGAAGTCGATAGTGTCACTTCCTGCAAGAACGCATCTCATCAAACACATTTGTATTATTATTATTTTGCAATTGATGGAAACTCATTTCAAACTAAACAATCAACTACATAAATCAAATTGTTAAATATGTAATATCATACAATTAAGTGTGAAGGTTGTTGAATAAAAAAGAACAATTCCATTTTGATGATGATGATAATGATGATGATCCTTACGATTGAGGTGCAGCATGGCGTGTATGACGTAAAGTCCCATACCGTTCCAGTCAATGACGTCATTCCAGAGTAGCCTTCTGTCCGTCCAATCAGGTGTGGTAAACTTGTAAGGCTCAACGTGTAGCAGGTCTTGTCGTTTCAAATATAACTGGTACGTTACGCGTGCGCAGTTGAAATCCCAATCAATAGCCCGATAATTGTCAGCGTATGATTTGTGCCATAAGCGCAAAAAGGGCGCGTTCTTTCTCGCCATTATGATCCCGGCTATAAATTTCGGCGGCTTTTCTTTGTCCAGTGTCGTGTCAAAGACGCGCAGAGGATCCATTGATCGTAAAACTATGACGTCATAATCCAGGTAGATGCCGCCATATTGCTGAAGGATCTCTATCTTGGCCACGTCTTCGCGGTGATACATATGAAGGAGATGCTGGTCATTGTTTACTTCAATGTGTCAATTCATGTATGCATATTGCTTTTTCATGCAAACATAAACGGTCGTACTTCGTTTAAGTTCGTACTTAGATCGGCGCCGATCCGCGACCTGATACCCCCCATGCCACTTATCGTCTCAATGTTGCTGTCGTTGTTGCCAGCAAAAGATATATACGGCTTTCTTCTAGCTGTCTCATTTAGAAGGTTTTAAATGTAATATGAAATATAAAGCTAATTCTGACGTGTGTGAGAATATAAAGGTCTTTTATGACGTCATATCACCATGACTCAACGTCGACGCATTTGTGGCCAGTCTTTATCAGATAATGAGTGCCTCTACGCTCTGCCGCCTGCGCGTATAGATGTGCGCTTTGTCCTGTAGGGTCTGTGCGTGAGTTCGACCACTAGCGTCTAGCGCAAGGAGGAGAATGAGTTACCTTTACTAGTTTAAGCGACGTGTGTTACGCTTTCACGGCGCTGACATTTTCAGTATTTTACTGTGGCATGTACCATGTCATTTCACAGTTAACAGGTAAATTGAAAAATTGAGAAACGCAACTAACTGTATCCGCATGGCGGCAGCAGTCAGGCCCCGCGGTAACCGTGATATTTGTCATTAATCAGGCTTCGAAATTATGGCGTATGCTAAGCCCTGGTCAGTGAGCTGGGATATAAAGATATCAATGCTTTTGTCTGTCACCTGGAAGATTACGATATCTATTGAATGGAAACCCGGTAACTTCTATAAGTAGAAAACAAGCACTGGCTAATTCGTATGGGCAGTATTCTGCCAGTCACGGGAAAGAGATCAGCGAAGGTAAATGCTACTTGCAGTGGCTACCGTCAATACCGATAACCCCAATTACGCATGCACGCATGCGCAACAGCGCACCTGGCGTAACTAGGCACGTGACCCCGGTACAAACAAAGAGGTTCACGTTCACAACAATGGCGCACAAAACAGATTTTTCGCGTTGGAAAGACGAACAACTGCGGAGTTTTTGGAAGGATAGAGGGGTTACAACGACGGATTACCGACGTCAAGATCGGGTTAAACTTGGACTTAATTTGCCCTGTGATCCTGACTTCAGTCGTGCGAAATTGGTAATGCCCCCGTGCTCGGAGTCTAGTTTTCAGACTTTTTTTGCGGTAATCCCGAGTTTACTCTCTACGATATTTTCAACTATTTGATAGCATCGCGCTCTGACTTCGACAAAAGGAAAGTGAAGAGCTACAAGTCTTTTGAAGACTATAGATTTTTTGCTGATGGCAATGTGCTCCAGCAGAGACGTTCAAAACAGCATGACTTTTCTGTGCCAGTACAGGATATGACAATTAGAAGTGCGAGGTGAGACAAATATGTTGGTTCATATGAATAACATTAGCTGTATTTATCCCAGGCTAAAGTTGTCAGTTAGGATTATTAAGTCCATGAGTAATTTCTACTATCATTTTTGCATCTGTTCTAGGTATAGAACCACACTAGAGTCATCACTTGGTAAACAAGTTGATGCCTTTGACCCTCGTCACCCAAGTGACAGGTTGCCCACCTCAGAGGACCAGCTACAGGGCCTGGCACACAAAATCAGACAGTTATGGAAATGCTTCAGTTTATTGTCTCCAGACAGACCGTACATGGCATTGTGAGTTGTTCATGTCACCCGAAAAGACTACTCGAGATCAAGTGCTCATATGCACTGAGAAAAAAAATCCTCGATTGGCAGCCATTGACAAGGGGTGCGTAGAAAATGAAGATGGGCCTCTTCACATCAAGCTCAACAGTGCTTATTACACTCAAGTGCAGGAACAGATGGAAATTTATGGTGTACAGAATTGTGACTTTGTGTTGTACACAATAAAAGGCTTCCTCATTATCAGTGTACCCTTTGATGAAGAAAAAGTTTGCAGAAAGTGTGAGTAATGTGTCGCATTTTTCTTTTCATCATTTCTCTTTCGAGAAATAATCAAGTTGGCTCAGCAATAGTGTTCTTATTTTTTCTGTGGACTAATGTTTTGATGTATAGTTTGTTTTAATTTATAATATTTCATTTCATGTTCTCGTTCATAATAGCCATAATGTTTATGAATAAATGAATAAATGGTTAAATGCAATGGAAGTGTGTTTATTATTCTTTATTGTACAATTAATCAGTGTTTTGTAGAGTTGGCATGGAACTGTCTTGTTATAAACTGGGGAAAAATATAAACTGGTCTTCAACAAATAGATATAAACTATTTTTTTCTTAACTGCAGTTACGAAACAAAATCATACTTTTAACACAAACATATATTTGAGTGTTGAGAACCTGTTTATGTTTTAATATGGTTACATGGTTCTTGCTACACACACCAGGTTTTTGCTGCTTTGGCATGGGGGGATCAACACAGAATCTTTCTTTAGGTGAAGGCCTTTGTTTTTTCGCATGAAGCGCTGAAGTTCAGTTTCTGAATGGAAAGTAACAGGTATTGGGTAAGGATGCTCAATTGTTGGACCGTTTCCCCCGATGAAATGCTTTGTACAGATATAGGTGCCCTCATTAACCTTCTCTGGCCCAAAATTTTCCCGTCCACTAGCCGCGCACGACGGTAATATAAATATATCAATAAGACGTCGTGCACGGCTACCCGTCCACATGCCCTGGTCCACTCTCTGCATTTCTTTGGATTGGAGCGTAGCTTTGGAAAAGGAATGAAAGACACGCCATTCATTCTTTCACGATCTCTATATTGGCTGTCTGAGTTGCACCTACCCCAGCAGCAATGTTTCGTGGGCATTCTGGTTCGATGTGATCGTTAATTATTCGCTACAAACTGTTCATGCAGCGTCGCTAAGGAAAAGCTTGTTACGGGTTGCGGGCCTTAGCAACAAGACGGGGTACGGGAAGAATTACTTCCGGGTCACTGGGAAACGGCTTATTGTTGTTATTTTGAATGAGGAAATATTGCATGGGTAAAGTTCCCACGGGCGACTGGGCATGAAACAATATGTCAATGAACTTTTATTGTTAGGCCTCGCAGATCGATCACTTCATTTATGGTGTAACCAGTGAACGGAAATATTTTGACATCAAGTAACTGTGTAACTTATAATTGAAAGATTATGGACCAAGAAGGTTAACCGAAGTTTGTACTTGTCTGTCACTGATATGCAACTCAACAATCAAGACAGGTAACCTAGTGTAGCAACCTAGTGACTAAATATGGATAGTGACCCTAAATATGTGGATGTGACCGAGTGGAACCAAAGAGTTTATAGCTACACTAAGAGGGCTCACTTCGAGTAGCTCTGTGACGATCGCTGTCATAATTATAATACATTGCAATTGATAGTAGCGCTGCCGTGACACAAACAAAAGCACCTGGGAATACTGGGCCGACGTCACTGCGATTGAGCGGGAAAATGTCGTTTCGCAGAGCCTTGTCGTTTCCAAAACAATAGGGTTGTTGATAGCGAAAATAACAAGTACACTATTGAATAAATGTCAACTTGATAAATTACCCCGTCTGGGATACACCAATCGAAAACAGTTCGTCTCTAACAGCGTCCGCGCAGTTTACGATCCTCGGTCTTTCATGTCCGCACTGTGCAGGGTAGTTTAAGACTGTAAATAACTGTCTGCATCGAGGAAACTGGCCTGGGGTCGACATTAACATTTGTTGGCATGTCAGGGGCATGTGAAGGTCTCGATCAAAGAGTTTATAGCTACGCTAAGCTGCGTGACGATTATGAAATTACACGAAAGACACCCCCGTCATCAGGCGACGATACCATGAAATCAAAAAAAAGCACATGGGACTGTTGATCCAACGTCTTGGGGCATCTGATTGGTCGAGGCGACTACAGCTCTTAATAAAAAAGAGAATTCAATGTGGTATTACGAGACGCATTGACAAAACGCTATGACAATACGCTTCGGCTTACATGTGGCGTCTACCTAACTGTTCAATTTCTAGATCAGGGATTCCTGACAGTAATGTGTTATATGGTGAATACCGAAGTAGAGTTAAAATGAAGAGATAAGTTTAACCTAATTGAGCAGCCGTATTCTAGGTAAAATGGAAAAAAGAGGAAACTCTATGTGGACGAAAAAGAGACTAGAAGGTGGAAAAGATCAAAATGCGAACGATTATCCAAGGGCATGTCAACAGCAGCCGATTGACAGGACCAGGCTCTTCTAGCCTCTCGTCTAGGTCCAAAATGGTGTGCTCCATTAGACCACCAGGATCCCATTGTCCACCGACACTAGTCGCAAACCACGGCCAACAGGTTGCACCTTATTAGTCACCTCTTACGACATACAGGGGTATACAGTGGGCCTTTTCTACCCTCGGACCATAACGGGGCAGGATTACTGAGGAACACGCATATGTAACTGCACCTATGTGAGAGGAGTGTACTTTAATGTTTGGAATTTCGACCTTAGAATGAGTTCATGCTTTTTGCAGTTACTGACCGAAAAGAGTTCTTGAAACTTAATTTGTAGCGGGCAATATAACTAATGTACCAGGTGGACCAGTTGTTGAAATGGTAATCAGACTGCACGATATGTACGAATACACAAAGTTATTTGAAGGGGTATAACAATAGTGAACGGTTGCCTTGACATATTCCCTCTGTAATGACGGAGAATGAGCTGCAAGATACGAAGGTATGGAAGAGAGTTACCATGAGGGATGTTGAGAAAGGAACGATCACCGTATCAAACCACCCAAGTAGCCTCACCGGACTTTCGCGTTATGATCTACCCAATGCATAGAAACGTATAAAACGAGATCAGAAACATTGCTCTGATGTGGTTAGAATTGAATTGGTCGATAATGATTGACAAGGAGTCCACTGATTTATGCAATGTTGGAAGTAATATAAGATCCCTCCAAATTGCAAGAGAGCCTTGCCTTCGAATACCCACTAATGCGCTTTGGATGATAAAGTGGGAAAGAGATTCATAGAAGCTTAGTCACTTATTGATAAAAGAAAAATGCTGCTGCTACATAAGTTAGGATGGTGACATGTGCAAAACCAAGGAAAACCTATAGGGGCTACTTTAGGGGAACTGTCAAATATCAAATTTGATATCTTGTATAACAAGCATTGTACATTCGCCAAAATAAATTGAACTGAACTTATATGCTCATTTCTGGTCAGTGATGTCAGTAAGTCGGTCAATAGGCGCCTAAATAACGACTCAGAGGTGTCTTTCATTGCCCAATAACAACTCGCACCTTCTTACTCATGGCTGAGGAGTAGTGAATAGGGTGAGCAGGCAGGTAGGTTCATTGGGATTCCTAGTGATCCGAGGATACAAAGGAACAAATATTTATTAACGAGACTTGACCGCCAATAAATTGCCAAGCAACTGCGCAATTCTTTAGTGGCACAGAGAACTAGACGTAGGATAACTAATGCCCTCTCAGGTGAGCCGGAGCATTATGATACCCAATGCTCACTTCACACGTTATGATATTATCACATTTTGAAGCTGGCATCCAATTTTCTGCGTGGTCAATTCCGTGGTGTTTGCAGGCACTCATAATGGTACCTTGGCGTTGATAGTGTAACTATTATATATATATATATATATATATATATATATATATATATATATATATATATATATATATATATATATATATATATATATATATATATATATATATATATATATATATATATATATATATCTATATATATATATATATATATATGTATATATAGATGTATGTATATGTATATATATGTATACATATATTTATATATGTATATATATATGTATATATATGTGTCTATATATATGTATGTCTCTATATATATCTCTATCTCTCTCTATATATATATATATATATCTCTCTCTCTCTCTCTATATATCTATATATATATATATATATATCTATTTATATATATACATGTAATACCAGGGGGAAACACTAACTCTGAGATATAATTCTTGCTTGTCCGATTGAAAAACCTCCTTGCCCGGTCATAGTATGAAATTGTGTCCGATAGACTAAGCGTAGACTAACGCGGAATTTACCGGGAATCGCCGATCACGCGCTGAGTTGACGAGTCTCGCAACGCAGTTAGTTTAGACCTTGAGCTTGCATACGGACGATTGGGGTTTCCCGGGGGGTGGGGGCACTTAAGTGTATAGAGGTAGTTTATATGTGCCGCGCAACGGGGTATGTTTTTTCGGCCTCTCGACTTGTACGACGGGTTTTATTGGGCCTCATACTTGTACAACGGGGTATGTTTTTCTTCAATCTGTACGACGGTTTTTTGGGGGGCTTCGTATTGTACGACGGGGTATATTTTCTCTTCCCACCTGTATAACGGGTTGAGTGTACATATTTCCTATCGATCGTTGACAATACAAATGCATAATACCTTGTACGACGGGGTATGCTTTTTTACCTTTTCACCTTGTACGACGGGTTATACATTCGCAAAAATACCTTGTACGACGGCGTATGCTTTTGGCCATTTTGACCTTGTACGACGGGTACGGGTTTTCGAGGTCCGGCGGCACACCCCTATCCAGAATAAGGCCAAGTGCCCCCACCCCCCGGGGGTTTTACTTTCTCGCTAAACTGAGCGCATGTTCACAGGAATCGCCGATCGATCTTGATATGCTTCGTTTAAAGACACACAAAAAAATAGAATATGAAAACGACTTGTCCCGTCGGGCAAGTTAGATGGCAGCTTCACTTGTCCGACGGCTTCACCTACTTGCCAGGGCCATTCGGCGATAGCTAATGTTTTTCCCTGAATATATATATATATATATATATATATATATATATATATATATATATATATATATATATATATATATATATATATATATATATATATATATATATATATATATATATATATATATATTTATTTATTTATTTATTTATTTATATTTATATATATGCATGCATGCATGTATGGACATGCTGATTTCCATCTCATGGTCTTCAGATTTAATATTGATGACTTGGTGACGTAAGCCGATTACCAAGATTATGAAGACGATAGTATCACTTCCTGCAAAAACGCATCTGATCCAAAAAAATTGTATTACGATCCCAACTCATTTCAAACTAAACAATCAACTACATAAATCAAATTGTTAAATATGTATGGTCATACAATTAAGTGTGAAGGTTGTTGAAAAAAAAGAACAATCCGATCGCTGGAATCATCACCATCGGTCGTCTATATAGCCTAATACCCAATTTTTATGAAAATGATGATGATGATGATGATGATGATGATGATGATGATGATGATGATGATGATGATGATGGTGATGATGATGATGATGACGATGATGATGATGCTGATGATGATGTATCTGGCAATGTATCAACACAAATAATACTAAAAAAAAACGTGAAAGAAAAGTTGTGAACTTTAATCATGTATTATGTTTGGCGAATCGTAATAAATATATCGGACAACTTCCCCAAAAGTGCCGTGTAGAGATTTGACATTCTCGGGTGTGTATTCCTTACGATCGAGGTGCAGCATGGCGTGTATGACGTAAAGTCCCATACCGTTCCAGTCAATGACATCATTCCAGAGTAGCCTTCTGTCCGTCCAATCAGGTGTGGTAAACTTGTAAGGTTCAACGTGAAGCAGGTCTTGCCGTTTCAAATATAACTGGTACGTTACGCGTGCGCAGTTGAAATCCCAATCATTACCCCGATAATTGTCAGCGTATGATTTGTGCCATAAACGCAAGAAGGGCGCGTTCTTCCTCGCCATTATGATCCCGGCTATAAATTTCGGCGGCTTTTCTTTGCCCAGCGTCATGTCAAAGACGCGCAGAGGATCCATTGATCGTAAAACTATGACGTCATAATCCAGGTAGATGCCGCCATATTGCTGAAGGATCTCTATCTTGGCCACGTCTTCGCGGTGATACATATGAAGGAGATGCTGGTCATTGTTTACTTCAATGTGTCAATTCATGTATGCATATTGCTTTTTCATGCAAACATAAACGGTCGTACTTCGTTTAAGTTCGTACTTAGATCGGCGCCGATCCGCGACCTGATACCCCCCATGCCACTTATCGTCTCAATGTTGCTGTCGTTGTTGCCAGCAAAAGATATATACGGCTTTCTTCTAGCTGTCTCATTTAGAAGGTTTTAAATGTAATATGAAATATAAAGCTAATTCTGACGTGTGTGAGAATATAAAGGTCTTTTATGACGTCATATCACCATGACTCAACGTCGACGCATTTGTGGCCAGTCTTTATCAGATAATGAGTGCCTCTACGCTCTGCCGCCTGCGCGTATAGATGTGCGCTTTGTCCTGTAGGGTCTGTGCGTGAGTTCGACCACTAGCGTCTAGCGCAAGGAGGAGAATGAGTTACCTTTACTAGTTTAAGCGACGTGTGTTACGCTTTCACGGCGCTGACATTTTCAGTATTTTACTGTGGCATGTACCATGTCAATGTCACAGTTAACAGGTAAATTGAAAAATTGAGAAACGTAACTGACTGTATCCGCATGGCGGCGGCAGTCAGGCCCCGCGGTAACCGTGATATTTGTCATTAATCAGGCTTCGAAATTATGGCGTATGCTAAGCCCTGGTCAGTGAGCTGGGATATAAAGATATCAATGCTTTTGTCTGTCACCTGGAAGATTACGATATCTATTGAATGGAAACCCGGTAACTTCTATAAGTAGAAAACAAGCACTGGCTAATTCGTATGGGCAGTATTCTGCCAGTCACGGGAAAGAGATCAGCGAAGGTAAATGCTACTTGCAGTGGCTACCGTCAATACCGATAACCCCAATTACGCATGCACGCATGCGCAACAGCGCACCTGGCGTAACTAGGCACGTGACCCCGGTACAAACAAAGAGGTTCACGTTCACAACAATGGCGCACAAAACAGATTTTTCGCGTTGGAAAGACGAACAACTGCGGAGTTTTTGGAAGGATAGAGGGGTTACAACGACGGATTACCGACGTCAAGATCGGGTTAAACTTGGACTTAATTTGCCCTGTGATCCTGACTTCAGTCGTGCGAAATTGGTAATGCCCCCGTGCTCGGAGTCTAGTTTTCAGACTTTTTTTGCGGTAATCCCGAGTTTACTCTCTACGATATTTTCAACTATTTGATAGCATCGCGCTCTGACTTCGACAAAAGGAAAGTGAAGAGCTACAAGTCTTTTGAAGACTATAGATTTTTTGCTGATGGCAATGTGCTCCAGCAGAGACGTTCAAAACAGCATGACTTTTCTGTGCCAGTACAGGATATGACAATTAGAAGTGCGAGGTGAGACAAATATGTTGGTTCATATGAATAACATTAGCTGTATTTATCCCAGGCTAAAGTTGTCAGTTAGGATTATTAAGTCCATGAGTAATTTCTACTATCATTTTTGCATCTGTTCTAGGTATAGAACCACACTAGAGTCATCACTTGGTAAACAAGTTGATGCCTTTGACCCTCGTCACCCAAGTGACAGGTTGCCCACCTCAGAGGACCAGCTACAGGGCCTGGCACACAAAATCAGACAGTTATGGAAATGCTTCAGTTTATTGTCTCCAGACAGACCGTACATGGCATTGTGAGTTGTTCATGTCACCCGAAAAGACTACTCGAGATCAAGTGCTCATATGCACTGAGAAAAAAAATCCTCGATTGGCAGCCATTGACAAGGGGTGCGTAGAAAATGAAGATGGGCCTCTTCACATCAAGCTCAACAGTGCTTATTACACTCAAGTGCAGGAACAGATGGAAATTTATGGTGTACAGAATTGTGACTTTGTGTTGTACACAATAAAAGGCTTCCTCATTATCAGTGTACCCTTTGATGAAGAAAAGTTTGCAGAAAGTGTGAGTAATGTGTCGCATTTTTCTTTTCATCATTTCTCTTTCGAGAAATAATCAAGTTGGCTCAGCAATAGTGTTCTTATTTTTTCTGTGGACTAATGTTTTGATGTATAGTTTGTTTTAATTTATAATATTTCATTTCATGTTCTCGTTCATAATAGCCATAATGTTTATGAATAAATGAATAAATGGTTAAATGCAATGGAAGTGTGTTTATTATTCTTTATTGTACAATTAATCAGTGTTTTGTAGAGTTGGCATGGAACTGTCTTGTTATAAACTGGGGAAAAATATAAACTGGTCTTCAACAAATAGATATAAACTATTTTTTTCTTAACTGCAGTTACGAAACAAAATCATACTTTTAACACAAACATATATTTGAGTGTTGAGAACCTGTTTATGTTTTAATATGGTTACATGGTTCTTGCTACACACACCAGGTTTTTGCTGCTTTGGCATGGGGGGATCAACACAGAATCTTTCTTTAGGTGAAGGCCTTTGTTTTTTCGCATGAAGCGCTGAAGTTCAGTTTCTGAATGGAAAGTAACAGGTATTGGGTAAGGATGCTCAATTGTTGGACCGTTTCCCCCGATGAAAATGCTTTGTACAGATATAGGTGCCCTCATTAACCTTCTCTGGCCCAAAATTTTCCCGTCCACTAGCCGCGCACGACGGTAATATAAATATATCAATAAGACGTCGTGCACGGCTACCCGTCCACATGCCCTGGTCCACTCTCTGCATTTCTTTGGATTGGAGCGTAGCTTTGGAAAAGGAATGAAAGACACGCCATTCATTCTTTCACGATCTCTATATTGGCTGTCTGAGTTGCACCTACCCCAGCAGCAATGTTTCGTGGGCATTCTGGTTCGATGTGATCGTTAATTATTCGCTACAAACTGTTCATGCAGCGTCGCTAAGGAAAAGCTTGTTACGGGTTGCGGGCCTTAGCAACAAGACGGGGTACGGGAAGAATTACTTCCGGGTCACTGGGAAACGGCTTATTGTTGTTATTTTGAATGAGGAAATATTGCATGGGTAAAGTTCCCACGGGCGACTGGGCATGAAACAATATGTCAATGAACTTTTATTGTTAGCCTCGCAGATCGATCACTTCATTTATGGTGTAACCAGTGAACGGAAATATTTTGACATCAAGTAACTGTGTAACTTATAATTGAAAGATTATGGACCAAGAAGGTTAACCGAAGTTTGTACTTGTCTGTCACTGATATGCAACTCAACAATCAAGACAGGTAACCTAGTGTAGCAACCTAGTGACTAAATATGGATAGTGACCCTAAATATGTGGATGTGACCGAGTGGAACCAAAGAGTTTATAGCTACACTAAGAGGGCTCACTTCGAGTAGCTCTGTGACGATCGCTGTCATAATTATAATACATTGCAATTGATAGTAGCGCTGCCGTGACACAAACAAAAGCACCTGGGAATACTGGGCCGACGTCACTGCGATTGAGCGGGAAAATGTCGTTTCGCAGAGCCTTGTCGTTTCCAAAACAATAGGGTTGTTGATAGCGAAAATAACAAGTACACTATTGAATAAATGTCAACTTGATAAATTACCCCGTCTGGGATACACCAATCGAAAACAGTTCGTCTCTAACAGCGTCCGCGCAGTTTACGATCCTCGGTCTTTCATGTCCGCACTGTGCAGGGTAGTTTAAGACTGTAAATAACTGTCTGCATCGAGGAAACTGGCCTGGGGTCGACATTAACATTTGTTGGCATGTCAGGGGCATGTGAAGGTCTCGATCAAAGAGTTTATAGCTACGCTAAGCTGCGTGACGATTATGAAATTACACGAAAGACACCCCCGTCATCAGGCGACGATACCATGAAATCAAAAAAAAGCACATGGGACTGTTGATCCAACGTCTTGGGGCATCTGATTGGTCGAGGCGACTACAGCTCTTAATAAAAAAGAGAATTCAATGTGGTATTACGAGACGCATTGACAAAACGCTATGACAATACGCTTCGGCTTACATGTGGCGTCTACCTAACTGTTCAATTTCTAGATCAGGGATTCCTGACAGTAATGAGTTATATGGTGCATACCGAAGTACAGTAAAAATGAAGAGATAAGTTTGACCTAATTAAGCAGCCGTATACTAGAAAAAATGGAAAAAAAGAGGAAAACTCTATGCGGACGAAAAAGAGACTAGAAGGTGGAAAAGATCAAAATGCGAACGATTATCCAAGGGCATGTCACCAGCAGCCGATTGACAGGACCAGGCTCTTCTTGCCTCTCGTCTAGGTCCAAAATGATGTGCTCCACTAGACCATAAGGATCCCATTGTCCACCGACACTAGTCACAACCCACGGCTAACAGGTTGCCCCCTATTAGTCACCTCTTACGACATACAGGGGGATACAGTGGGCCTTTTCTACCCTCGGACCATAACGGGGCAGGATTACTGAGGAACACGCATATGTAACTGCACCTATGTGAGAGGAGTGTACTTTAATGTTTGGAATTTCGACCTTAGAATGAGTTCATGCTTTTTGCAGTTACTGACCGAAAAGAGTTCTTGAAACTTAATTTGTAGCGGGCAATATAACTAATGTACCAGGTGGACCAGTTGTTGAAATGGTAATCAGACTGCACGATATGTACGAATACACAAAGTTATTTGAAGGGGTATAACAATAGTGAACGGTTGCCTTGACATATTCCCTCTGTAATGACGGAGAATGAGCTGCAAGATACGAAGGTATGGAAGAGAGTTACCATGAGGGATGTTGAGAAAGGAACGATCACCGTATCAAACCACCCAAGTAGCCTCACCGGACTTTCGCGTTATGATCTACCCAATGCATAGAAACGTATAAAACGAGATCAGAAACATTGCTCTGATGTGGTTAGAATTGAATTGGTCGATAATGATTGACAAGGAGTCCACTGATTTATGCAATGTTGGAAGTAATATAAGATCCCTCCAAATTGCAAGAGAGCCTTGCCTTCGAATACCCACTAATGCGCTTTGGATGATAAAGTGGGAAAGAGATTCATAGAAGCTTAGTCACTTATTGATAAAAGAAAAATGCTGCTGCTACATAAGTTAGGATGGTGACATGTGCAAAACCAAGGAAAACCTATAGGGGCTACTTTAGGGGAACTGTCAAATATCAAATTTGATATCTTGTATAACAAGCATTGTACATTCGCCAAAATAAATTGAACTGAACTTATATGCTCATTTCTGGTCAGTGATGTCAGTAAGTCGGTCAATAGGCGCCTAAATAACGACTCAGAGGTGTCTTTCATTGCCCAATAACAACTCGCACCTTCTTACTCATGGCTGAGGAGTAGTGAATAGGGTGAGCAGGCAGGTAGGTTCATTGGGATTCCTAGTGATCCGAGGATACAAAGGAACAAATATTTATTAACGAGACTTGACCGCCAATAAATTGCCAAGCAACTGCGCAATTCTTTAGTGGCACAGAGAACTAGACGTAGGATAACTAATGCCCTCTCAGGTGAGCCGGAGCATTATGATACCCAATGCTCACTTCACACGTTATGATATTATCACATTTTGAAGCTGGCATCCAATTTTCTGCGTGGTCAATTCCGTGGTGTTTGCAGGCACTCATAATGGTACCTTGGCGTTGATAGTGTAACTATTTATATATATGAATATATATATATATATATATATATATATATATATATGATATATATATATATATATATATATATATATATATATATATATATCTATATATATATATATATATATATATATATATATATATATATATATATATATGTATATATATAGATGTATATATATCTGTATGTCTCTATGTATGTATCATATCTGTATATATCTATATATATATCTATGTGTATATATGTGTGTATCTATATGTGTGTATATATCTGTCTGTCTCTCTATATATATATCTATCTATATCTATCTATATCTCTATCTATATATATATATATATATCTATATATATATATATATATATATATATATATTATATATATACATGTAATACCAGGGGGGAAACACTAACTCTGAGATATAATTCTTGCTTGTCCGATTGAAAAACCTCCTTGCCCGGTCATAGTATGAAATTGTGTCCGATAGACTAAGCGTAGACTAACGCGGAATTTACCGGGAATCGCCGATCACGCGCTGAGTTGACGAGTCTCGCAACGCAGTTAGTTTAGACCTTGAGCTTGCATACGGACGATTGGGGTTTCCCGGGGGGTGGGGGCACTTAAGTGTATAGAGGTAGTTTATATGTGCCGCGCAACGGGGTATGTTTTTTCGGCCTCTCGACTTGTACGACGGGTTTTATTGGGCCTCATACTTGTACAACGGGGTATGTTTTTCTTCAATCTGTACGACGGTTTTTTGGGGGGCTTCGTATTGTACGACGGGGTATATTTTCTCTTCCCACCTGTATAACGGGTTGAGTGTACATATTTCCTATCGATCGTTGACAATACAAATGCATAATACCTTGTACGACGGGGTATGCTTTTTTACCTTTTCACCTTGTACGACGGGTTATACATTCGCAAAAATACCTTGTACGACGGCGTATGCTTTTGGCCATTTTGACCTTGTACGACGGGTACGGGTTTTCGAGGTCCGGCGGCACACCCCTATCCAGAATAAGGCCAAGTGCCCCCACCCCCCGGGGGTTTTACTTTCTCGCTAAACTGAGCGCATGTTCACAGGAATCGCCGATCGATCTTGATATGCTTCGTTTAAAGACACACAAAAAATAGAATATGAAAACGACTTGTCCCGTCGGGCAAGTTAGATGGCAGCTTCACTTGTCCGACGGCTTCACCTACTTGCCAGGGCCATTCGGCGATAGCTAATGTTTTTCCCTGAATATATATATATATATATATATATATATATATATATATATATATATATATATATATATATATATATATATATATATATATATATATATATATATATATATATATATATATATATATATTTATTTATTTATTTATATTTATATTTATATATATATGCATGCATGCATGTATGGCATGTATGGACATGCTGATTTCCATCTCATGGTCTTCAGATTTAATATTGATGACTTGGTGACGTAAGCCGATTACCAAGATTATGAAGACGATAGTATCACTTCCTGCAAAAACGCATCTGATCCAAAAAAATTGTATTACGATCCCAACTCATTTCAAACTAAACAATCAACTACATAAATCAAATTGTTAAATATGTATGGTCATACAATTAAGTGTGAAGGTTGTTGAAAAAAAAGAACAATCCGATCGCTGGAATCATCACCATCGGTCGTCTATATAGCCTAATACCCAATTTTTATGAAAATGATGATGATGATGATGATGATGATGATGATGATGATGATGATGATGATGATGATGATGATGATGATGATGGTGATGATGATGATGATGACGATGATGATGATGCTGATGATGATGTATCTGGCAATGTATCAACACAAATAATACTAAAAAAAAACGTGAAAGAAAAGTTGTGAACTTTAATCATGTATTATGTTTGGCGAATCGTAATAAATATATCGGACAACTTCCCCAAAAGTGCCGTGTAGAGATTTGACATTCTCGGGTGTGTATTCCTTACGATCGAGGTGCAGCATGGCGTGTATGACGTAAAGTCCCATACCGTTCCAGTCAATGACATCATTCCAGAGTAGCCTTTCTGTCCCGTCCAATCAGTGTGGTAAACTTGTAAGGTTCAACGTGAAGCAGGTCTTGCCGTTTCAAATATAACTGGTACGTTACGCGTGCGCAGTTGAAATCCCAATCATTACCCCGATAATTGTCAGCGTATGATTTGTGCCATAAACGCAAGAAGGGCGCGTTCTTCCTCGCCATTATGATCCCGGCTATAAATTTCGGCGGCTTTTCTTTGCCCAGCGTCATGTCAAAGACGCGCAGAGGATCCATTGATCGTAAAACTATGACGTCATAATCCAGGTAGATGCCGCCATATTGCTGAAGGATCTCTATCTTGGCCACGTCTCCGCGGTGATACAAATGAAGGAGATGCTGGTCATGGATCGTCTCGGGGGGCTCGCGATGCATGATGGTTAGATGAACTTCCTGCCACAGACGCTGCCACCATGGTCCCCACCGGGAGGAAGTTACAGTGGAGCATGAGTTTGTCAGGATTCTGTTTTTTCTGGGCACTCAATATGCTGATATATTGAACAAACGTCATGTTCTTGTTTTCCCCAAACCAAATAAAATGAACAATATTCGGTACGACGAATTGCTGACTTGAATTTCGTCCCGGACTAGCAGTAAGTTGATACCCCTGCGGTAGATCACGCAACAGTCTCTCTTTGACAGCTGTCGTGTTCCAGGAATCTTCTACCCTCACCGTCAGGTCAACTCGTATGTTCTCAAACACCAATCCATAATAGTTGATAATAACTCCAAAAGTAATGCTTAGCAATACGAGGAGTATTGTAAGAATAATCTTCCTGTAGTTTACAGACTGACAGCACACCATTCTGATAGATTGCATCACTGATCGCGAAATCATTTGATCACCAATGATTGACGAAAGACGGTAGTTTGCCGTGCTCTTCTGAGAAACATATTCAGACATTTTTATGTTTATCGATGCAGACTTCCATGGATTTATCAATATTTAAATAACGTATTGCATTATTACGACACCAAGCAGAAGAAATCATAAGGCGTATTTAAAGTAAGTAACATTTTGTGTTCGTCAGTATTTCGTCAGGAATTCCTGGTCGCTAGAATACCTTGGAGAAATCCTTATTTTTCCCTGGCTTAACACGAAATACACCCCGTCATCAGGCGACGATACCTTGAAATCAACAAAAGCACATGGGACTGTTAATCCAACGTCTTGGGGCTCGGTGGCTATAAAAGAAATAGACCCATGGGGGAACTTCCGATCCCAGCAGGTTCAAACTCTTATGTATGGAATTAGTTCCGATACCAACACGATCAGCTTGTTATGCATCTTATTAGTTCCGTTCCCAACAGGATCAGCTTGTTATGCATCTTATTAGTTCCGATCCCAACAGGATCAGCTTGTTATGCATCTTATTAGTTCCGTTCCCAACAGGATCAGCTTGTTATGCATCTTATTAGTTCCGATACCAACACGATCAGCTTGTTATGCATCTTATTAGTTCCGATACCAGCACGATCAGCTTGTTATGCATCTTATTAGTTCCGTTCCCAACAGGATCAGCTTGTTATGCATCTTATTAGTTCCGTTCCCAACAGGATCAGCTTGTTATGCATCTTATTAGTTCCGATCCCAACAGGATCAGATTGTTATGGATCTTATTAGTTCCGATCCCAACAGGATCAGATTGTTATGGATCTTATTAGTTCCGATCCCAACATGATCAGGCGGTTATGTATGGGATTAGTTACGATCCCAAAAGGATCAAACTGTCATGTTAGGGATTAGTTCCGATCCCAACATGATCCGACTGTTATGAATGGGAGCAGTTACGATCCCAACAGGATCAGACTGTTATGCATGGGCTTAGTTCCGATCACAGCAGGATCAAGTATGGGATTTGTTCAGATCCCCACAGGATCAGTTTGTTATGTATTGGATTAGTTCCGATCCCAAAAGGTTCAAAGTGTTATATATGGGATCAGTTCCGATCGCAACAGAATCAGACTGTTATGAATGGGAGCAGTTATGATCCAAACAGGATCATACTATTGTGTATGGGATTAGTTCCGATCTCAGCAGGATTAGACTGTTATGTATTGCGCGTAGTTACGATCCCGACAGGATCGGACTGTTATGTATTGGAGCAGTTACGATCCCAACTGGATCAGACGGTAATGTATGGGATTGGTTCTGATCCCGACAGGATCAGACTGTTATGCGTGGGATCAGTTCCGATCCCAACAGGATCAGACTGTTATCTATGGGGGAATTTCTGCGTTTGGAAAATTAGGGAAATATTTACCATAATGTGTTTCTACTTGCTAATACCTCATCACAACAAATTAACACCCTCAACAATGACCTTAGCCCGGTGACCAGACCTTACTATCATTGACTACTAGAGATTGTAGGTCTACAATGCCCGGGGGGGGGGGGGGGGGGGGGGGGGGGGGTGGTTCCCACTATGATACGCAATATTAGGTGTCTGCTCAAGTCCCCTGTGTCAATAGTGGCCATCCCTATCAGTCAGTGTGGTCGCGTTGTTTTAAAGACAAGTTTTTTGGCATGATAAGCAAACAGAAAGGTCAGGTCAGTGCACAGATCGGTCCGTACATTCTCATTGCACTGTTTCCTGGGGTTTTCGATGATAGCCTGCGGGCCCGAGTCACACATCTGTTTATTTAGTGGCCGCTATTTAATTAACTGCCTTGCAGTCACGAACCCGAGCATCGTTTGGACTGACCACGGTATCAGCAAAGTTGTTTTGGTACTTTTGCAGTTGCGAAGCTTAATAAACGTACTTTTTCATTCTGAATCGTTAGTTTGGTATATGGATGTGTCCCTTGTAGCTCTTCGAAGTGGATTTGAGATCATTAATTTAGGTATATGTATTGGTGAGCCTTTTGAATTTTTTTTTATATGAATGGGTCTTTTTTCGGAGGATTTGGTAAATGGTTCCCTATTCTCACTTTGGCTTGGTATAGATATGGTCCGGTTTTTGTTTCCCATGGCGGCTCATCCCTACCCTTTTCCAAGGAGGAATCCCCCCCCCACCCGCCCCCCCCCCCCCAGGCTACTATGATCCCCGATTTCACCCATACCAACTGAAAACACAGGCAATTGAATCTAGTTTTCTATGGTTGACCAATGGTAATAACATATTAATCTTTCAACTGAAATGAACAAAGTGCCATTGAAAAGAAGGACAACTTACCATAGACTAAAGTGTGGTAAACAGTCGACTTGATTGAGTCACAGAACATTTTCCGCAAGCTCTATATATATTACCGCTTCTAAGCCACTTCTTAAAGGCCAAAGTCTGTGCGGTTAGCTCTGGTTTCATACCAATTGTATGTGTGCACCAAGAGTCAATACACCTCATGTTTTATATTGCTTACCTTTTTATGGGGCCTTTAATACATGACTAACACAAGACACCGCTCACCTCCAAACTCCACCCACTAACAACTATCGTATGGACATGATATCACCAGGTCGCCTTGCACCTCTATTCATTCGTTGTACACTACCATAGAGTATTTGCCAATGTACATGTGAACTTGACATAACCAGGTACGTTTTCGTGCAGGTTACAATGCTAAGCATGGTTTAGGACCCCGGGTAGAACTAAACAGAGCCCCGTCCCACCATTCAGGTCCCACCATTCAGGTATCGTCTCATGTTTTTCGCTTACATGTATCGCAGGCGCAGTTCAAAGCCCCCTAAGCATGGCTATGCTCGCACAGGGCGTCTTTAAAGCGGGTCAACTGAAGTGTAACAATTAAAAAATCGCAGACCCACAATTTATTAGTACAAGGGTCTCACCAAGTCGAGTAAAGCCAATACATCCGATGATCTGCATGATGAAACTTTTCACCAGGCATTCCAGCAAACAAAAATACTATTTACCAATTTATGAACTTGGCGATGAGAACCCTTCAGCTAAAAATAATTAAGATGCGATAATCAGATTCAAGATATGTTTTCTATCGGCTTTTTCTAATTGTATTGCGTCAGAAAATAACCGCTATGATGATAAAACCTTCCATGAGAACTGACTCTTGATGAATCGTTAAGATCTTCAATGGGTTTCGTACCGGAAATGACTTCATCAACGTACATAACATTTTATTTCGCGCTGTCCATGACAACTGACCTTCTTAAGAAGTCAGCTACTCTTCCAACTCAATCAATGTATGCTAAATTCACTCAGCATCGGATAAGCAGTGCGCTGAATATTTGTACTCTTAAGTGGCCCTTTATTCAAGGAGCTCTACTTAAGAGTCCATACCTTAGCCAAGAGGATTCACTCTGGGCGGCTCTGCGATGATCACTTTCCTAATAATAATAATACACAACCATTGTTAGGTGACGCTACCTTGTAATAAACAATATTGCATGTATATTCTGGATTGACTTCATTGCAATTAATTTCGTTTCGCAGATTCTTTCTGCTGTCAATACACATCACACAATAGTCATACAAATAGTGAAAATAACAAAATATCACTGGTGCACTCTGACATCTGCTACACTCGGCACAGTTTATTGTGTGCAGTTGTTACCCTTGTAACAGATATTACATTGGATTGTGTTGCTGTTCACTGGTTGCATTTTATACAATTAATACATAGGGTACAGGTTCTACTCTATACAGTTGCTACCCTCCGTAAAGTTTTTACACTTGGTACGGTTGTGATATTTTTTTATAGTTACTATACCGGATGTATTTATGCTTGGTCGAGTTATTTCTCTTTATATAGTTATTACCCTGCTTAAAGTTGCTATCCTTGGTGCAGTTGTTTCCATGGAAAGGATTGTAACACTCGGTACAGTGGTTGTCTTGGTTACAGTTGTTACCGTGAGTACATTTGTTACACAGGTTACTCTGGGGAGAGTTGTTATGCTGAGTGCAATTGTTACCACAGGCTCAGTTGTTACACTGAGTACAATTGTCATATTGAGTGCAGTTGTTACCTAGGCATAGTTTTTGTGTTGGGTACAACTTCTACACTCTGTGCAGGTGTACCTCCAGATATAGTTGTTACTCTTGTAGTAGTTATTAAATGGGGTGCAGTTCTTTCCATGGGTACAGTCATTTACCCTTAGCTTAGTTGTTATATTGTTGACCTGGTCATAGTTGTTTCCCTGTGTCAAGTTGTTACCCTGTGTATAGTTGTTGCATAAGGTGCAGTATTTAACGAAAATATGTTAATAATCCACTGATAAGTATCGCAAGACAAAAAAAAATAACAACAATTTATTTAGAAGCTAACCAATGTTAAACTCTTGATAAAAAGAAGGCAGTTGCATTTCTGTATTCATCCTTTTTAATTCGAGGGGTTGAGTGTGGGGTTTGTTTGGTTTGGCAGCCAAGCATGTCTTATGGTAGTTCCACAAGCTCCCACACTTACATGTCAAACAGTTATCACATCTTACACGTGGTCAATATATGGCTCACCTTACCTGTAAAAGACTCCTCAAGGTATGAGATGCCTCCATTTAGCAACGGTCACCTTTGATGTGTTAATGGTCAATTTGTTAGTTTAGAGGTACCATTATAACTTACTGCATATGTTCATTCTGTTTATTTAGAGGTAATATTGTACTTTACTGCATATGGTTATTCTGTTAGTTTAGAAGTACCATTCTACATTACTACATATGGGCATTTGTTTAGTTGAGCGATTCCATTCTCACGTACTCCATATGGTCATTTTGTGTGTTTAGAGATACCATTCTAACTTACTACACATGATAACTTTTTTTTAGTTTAGAAGTACCATTATAACGGCATTTGGTCATTTTTAGTTAAGAGGTACCATTCTTACTTACGGCATATGGTCATTTCGTTTGTTTAGACGTACCATTCTAACTTGCTGCACATGATTATGGAAGTGTTTGCCTTTTAACATCATGCATCATTTCCTCATATGGGCCTAAATGTATTTTTCCCATTAAGAACTACTTATTTGGTAGGGATAGTGTATAGTTCACATGTCGCTACCACAATATAATGGAGATCACGTGTATTTTATGTTTTACATTTTTACTATGTGCTATGAGACCACATGTTATATTACATTGCGTTTACTTCTACTCCAGGCAAGCACTACATATCATGTTTCGAGTGCTGAATAAATAATACATTTAAACCCGTACGTTGACATTAATCGCAGTCTTATCAATGATCAGCCACTCCTGGTGGCGTAGCGGTTAGCTGGGTCGCCTTGTACCACACAGGCAGTGGGTGGGAATCTATAAGCGATTATATGAGTCGTTACTCGTGACTCAAGTGTTCTCGTTAAACGGTGCTGCCTTCTCTGAAAGGGGATGTTCCCAACCTGATCGGTCAACATTATCGCGCTGGACTTTCGCATCAGCGGAGTTGGATTTGCATCCCGGTCTGGGTAACAAATTTATGCCAAGAAGGCAGAGCAGTCCAAGTATCACTATCACCCCATCCATAACCGTCACAATATAACCGCATTGTTGAAAGTGACATAACACCCTTGTACTTAATTTAATGTTCTTTCATAGACGACCTGCCGCTTGTCATGATCGCAACTCTCACTCTGAAATAGCTTCTATTTGTGACCTTGATCACGAGACAAAGAAGCTAACCAATGTTAAACAAATTGACCAAGTTACTATGGATTTATCGACGATCTAATAGTTCCTTCGATAACCTTGACCTTAGTTTACAATCAAGGTCAAAATAAAACCTCTGGGTTCTGAGCATTTTGACACCTTCAATTTAAAAAAATAATTACAAAAATATATTGAAAACTGCGGCGGCGACCTTTGCGCTGCGCGACAGGTCGGCTGTTGTTAACAAACCAGTTAAGAGCCAGCTGAAATGACACCCACTGTACTTCAAACTTACTTTGTGAGAAAACTGTCAGTTATTTATATCAGACACGAATCAGTCAAAACCTATGAATTTAATGGGCTTCCTTTGAGAGTAAACCAGTTTACAATACGACCATTCACGACGGACAAACGACTCAATAACTTGAGATTTCAGTCCCAATTTAACTTGTATCCGTTCGTGACCGGAAATGACATCAGCGACTTCCCCAAAAGAATTATATTTCGGTTGACACTCTCCATGATAACATTTGACCCACGTTTTATGACCGTCGAATGTATATTGTCGATTTTATAAGCAATCGAAAATTTGACCAAAATTGACTAAGTGAAATTTGTTTTTTCAACTCAACGCGCTTTGAAAACGACGAATATTTTTGATAGCATATGTCAGTTATGGGCTTCCTTTGAGAGCAAACCAGTTTACAATACGACCATTCACGACGGACAAACGACTCAATAACTTGAGATTTCAGTCCCAATTTAACTTGTATCCGTTCGTGACCGGAAATGACATCAGCGACTTCCCCAAAAGAATTATATTTCGGTTGACACTCTCCATGATAACATTTGACCCACGTTTTATGACCGTCGAATGTATGTTGTCGATTTTATAAGCAATCGAAAATTTGACCAAAATTGACTAAGTGAAATTTGTTTTTTCAACTCAACGCGCTTTGAAAACGACGAATATTTTTGATAGCATATGTCAGTTATGAAAGTTTGGTAATTGTATCAGCTTTAAGAAAATGTTATTTTTTTTATGATCAGATGATAACTAGTGAATTAGATTAGAGTGAATTAATTTAGAGATTTTGGCTAACAGAAATTTTCGACCTGCAACAATCTTTGTAACGATGCATTATTTACAATTACATATATTTAGAAAAAGGTTACAAACCTATCACACTTTCAGAATATGTCAAATGTTTCAACATCAAATTCTAAAACATGGAGGTATCAAGCATTGAACTTGAGTCACTTTTTGAAAAGTTTGATGAATTAGCAACCGGAAATGACGTCATCAACAACCATAACATTTTACGATGCAACTAACCATATCACTGTCATCCTTCGACACAATTTTTGTTGCAACGGAACGGTTATTATTTGTTTACTTGGCTCGCCAAGTTATGGCGATCGGTCAGGTTTGTATGTTTGGATGTATATTTGGATGTTTGTTTGTTAACATTTTTTTGTTTCGCGATACAGGTCGCAATTTATGATATTTTCAATTTGTTTTTTCATCAATCGCTAGGCATGAATAATGCGCAGAACCGAGAGGTTTTGTTTTGACCTTGACCTGAAACTAAGGTCAAGGTCATCGAATAAGTGAAAAACTAGTATCTCAAATTACTCCGTTAATAATGGTCGGATTGTTACATAATTTACATCATCGTGTAGCTCATTCTAATTTCAAACTTTTTCTAATGACATATGTGGTCATCCAACCAACGCTTTTCCCAAGCGCCCCAGTTCGAAAAATCGTGGTATCGGTCAGAATGACAACATGTTTCATGAATATTTTTAGCGCCTATAAAACCGTCAATGCATTTTCGATAATGATGAAAATTGGGTCACATGTGCTCCATAGATTTCATGAATGTCAATGACGTCACTTCCGGTCACGAAAGCATCAAAGTTTATAAAAAATGACACAAGTTCAATGCTCAATATGTCCATGCTTTACAATTAAATTTCAATACAGTCAACATATTCAGAAAGTGTAATGTAATTGTAAACTTTTACTAAATATACTTAGCTGTAAATAATGCATTGTTAAAAAAATTGTAGCAGGTCGAAAATTTCTGGTAACCAAAATCTCTCAACATTTTTATTTCGCAATAAATTCACTAATTATCGTCCGATCGTAACAAAATTAACATTATCTAAAAGCTGACACAATTACTAAACTTTGATAATTGACATATGCTATCAAAATATTCGTCGTTTTCAAAGTGCGTTGAGTTGAAAAAACAAATTTCACTCAGTAAATTTTCGTCAAAATTTCGATTGCTAATAAAATCGTAAATATCAGTTCTATAATCATAAAAATCTGCTCAGCTGTTGTCATCGACAGCACGAACCGTGTTCTATTGAATTTAGATGAAATAATTGTTGTTGCACGAAAATTCTGAATAAAATTTATGTCCGAGTACTGAATTGGAACCTCGGCCTCTGGCATGGAAGTCTAAAACTTTGCCGCTACGCCACGCGGCCTAGCACACTAATATATATTGTCATATAGAGATGATAAGTATTACAGGTGCCAACAACAGCTAAACACTCAACATTATTGATAAATCCATAGTAATTTTGTTAATTATAGGTTGATACGAATTTTTTATTGCTTAATGTTGTTTGGCTTCTGAATGAATGTTTAAGGTTGATAGTTTCACAAAGGTCGCCGCTGCTGCCAGCTCGCTTTGCGTAAAGCCGGCAAGCAGCAAAAAATTAGCATATCGATGCAACACACAGCAAACGAAACCATGCCAGTCAATACTTCTTTATCACCCTTGGTTATCGATGGTTCCCAGTAGACATCATAACGTACCTTATGATTTTTCATTTCCATCTCGTTTGTTTCGCGATACAGGTCGCAATTTTTGAAATTTTCCAATTTTTACTTCACCAATCGTTAGGCGTCAATGATGCGCAAAACCGAGAGGTTTTTTTTTTACCTTGACCCAAAACTAAGGTCTAGGTCATCGAATAAGTGAAAAATTAGTATCTCGAATAACTCCGCTAATAATGGTCGGATCGTTAAATAATTTACACCATCGTGTAGTTCATTTCAATTGCAAACTTTTTCTAATGACATATGTGGCCATCCAACCAACGGTTTTCCCAAGCGCCTAAGGTCGAAAAAACGTGGCATCGGTCCAAAAGGCAACATAAGTTTCATCAATATTTTGAGCTCCTATAAAGCAATTTTGAAAGTTTCTCAGAATTTTTTTTCTTGAATGATCGGAACCAATAGTCTGAGAGGTTTTGTATTGACCTTGACCTCTTATCAAGGTCAAGGTCACGTTGTGAATTTTTCAATTTCACATATCATCTTAACCTACAGTGCGATTTTGAAAAAGTTTGTACTTCCTAGTAGCTTGATTTATTGGCCAACTTTTCATACCAAATGTCATGGTAATATACGCAAATTTCGCCCCGTAGCCCCCACTCGAAAATTTGTGGTAGTGTTTAACCACAATATTCAATCGCTTATAACTTCAGCAATATTCGATGGATGGTCATAAAAATTGGGTCGAATGTTGTTAGAGGCACTGGCTATCGAATGATGAATGATTTTATGGATGTCGATGACGCCACTTCCGGTTACGAGTAAAACAACGATATTTAGCTGTGCAATCGGAAGTTATTGCGTCATTTCTCTGTCGTTAATGGTCGTATCGTAAAAATGTTTGCACCTGAGGGTAGCCCATACGCTTCCGAACTTGAAACTTATTCATTTAATTGTATATGTCATATAGTTTTCTCAAAAACTGAGCTAAAAGTTAAATAGTGCCCCCCAAAATGCATTACCACCCCAAAATGTTTAATACTACTGGGTCGATTTTGATAATTTTTACATGAATTTGAAGGTTACTTCTCGAGTAACATTTCGTACGCAGTATAACAGCAGGAATTATGCGTAGTTTTCTCACGAATCGCAGGTAAAAGTTCAAAAAACTGCTAAAATTGGCAATTTTTTTTCGATCGCTTATAAAATCGACAATATTCGTTCAAGGGTCACAAAACGTGGGTAAAATGTTACCATGGAGAGCGTCAACCGAATGATGATTTTTTGGGGAAGTCGCTGATGTCATTTTCGGTCACGAACGAATCAAAGTTAAAATTCGACTGAAATCTGAAGTTATCGCGTCGTATATCCGTCGTGAATGGTCGTATTGCGAATTGGTTTGCTCTCGAAGGAAGCCCATTTAATTCTGAACAAAGTGAATAATTTTCTTCTTTAAATACCCAACAGTTTTCTCACAACGTAAGTTTAAAGTACAGTGGGTGTCAATTCTGCTGGCTCTTCACTGCAGCCGCCCTGTCGCGCAGAACAAATTCACAGCGGCCCAGCGCGCGGCTTGAGAGAAGCGACTGCCAGCGGGAATCAGGTCAAATCACAGCGCCTCTCGCGCTGCATTACCAAGAGGCCCAAGGGTATATGGGTGAACTTTACCAACTGCATCAGGAAAATTTCATTTTGGTCAATTAAGGCCCGATTCTGTAATTGTTCCAATTAATTAGATGCAGTTCGCCAAGTTCCCCCATGTACCCTTGGGCCTCTTGTTTTATAGGCAATTGAATTTCTCGGGTTAATTTTCTTCAAATTTGGACTGATACCACGATTTTTCGACCTTAGGCGCTTTGGAAAACCATTGATTTTTACAACGTCAAATATGTACAAAAAAGTTGCCAATTGAATTAAGCTACAATGTGATGTAAATTTTAAGATCGAGCTATATTCCCTGGAGTTATTAGGGATATTATATATTTACATTTTCGATGAATTTGACCTCATTGTGAGGTCAAGGTAAAAAAATCGAGAGTCTGGGTTCTTGTCATCATTGTTGCCGAACTTTCAACAGAAAAAATGCTAGATTTCATCAAAATATTCGACTGAAATCGCCTGCCCAAAAAAGCATACAAACAAACACATACACAAATCCACAAACGCGACTAACGAACATAACTTGACAAAGCATTTGCCAAGTTGTTAAAAACATGGGTACATGAGGGAACTTGGCGAATGGCCATGATAGAATGACAATGATTTGGCCTTCGGAAGAAAAAAGCTTCTTTCTTAATTAATGTTACCGCGGCTTGCCATTCTTGACAGCATGTCGATGAGGCAAGCATGGCTCCTCTTTGGACAGGCTGCTGTTTAAGTGCAAGTAACGTCTTTTTTCGACTCCCTAATTTAAGTTTTGTTAGGTGTATTTCAGCCTGTGAACGACGTTTCCTTCGTTCATTGATGTCATTTTGTGGGTTATTTTTCAATATTTCCCTCGATTTTTCGGACCGTTTTGACATATGCACAAAAAACGACGGTCATTGGCTCCTAAGTTTGTGACGTCATATGTCACGTCCAGCCAGATAGCGCGGTTATTTCCTCGTTTGTTTACATGGGAACTGTGGTAGGTGCGAGCATAATCGTATTTCATACCGTCATCATGTACATCATATACAACAACGAATCACATCTTTTCATGGTGCTTGGAGTACGCGTTCGCCTAGCAAATATTAAATTGTGATAAACTTCTATAATGTAATGTGAAAACGTCAACCAAAGGGGACCGAGCGATAATACAGGCAGTGCTGGAACACAGGGCTGCACCTCAATTTCAGGCCCGTTTCATGCTTATCATTGATTGATTAACCATTTGCCTGTCCTGTTACGGTGAATATATTTCCTTGTGCTTTTATTATATTAAATGGTATAACGTTATCGCAAATAAAAACTGCTACTACATTCAATGGGGATTTTACTCGATATTTCGTGTTTGCAATAAATCGAATATAATTTCAATAAATTGTATTCTCCTTGTCAACAGATAGGTAGATGTTATTTTATCTTAAATATTGGCACTTGTTTTGGGATTTGAGACCTTTCATGGATTAGCTGTTACAGTTTAATATATCTATCCAGTGAGTCATACAGAGGGACTTTTGGACCAAAATCCAAGTTCGGTGCCATATGATTAGCTGGATTACAGCCGTGAGTGTTCTTCTCACCAAGAAGAGGAACTAGGAGCCTGTGGGGGCATACAGCCATACAGGTTTGAGCCTCCAGCTAAAACAAGGCAAGCAAATTCTCCTCAAATAGAAGAGGACTTGAGCCGACTGGGTAACAGCACTTTGTAATGGCACATATTTCAATCCAAACAATGTCCGATCCTTTGCAGATATTTTGCTCTTTATTTTACAGTTTTTCGTAAATCTTGCTTGAAGTCATCTTCTTATTCATGTTTTATGTAAATTTATTTTTCATTTTTTGCTAAAAAAACTAGTTATTCATTGTTAGTATGCCCTGTACCTGGTGCTCATGTGGCTCGTGTGGGCCAATGCTTACAGTAGCAGAGTGTAAATACTGTCAGGACATTCTACAAGTTCTCGAGACAATATAAGGGTGTGGCCTGTACTACAGCACACCCAGGATTTGTCTCTGGCTGCCGTGTCCCTGGACACTAGATATAGCATAAAGTGCTTATTGCCAGCGGTACAAGAAGAAACATGCTACTCAGCATGAGTGAGTATACTAAGAAATGGTCTGGTTCAAATGATACCCAATGAAAAATATTTTAATTCACTGAATGAAAAGTTGTAAAGATATCTTTATATTGCAGGTTATTCCGATTCGGTACAGTGGTGCTGAGGGTATCTAGGCAGATATTACAGAGTGCCATGGCCAGCCTTTGTTGTACTAAAAATTAGAGACGTTTTTCCCAAGGACGAATCAGTTTATGTTGGTCTCAAAGTGCCAGCATTGAAATAATAAAGGGACAAAAAAGCATAATGTGTCTAATTCTGTTATTTACATGAAGCTTTGCTAAAAAATATTAGAACCTATAGATGATACTACACACTGATGACAACCAGTTAATGCTGTCCATCTAATTTATTATACCAAATGCATAAAATGATAGCAAGCATCAATTCCAAATCATGACATACCTGCAGGACTTAGGCATTTTGTTCCTGTAACTCCTACAAAAGATGTTGCATCGCTCAAATAACGGTATGTGTTATGATATTAATCTGGCTCATCTGACTTTTGAAGCCTCCCCCCCCCCACTTCTCAATTATCAGACATGTTTACACTAGCCCGGTTCACCTCCCCCCTTAAGATGGGGGTGTGAGGCTGATAAGTAGTCTTGGCTGGTACCGTTACCATCGACCAATGACCTAACGAGTCCACGTAATCCAACGCCCGGAACCCGAATATAAGAGGTGGACACGCTGGAAATCAGGGAGAGCTACCTGGCGAAGAGACGAAGATATCTGAACAAGATTCTGATCGAGATTCCAGAAAAGCTAATAAGCTAAACTTGAATAAAACCAACAAGAACTCTACTCCTGGACTCGTGTTATTTCTCTGGCTAGTCCCCACTCAAGCAACTACAGGCAGCAACGTTATCCTATAAACGAAGTATAATAAGCGAAGAAATCAAGTATAACAAGTGGTGGAGAATCCGGGTATCTGATAACTTCTACTGTTATCAGAACACAACTTCCAGGGACAAGCGCTCTATATGCCCCTTCGTACAGGAAAACAGCTGACAATTGCTACGCCGAGAAATTGCACGAATCCTAATCCTACCATGTCGCAGAGCAGCAGCAGCGATGACGGACACCGCGAGTCCCACTAGCAGCCAACAAACACAGAGGAGAGACGGGCAAACCCTGATGCGACGGCCGCCACAGACATGGCAGCTGTCATTGCCGGAGTCTTCCGCCTCCTTGCCGACAACCAGGTATCGGCACACAAAACCATGCTTCACCAGCTCCAGTCATCCGCAAAGAGCCCCTCCCTGCCCGACCTGTTAACCTACGAGGGAAATTTATCGGAAAACATGGAGGATTTTCTCCATTGGTCCATAACTTATATGAGGCTAAATAAGGTGCCCTCAGCACCGCCGCAATACGCTTACATTTCGCCAAGAAGGAACAGCAAAACCAACTCTCTCGACTTTTCGACGCAAACAAGGCAAGAGAAAATCCATTGAGTACTACACGAAGGACCTCAGGTATATCTTATCACCTACCATTATGGATGAGGCTGTGCAAGTGCAGTTATTCACGAAGGACCTCCGCAAAGAAATCGGTACCGGGGTACAAAACCCTCATCAAGGTAGAACAGGTGGCTCTCCTTTTTGAAACATCAACCCCGTCGGAATCGGACACGCTTAAGCACTTAGAGGCCTTCATGCGAGGCTCATCTCTTCCCCTACCACCTTCCTCACAGGAACGAGACATAAATGACCTCAAAGAACAAATGCGGCTTCTACAGCATTCCATTGCTCCGAAACAGGTAAGTTTTGATAATAGAGGACGTTCCCCTACAACAGACCAAAGTGACGGCAGATACCAGCGCAGCCCCTCACGCGACAGCTATCCGGCTTATAACCGAAGGGATGAGCGAGGCAGCAGACGCGCGGACGATCGAAGTCAGGACAGCCGTCGTGATTACGGTAACACCTCCTCATATGGCCACGACAACCACAGGCATTCGTCCAGTGGCCGCAATTACGTCTGGGATAACTCCCGCAATCGCGACGATGGCCGATAATGCTCCCGCGAACGCGAAAACGTCAATACTAAGTCTGCAACTGAAGAGGGCACTCCGAGAGGAACTGCCGGCAGCAAATATGCCGCAGGTGTTTTAATGTCGGACACCATAAGGAGCAATACCGCACTGACATCAACCTCTTCTGTTCGATATGCAGAAGGCTAGGGCATGCTAGTTCCACCTAGCATCGCCCGTTGCAGACCAACCACCAACATAATGCTTCTACCACCACCATCAACTCCATCACCACCCATCCCCTACCACATCACCACTACCACCATCATTCATCATCACCTTTAGAGACCTTACTACATGCCTCATCTAAAGAAGAAACATCTCCATACACTGCCTCTCAGCCTCCTCCTTGTCAGGGTAGTCATACATTTCAGCAAGTGCTCCTGGTTCATTGGCCCGGAGTTCTGCAATGGAATTCTTAAGCAGGGTAGGACTAGCTGAGAATTGTTCAACAAGGCTCTGTATCATTCCCTCTACATATCCTGCATAAACATACGCATAATTCCATGGGAAAAACATGCTCACTCTGTCCTGTTATATGCGAATTATTGCAGTACTGGGCCTCACATATTCGCACCATGATGATACAGACTGGAAGACATAAAGGTAAAGTTATATGAAGCAGGGCTGAGCACTTGGTATCGCCCGATGATTGTCTAGGACAAGTGCAAGCTACTGTCAGGCAAGCATACATCTACGTATGGCAGCCTATGAGACAAATCTATATGTTATCTGTGGAACAGCCTTATAACGACCTCACACTGATCACTACCGGTCAAATGAAAATGTTATCCAAAAACGATGTACGGATCACACATGTCAAAGTTTACATGAAACTCCTCAATATAATTGATGTAGTGCAAGTTAACGTCAACACAACGCCAATATAATGGAATAAAAACTAATGCACACAGATGAGGAGTATCAATGATAGGAGATTGTCACCTCGTATGTGACATTCGTCTTGCTTCACACGACGCTAACAATACTTGACCTTGGCTCCGATTCTACTCTCCATTGATTCAGCCGAATTGGTAGGCTATATATAGAATTCAATTGATTCAGATCCGATAAACTTCAGACATATGTCAGGCCGCGATATATATCTGTGAAACAATCATTACATACACAGTCATGTCAACACAGCGAAAGATTGACGCCTTCTTACCCATCAATTGGTTCGGTCGTATTGCCGAAACCAACAAAAGCCCAATGGGAGTTAATATGCATTGAACTAAAGCACAGGTGTGCCAAACCTTAGTCTTAATTTACTATCGAGAAAACTGCAGCATTTGGCATCGAAAACCCTCAACACGCAGGTATAATTTCTGTGATCGCCAAACGAAAGGAATCGCACGATTATTCTCCTGTAATAGGGATCGAGCGGAACCAACTATGTTCTACAACAATGTTATTTCAACCATCATTATTCCTCTGTTCATTGGATACAGCAGCAGCGAGTCTTAATGAAATTCGCTTCCCTTGTGTGCCAGATTGCTGATAGTTGTTTTTGAGAGTTACATCTAATTGTAAAATATGTATGGTGAATGCTGTTGAAAAAAAAAGATCAATCCCATTTTTATGATGATGATCATGATGATCATGATCATGATGTATCTGGCAATGTAGCAACACAAATAATACTAACAAAAACGTGAAAGAAAAGTTGTGAACTTTAATCATGTATTATGTTTGGCGAATCGTAATAAATATATCGGACAACTTCCCCAAAAGTGCTGTGTAATGATTTGACATTCTCGGGTGTGTATTCCTTACGATTGAGGTGCAGCATGGCGTGTATGACGTAAAGTCCCATACCGTTCCAGTCAATGACGTCATTCCAGAGTAGCCTTCTGTCCGTCCAATCAGGTGTGGTAAACTTGTAAGGTTCAACGTGAAGCAGGTCTTGTCGTTTCAAATATAACTGGTACGTTACGCGTGCGCAGTTGAAATCCCAATCAATAGCCCGATAATTGTCAGCGTATGATTTGTGCCATAAACGCAAGAAGGGCGCGTTCTTCCTCGCCATTATGATCCCGGCTATAAATTTCGGCGGCTTTTCTTTGCCCAGTGTCATGTCAAAGACGCGCAGAGGATCCATTGATCGTAAAACTATGACGTCATAATCCAGGTAGATGCCGCCATATTGCTGAAGGATCTCTATCTTGGCCACGTCTCCGCGGTGATACATATGAAGGAGATGCTGGTCATGGATCGTCTCGGGGGGCTCGCGATGCATGATGGTTAGAGGAACTTCCTGCCACAGACGCTGCCACCATGGTCCCACCGGGAGGAAGTTACAGTGGATCATGAGTTTGTCAGGATTCTGTTTTTTCTGGGCACTCAATATGCTGATATATTGAACAAACGTCATGTTCTTGTTTTCCCCAAACCAAATAAAATGAACAATATTCGGTACGACGAATTGCTGACTTGAATTTCGTCCCGGACTAGCAGTAAGTTGATACCCCTGCGGTAGATCACGCAACAGTCTCTCTTTGACAGCTGTCGTGTTCCAGGAATCTTCTACCCTCACCGTCAGGTCAACTCGTATGTTCTCAAACACCAATCCATAATAGTTGATAACAACCCCAAAAGTTACGCTTAGCAATATGAGGAGTATTGTAGGAATAATCTTCCTGTAGTTTACAGACTGACAGCACACCATTCTGATAGAATGCAGCACTGATCGCGAAATCATTTGATCACCAATGATTGACGAAAGATTGTAGTTGGCCGTGCTCTTCTGAGAAACATATTCAGACATTGTTATGTTTATTTATGAAGAGAAACATGCATTTATCAATATTATATATCCTACTGCATTATTACGACACCAAAAAGAAGAAAACATAAGGCGTATTTAAAAATGTAAGTTACCGTTTTGTTTTCGTCAGTATTTCGTCTCGAATTCCTGGTCGCTAGAATACCTAGGAGAAATCCTTGTTTTTCCCTGGCGTCCGGTATTGAATCATGCTCCCATTTCGTGCTTAGGGTCAGTGCATATTCCGCTTATCGGCAACTAGTGTCCAGTCAGTTGGACGAGATGTCGATAACCCGCCCTACCAGGCCTCTACTCAAATCACCACTGACCGCCAGAGAGCAGCTGACCTATGCCAGCTGATAACCCTACTGCCACTTATCGTATCCATGTTGCTCTCATTGTTGCCATGGTTTATAGCTTCCTTTAAAAATCGTATTTGCCAGCAAAAGATATATACGGCTTTCTTCTAGCTGTCTCATTTAGAAGGTTTTAAACGTAATGTGAAGAAAGTATTGTGCGACTTTAAAGATCTCTGATAGAAATCACACTAGCCTTTCATTAAAACAAAACTGCAGATATCAGCTGTCATTTTAGTCATCTTATACACACCCAGGTCAATGACCCGCGCATGAAAAATTATATTCTTTGCCACCTCGATTGAATAACTTGTATGAACGCCGTATTTGCCAAAATGCCATAAACTAGCGTACCAACGCTGATAGCGGGCCTCGCCATGAAGTAGTGGACCACTGACCACCTCGTCGTGGGCGTGTGGCAGGTAAGTGGACTGGCCTAACAGATAAGGCTTGGTGCTTCAAACAGGACTCGGCCTCGTGTGTGAATACCAGTAAGATAGCATTGGAGGTTACACATCACCCATTGGTCAGGAGGATTAAGCAGGTTCAGACGTACAGCAAATATAAAGCATAAAGGTCGTTTATGACGTCATATCACCATGACTAAACGTCGACGCATTTGTGGCCAGCCTTTATCAGATAATGAGTGCCTCTACGCTCTGCCGCCTGTGCCTATAAATGTGCGCATTGTCCTGTAGGGTCTGCGTAGACGATTGTGCTTTTAACTTCCTTATGTGTGAGTTCGACCACTAGCGCCCAGCGCTAGGAGGAGAATGAGCTACATTTACTAGTTCAAGCGACATGTGTTACGCTTTCTACCCTCGGACCCGCACAGGGCAGGATTGCTGAGGAACACGCATATGTAACTGCACCTATGCGAGAGGAGTGTACTTTAATGTTTGGAATTTCGACCTTAGAATGAGTTCATGCTTTATGCAAATACTGACAGAAAAGAGTTCTTGAAACAAAATTTGTAATGGGCAATATGACTAATGGACCAGTTGTTGACCCCTTTAAGTGGAAATCAGACTGCACGATATGTACGTGGCAATACACAATGTTATTTGAAGGGGGTATAACAATAGTGAACGGTTGCCTTGACATATTCCCTCTGTAATGACGGAGAATTAACTGCAAGATACGAAGGTATGGAACAGAGTTACCATGAGGAATGTTGAGAAAGGAACGTTCACCGTATCGAACCACCCAAGTAGCCCTACTGGACTTTCGCGTTATGATCTACCCAATGCATAGAAAAGTATTTAAAGAGATAATGGTTGACAAGGAGTCCACTGATTTATGCAATGTTGGAAGTAATATAAGATCCCTCCAAATTGCAAGAGAGCCTTGCCTTCGAATACCCACTAATGCGTTTTGGATGATAAAGTGGGAAAGAGATTCATAGAAGCTTAGTCACTTATTGATAAAAGAAAAATGCTGCTGCTACATAAGTTAGGATGGTGACATGTGCAAAACCAAGGAAAACCTATAGGGGTTACTATAGGGGAACTGTCAAATATTAAATTTGATATCTTGTATAACATGCATTGTACATTCGCCAAAATAAATTGAACTGAACTTATCTGCTCATTTCTGGTCAGTGATGTCAGTAAGCCGGTCAATAGGCGCCCAAATAAGGACTGAGAGGTGTCTTTCATTGCCCAATAACAACTCGCACCTTCTTACTCAAGGCTGATGGGTAGTGAATAGGGTGAGCAGGCAGGTAGGTTCATTGGGATTCCTAGTGATCCGAGATACAAAGATTCTCCATTTGTATTGTCCATTAAGAACATTCTATATATTGGCCGCCGATAAACTGCCAAGCAACTGCTCAATTCTTTAGTGGCACAGATAAGTAGACGTATGATAAACGCACTCTCAGGTGAGCCGGAGCCGGAGCATTATGATGCCCAATGCTCACGTCACGCGTTATGATATTACCACATTTTGAAGCTTCGCGGTCACTACCGGTGTGTTTGCCGGCACTCGTAATGGTACGGTGGCGTTGATAGCTAAACGATATATTTATGTATACATAAATATATATATATATATATATATATATATATATATATATATATAGATATATAGATATATATATATATATATATATATATATATATATATAGATATATATATATCTATATATATATATATATATATCTATATATATATCTATATATATATATATATACATAGATATATATACATAAATATTTATATACATACATAAATATATATATATATATGTTATTTATGTTACATATGTATTTATATGTTGTTTATTATAAATATATATATATATATATATGTGTATATCTATCTTTTTTGGATATATATATATATATATGCATAGCATCTATATATATATATATATATTTTATGTTACATATGTCTTTATGTGTTATTTATCATAAAATATCTATATCTCTGATCTGGAGATCTCTATTTATGGTTATGGATCTCTATATATATATATATGTATGAAGAGATATAGAGAGATACACATATATAGAAAGGGATATATCCCTCTCTCTCTCTCTCTCTCTCTCTCTCCTCTCTCTATCTATCTCTCTCTCTATCTCTCTCTCTCTCTCTCTCTCTATCTCTATCTATATATCTCTATCTCTATATCTCTCTCTATCTCTCTATCTCTCTCTCTCTCTCTCTATATATATATATCTCTATATCTCTATCTATATCTATATCTCTATATATATATATATAGTGAGTGTGTGTGTGTCACCATGGCAGTATTGATCTGCAATTCGACGGTACAATTTATCAGTAGCTGCGTTTGATAAATGGGCTGTCCCGGGGTCTAGTAGTCTGATAAGGCGAGATCGCGCATGTGTGACACACGAGGTGCAGGTGTATCGATAGCATGCCATCGGAGCTGACCAACGCTGAGCAGGATGAATCCTGTAGCTCCTCGTCCCTTCGTATACGCTTGTTCTTTTCATCCCTCGTCCCTTCATGTCCTTTTCTCTGTGTCCCCCACCCCGCTACTTATATTTTGTTGCTTCTCTCATCCATCTGTATACGTTGATCTGCATCCCTCAATCCTCGTCTGACTTTTTCAACCCTACACCATTTAAGTACTCTTCTTTTGATCCTTCGTCCTCCCAAGGAGTTACATATACCAGGAGTGGAAACGAAGTGACCGGAAATGCCTCGGTTGTCTAGTTCGAAGCGCGTCATCCGAAAGTCGACATCTAGCTGACTGAACAACTGATTTTTTTATCGTTCAGCATCTTTGTCATTACATCATTTCCCGACGGATTATTCGAATGGGATAATTACTTGTATACTAATTATCATCTCTGAATAATAAAGTTCCAACCGACAATATCGAGTATTTTGGTTTATTTATTATTGCCTTGTTTTCAAAAATCGGAAATGTTTGGTGGTTTTTGTGTACAGACTTGAAATGTCTAATTTCTGCTCAACAAATGGTCATTTTTCAAAATTATTGCATCATTTTTCCAGGGTATATCTAAATATAGAGCATTGTACGGTTTTACGTCTGGTAATATATGGCTCTAACTTAATAACGATAATAGGCTGTTTTGACGAAAATCCCCGGAAAAGGTGTCAATCAAAATATTGCGAATATTATTTGTTTCGAAAGATATCTGACTGTTTTCATGATTGAAAACCATTGTGCAAGTATTATTACACTGCCTTAATGTAATTACCAGCCCAGATGTCCTTTCCTTCTGTGTTGATTTTACATTTTAAACTGCAAGAATGGAAAGTGGCTTGAAGAGGCAGGTGTGGCCGTAATTGAATGTTTGTTGATTTACCTGACAGTCATATATTTGTCCACGATATATATTTGTGTGTTTTTATGACCTGTCCGTAGTTATGTATATTATAATAATTAAAGCACTACAGCTACAGAGCATGTGGAATACCTTTGACAGTTGTAAATATGTTTTCCGCTTGTTTCAGATAGCGAAATGTAGAAGCGCTTCAGTGCAAGGAAATATCAGTGCCATATTCTTGGAATAATTGTTTTGTTGAACATTTTGTATTTTTGGGTGAATAAATTGTTTTTTATTGGGGCTTGACTGCTCTAAGCAAGACAAATCCACCGGATGCATATTGAAATGTGCCAAACAAGTTAAATGCTTGTGAGACTATAAATAATTGATTAGTCCTTCGAGATAAAATAGGATTTTATAACATTCAAAAAATATGATGATTGAAAATTAGAGAACACAAAGTTCATAAATATATTTTGTGTATATACACAATGATAAAAACACAAATACAGTATGAACACTATGTGTACATCTCGGATTGTATTTATGAGTTTTTCCGCAATCCCTTGGAGAACTTAGCATGCTTCTCACATTTATTGAAACGTCTCTTCAATAGTTTTGCCATGGCATGCCAGCTTACTGCCAGAAACAATCTGACTACCCTTTCCGAAAGAAACGGAGATGGTGGAACAAGTTTGTAGGAATTGTACCGCTTTCTGCATTAGTTATAGTAATGTCATCATCTTTGTCCGTACGATTATCACCCAGGATATTGTCTAAATTGAGTTCAAAATCCTCTCAGTCAATGAAGTAGATATCAGTAAACCTCTTCGGTGCATTTTCTTGTAAATCTCGTTACATTTGTTGAGGTCTTCCGGCAATGTCGCCATGTAAACAAATGAACATGAACTGGTTTCCAATCCAGATATATATAACTCCTTGGTCCTCCCATCCCCCACCAGGCTATGTTGGTCTACTTCTTTTCGTTGCATGTCTTGATTCTGTAACTTCCAATCAAACTTCAATCTAATTATCTTATTGTATGCAAGTCTAAATTTTCGCTGCAACGTGTACTCACATACCGACAATTTCTTATGTAAGAGGAGAATGGTGAAAGGTTATAAATCAATGCAGACGTTAACGAAATCTCAATATTCATTGGAATTCCTAATTTGAGTGCTTGCAGTCGCATAACGTTGGATAACTAGTCCTCCCTAGTTATGGCAGACTTAAAGTTAATGCCTCTAACATGTGCTCATCAGCATGCTTTCTATATTGCATTGGTTCTCATCATTAAGAGAGAGCTTGCTTGGAATAACTAACGTGAGACCATTTTCTTGCAATATATTTTTGGTGCTTGAATGACACATTCTTACCCTCAGTGTGACCGAGTGGATGTAATGCGTAATCTAGGGGTCGTGATTCACGTTGCCGTGGTAACGCCCGCTCTCGTCACCGTTTCCTGTCCTCAGCAGCCCTAGTAATGTACCCGCTGCTACCGCGGGTTCCCCGCTATACCACACCTCAAGCCGTGCACTGCTGGTCGATACAAGCTGGGGAAACCCAGCCTCATGTGACAGATTATCGCTCTCTGATTGGCAGCCACCTGTAGACGTCATAATGATATGTGCAACATTCCTGAATCGTGACCCTTACTGAATTCGACTCCTGTTTGAGCGCGGAACCCTTAACAGCAAACATGGGGGGTAATACCATCTAGACGAAGACAAAGCCAATGCAACACCTCTTGGACACGTACAATTCTGTACTTTGATCCACTTAGTGCCAGTTAAGCGCGTTGATTGTGATAGGATACGTCATTAAATCTCAGTGAAATCACAGGTGGAGGTTATAGGCGCTCCAATGCTATCGACATGTCTTCCAATGCGGGTAGAGGAGCCATCGCTCGTACAAAGACCTCAAGCGCCTCACAAGGAGGGACTGGCGGGTCATCAACAGCTAGGTCGAGGGCCAGGAGGACTGTTGCGGTATCCGATGCTGGTAAGCTAAAAAAAATTATACCACTTTTCTGTTGGTGTCTTATCCACCCTCGTAACTAAGGTATACAATGAGTCATATGGTCACCCGATCTCGGTGAATTCCAGGATGTGGGAGGGTATTTTATGATCTATAACTCGGGACTGTTTTCTCAACAAAAGTTGTGCAAGTGTTTAATATGATAAAATGTATCGCCCGTTTAACCTTCCAGATATATTGTGTTTCTGTTCAATTACATCGTTATCAAATTATTATTTTTTTGTGTCTCCGAAATATATTTAACGTAGTTTTCTTTGATACTTTTAACATGCGCAAAACAAGGTGCTAGTAAGAGAAGAAGCTGCTGGCACAGATCAACATGTTGTGTGTTTCGAAGCGTTAATCATGCGTTCTTGGAATATCTCCTGAGAGAAAGGTGGCATGGATCGATAGCTTAGGGGACTGGGTGCATGCTGATTTATATGTGCCACCGAGTGCTTATGGGTTCCTGACTCGACCAGTAGAAAGTCGGTCACATCCACGAAGGACTTTATGAGAGTGTTAAGTAACTTGTAGGCAGATCACACATTGTTCGGTGTGTGCGAACGCGGAGCCCGCCAAAACATACCGATTCATGTTTACAGGTAACCATGTGCGCCGCTGCGCACGCAGTTCGCTGACTCAGCATCGTCTCTGCTGGAGGCCTGACCAAGAGGGGTCACTTTGAAAAATGTGTACTTAAAGATATACCATTGCGCATGCCAAGATTTGCATTTGATAGGTCATGTTGTCCGTTGGCATAGATGACATGAATTGATCTGTCCGTTATAATCATAAGTCACGCATTATATCAATAATTAACCATATGTTGGCACCAGAGGCAACTCCTACCAACAAGCCCTCCGGCTAACCGCATGGTCCAAACAAGCCCAGCAAGTGGTAGGTGGTCTGGCAGCCGCGTGCTCGTCTCCCCCGGGTCCACTCGTTGGGAGCTGGGTCCTCTCTAGTTAAGCTGGTTACTCTTTGTGAGATAATTGTAAGATTGGCCGCCCACCCCCAATGAGCCGAATGAACGAACTTTGTGTTGTGTCATTATTAGGGATAATGTCAAAAGAAGCCGATGAACTGAATGAAGTTCATATTTTTGGCGATCATTCAACAAGTGCTGACATCAGCGTTATCTAGAGATAATACAACCGAATCCCTGATGACCCAACAAATCATGAATTTTTTAATTAGGATTTCATCCAAGAATTTTGTCAAGAACAGTTTGATCAGGCTTCAGGAAATACCCAATACTTGAAATGCCTTTTGATCTTTAGTATTTAATTCATTTAGGTCACTTCGTTTTGTATTCTGTATATCCCATTTTTTTACTTAGCATTTAGTCTGCGTCCCAGACTCCAGGGGTTACGCTACGCTTCTCGCCCTACAGTCTACGACTAGACAAGGTCTAAAACTTGGCGCGGCTATTGAATATGATTAACATGTAAACAGGGCCCGCAGCCATGGGGCTAGGGGACCTTGACTACTTAGCATTACTCATTAGCTAATCAGACGCATATGCGCTGGTAATTCAATTGAGTATAATCTGGCCTAGCATTTACATGGTTACCATCACAAATGTTCCCACATCTTACATGGTTAAGAACATTACTGTGTAAAAGGTACACTGGAGGGTGGAGAAAGTCGTAAAGAAGTGAACCCCAGACCACCTGGAACAAGATCTAAACCAGTGGCCGACAAGTATGATCGGCATAAACCTTCAGCCCCGGGGTCCTCTTCGGCCAGGAAGATCACCAGAGAGCAGAGTGGTTCAGGGAGCAAAGGTAGGGCACCTCATCTCACCCCCCACCCCCCACACACACACCCCCACATCCTCCACCCCGCAACCCTCTACTGATCCAAAATTAATAGACAGTATATTTTTTTTCGAAAAGTGAAGGTTTCTCCCACGAATAATCGAGCAGCAAGAATAGAAATAAAAACTTCAACGTCGCTTGGATTGCACGGTGTGTATGAGGTTGTCGCTTGGATTGCACGGTGTGTATGAGGTTGTCGCTTGGATTGCACGGTGTGTATGAGGTTGTCGCTTGGATTGCACGGTGTGTATGAGGTTGTCGCTTGGATTGCACGGTGTGTATGAGGTTGTCGCTTGGATTGCACGGTCTGTATGAGGTTGTCGCTTGGATTGCACGGTGTGTATGAGGTTTCACTTGGATTGCACGGTGTGTATGAGGTTGTCACTTTGATTGCACGGTGTGTATGAGGTTGTCGCTTGGATTGCACGGTGTGTATGAGGTTGTCGCTTGGATTGCACGGTCTGTATGAGGTTGTCGCTTGGATTGCACGGTGTGTATGAGGTTGTCACTTGCGTTTATATTACTGTTCATGTTTTACGGTGTTTTTATGCTCTTTTTCAAGGTGTCCATATTGATCTTCCTGGAACTGAAGAATGTCACGAAGATTCGGATGACTGTGGAGAAAAGCCTATGGCGTCAGTCGAGTATTCCATGAACACGGCTGAGGTAGTCGTGCAGGGCGAAAACGTCACCAAGGTAAACTAAACATCTCGCTTCCAACCAAAATGCTGCCAATTCTATGTATTGCTTAATAAACTCGAACCCATTGAGATTTTGTAATCAGGTATAATTTATACAAGAACAACGTGCGCAACTATTCAATTCATTCTATTTGGTTCAGATAAGCGTGAAGTTCCCACCACACCCACCAGATGACTGCAGCAGACAGGGTTCCGCCAGTCGACAACACTCCATAACTTCTAGAACTTCGTCCCGCATGGAAACCCAGCATCATATCAAAAATGAAAGTCTACCTTACCCAATGGAGGAAAGCTCGTCACAAAGTGACGACTTGACCAAACAAATCGTCCACTATAACTTTCCACAACTGTCAGCCAGCGCGGAGCCGGAAGGCGTGTGCTCTGGCACAGCTCTTGTGAGGTCCAGTCAAGACAGTGCCTTCCATAGCAGTTCAATGAGTCTGTCTGGTCTAGACATGGACAGCAAGTTCAAGCAGGATATGCTCCACAGTATTGAATACTTTGATCGGAGGAACAGTGACCTGAAGCAGGTTAACTCGAAGATGGCTAAAGAGAATGAAAGACTTCGTGAGGCCAACAAACATCTAGAAGACTACATTAATGACCTGAGCAAACGTTATGATGTATTAAATGACGATCATAATGAGCTGAAGGTAAAACATGATCAAATTGAAAAGGAAAATTCAGTAATGAAAGAGGAGTCGGTTTCACGCTGGGAAGCTAAAGTAAAAGCAGACGAAATGTATATGGAGTTGCAGCGTGATTCCAGTAAAGAAATTAAGTCGCTCCAGGAGCAACTTGCACGACGGAACATTGAAGGATCAAGTGTTATACGAACTGAAACACAGAGACGAAGATCAAGTGTGGTTGCTCTCACTGACAGCAGAGAGGATATGGCTGAAAAACTTGAGCTTGTCCATAAAATTGCCCAGCTGGAAAACGAAATTAAGAAGCTGAAAATGGACCAAGAAAAGAGCAACAGAATAAACGAAGAAACGAAGGAGGAATTGAACGACCTTCAATGTCTGTATAGACAGAAAACAACAGAACTGGAAGCGCAATACAAACGGTTCCTTTCTCTAAAGAAGAGTTTTAACGCCCTTATGGAGGAAAATGAAACCATTAAGAAGCAATTTAGAGAACGAAAAGAGCTTATCAACAGCACATGGCCGATAAATAAGCCAACGACTCTAATTGGTAAGCGAAATGAGTCAGTTGCATTCATCGACTTGGGGTCCCAAGCCAAGTCATCGAATTCCACTGCTTTCCCGAAGGTGGACACTCGCAACAAGTTGGCTGTGACTACCACAAGGCCACGCACAGAAAATCTTCCACCAGTGTAAAATAATCAGGCAGATTACTACTCTTTTTATCAAAACTTGCGTTGTAGAGATGGACAGACGAAACAAACATTCCTACTTAAAGAAAAATGGGTTTTTAGTTATTGTAATCATTATAAACATGGTTATGCGTCAATTAAGTCAAGGGACCAAATCTGGCCAAGTGGACGATTTCTCCACCCAGCATTCCGTCCAGAGTGCATTTATTATTAAAACGTTTTAAGACTATTGTATGATTATATTAATTTTTATAGCCTGTGCCTTGTCAAAAGGGCGTGTTTTATATAATGTATGTATTTTATTTGCCAAGTATGTGAACATTATTACTATATATATTCGACGCTTTGTATCTAACAGTTATTCTGACTCCTCACGAGTCATGTTTCGTCACTTTTCGATTACCTGATTGGTGTTCTTCTGGGAAGTCTTTTCGGCTGCCAATTTTATGAAGAACACTAAATCAGATCATTTTGCTGATCGGTCCAACACATGAACACACCTTTAACAGCTGTCAAATTACCCTTTGCTTAGACAAAGGTTTTATGTTGCTTAGGGTGTATTCATGGTGGAAGATTATATTTGGAGAAATATATTTGACATTTTCTATTCATGTCTACCTGATATTTTAGCGGGTAATTATGTAGAGATTTTGTTGTTATTGTTGTTTTAGCTTATCGCACGTTGTGTTATTAACATATGAATTTTTATCAGGTTGTTTTAGATACCCATTCATGGGTATTGTTTGTATTTATCTCATGCGATTGCAAGTTTTGGTAAGCAGATTCAAATGCTGAAAGTCTGTGATAAGAGTTATGTTAAAACAGCTCCCTCCCTCAAGGATTCATCGCTACAGTGTTGGTGTTGGAGGAGGGATTGTTGTAAAGTTGCATGAGATCGTTAGTTTGGTACAATATTTTACCCTGTTTTAATTCATATCTATGTTACAATACAGTTTGTTGGTGTTGATGGCAGTTTTCAATTCAGGGTCCAATTTTATTCATGCTAATTCAGGTGTACACGTTTAAAATCATTATAGAACATGTTCACACAGAAGAAATAACTGCAAGCCTTTATGAAGTTCACTGTGATATTAGAGTAGATATTATAGCTAATGTTGTTCTTTTGTTGAATTTGATTTACCTTTAGGTGTTTTTCTATAAATATAATAAAGACAATTCCATTGTTAATGTGGTCTTTAAATGGCTGTTGCCATGGTGATATAAAGCAGACTGACTGGCATTGTATGCCGCGAGATTTGTCTAAGACAAGATGTCTGCCGTGCTAAAGACAATTTTATTACGTGACAAATTCAAATGTTAAATTTCTTCATAAGCAATTGATAAAACGTGCCGACCTATTCATTTGACAACATCCGCCAGTACCAACCAGGCGTTGCGGCCATGGTCTATGTCGTATGCTTTATCCATCGGAGGGCAGCTAAATGCACATCAGCTGTTATTATGTCAACATACTTTATTAACAAAACTCACTTCATTGTATTCACAAAATTCTTTTCTTAATACGATATTTATTCAATATGGACTTATTGTGATGCTTATGCATAATGCCAAATGAGTGAAACACGCCTGTCATCAGGTAACGCTACCAGGAAATCAACAAGGGCACGTTGACCTGGGTCTGTTAAAGGGAAGTGCTACAGCGATCTCCTTGCGCATCGGCTTCTGCACAGGCTAGGATTCGCCTCTGCACCACACAGATCGCTTTGGGGAAAATTCGGGCCATTACGCGAGAAATATTGATACGAATTATCAACTCTTAAATGTTACAAAATATTTTCTACTGTGTTCGATTAGAAATATAATATACATTTTGTTATTGAAAACTTTTCAGTAGGTCCAAAATGAGGCATTTATCGAAAAAAAATAGTTCCGCGGACGTTTCATGGCAGTAAAGCGGCAGTCAGATGTGAAAACGAATTTGTTATCGAAAATCGACTGAAAAAGCAATAGAAAGTTACAAGCCGGTATTGGAAATGACAGACAAGCAGCGAGAGTGTTTGGAGAAGTTGTTCTTGGGAAACGACGTTGTTGCTAATCTACCAACGGGGTATGGGAAAAGCCTGATATACCATTTGTTCCTAGATTTGTTGCCCCCCCCCCCCACCCCCGATGGGAGTTCACATATTTTATGGAAAAAATAAAAAGACACACAACCAAAAAAAACATGGACTGCTAATGTTAGAATAAGATTTGCCAAAATTTAATACTTGTGACTGCAGGCCCTTGGTTATATAACCTAAATAACTGCAGGGTATAAAGCAAAGAAAGTTCATAATCAAAGACATCAAAATGCTGCCTTTGTGGACAGTAAACACAACTTTATTTTCCACAGAAGGGCTTACTTCCGAGCTTCCCCGATAAGCTCCATTCATGTTGACCATTCATGTTTGACGCGCGCTGCTTGTTATCGCCCGGTCAGAGGTTAAAACCGGGTCAAATCGCAAGCGCTCTGTTAAAGAGACTGTTCAGCCCCATATAAGGCAATCAGGGATCATCTCGTTATTACATTACTACGATAAACGCAGACGTAAGTAATAACATCTTCTAATTTATGCCGCAAAGTTTACATGGTGGAAATTGTGTTGATAAGTTTAACAATATTATTTGACTGGAAATATTCATGATCTACTGTGGGAAATCTGTTTTATTCAGTTATGTCGTTCCATCGATAACGGCGCCTCCCTAAAACCATGAACCACACGAATGTTAGCTGTAAATCATAACGCGCTCTGAATTTACCTCGCTATCGATGTGTATTCTTCCGCTATAATTACATAATGTATATTTCATAAAATCTTCACTCATTCAAGATGTGGGCATCATTGTGCACACATTAGACTGACAAGCAGGAAGGGTAATGTCGGACAACATAAATGGCGACAGCCGAAGTAAGGATTTTTTTTCTGAGACCACAGCGCCGCGTAGCGACTGAAAGTCTGAAAATGTAACATTTTTGGTTTCCAAGGTGCGGTTGCCAAGCAGCTTGCTAGGCAACCTCGTTCCAAATATGGGGCTGAGCAGTCTCTTTAACTATTGCAGAGATGTTATGTTAGCACAGTGTCAAACATGTCTGCCATGGAGAGTGGTGCTACAGTTCACTCCCGCGCCACCCAGGGACCGTCGCGTAGCTGTGCGTCATTTGGCGCCCGTTGCGCCCGCGACTGCGCTGCAACGAATTGACTCCAAAGTAATTTGTGCGCACAGAGTGACGAATTATTTCCGTTGAGTCTAGATAAAAGTCACTCCTCATGTACGACACAGTCCAAGCTGATCAAATATAAATGACCTCAGGTTCATAAACAAAATCTACTTCCAATTGGTCTCTTGCCTGTGATACGCAAGTTCCAAATTGTTTCACCATATTGATCGAGATGAGATCATAAGGAAAATTCGTCAAGACGAGCGTGCTACAACAATGAAGAGTATCTGCAGCTCGTATGGTGAATTTTAATAAAGCAGATATCAGCAGTTGTGAATATGATCTTCGAGGTTTGAATATTGCAATAGACCACACTCACGGAATACAACAAAAATCCATTGTGGCTTCCCATAGACTTCGATGACCTATCCTTTTTAAAATTTCTGTTCATAGTACATATATCACTATACCAGAATACCAAGTTTACTTCAAAAGTCAGCGGTCAATTTTTTTTATCGAGGTTAGACACTATTCTGGAGGAAATTAACAATAAATCAATAAATGGCTCGCCGTAGAGTGTGGCGAGACATCATTTTTTTCTTGATTTTTTGTAAAGCAGATATTGTTCTGTGTGTATGTCAAATATAGAACCAAAATATTATCAAAAATGCATAATTCGCATTGGCTTAGCATGTGGATCTTAAATTCGTCGTACTAGTTTTAAATCATGCAGTGACCTATACTTTTTATTTTACATTTCAAATCGTCCACTATAACTTTCCACAACTGTCAGCCAGCGCGGAGCCGGAAGGCGTGTGCTCTGGCACAGCTCTTGTGAGGTCCAGTCAAGACAGTGCCTTCCATAGCAGTTCAATGAGTCTGTCTGGTCTAGACATGGACAGCAAGTTCAAGCAGGATATGCTCCACAGTATTGAATACTTTGACCGGAGGAACAGTGACTTGAAGCAGGTTAACTCGAAGATGGCTAAAGAAAATGAAAGACTTCGTGAGGCCAACAAACATTTTGAAGACTGACCCGACCTGGTCATAATGAACTGAAAGGAAAATTTTGAGGAGGAAAATTTAATAATAAAAGAGGGGTCGGTTTCACACTGGGAACCTAAGGGGTGGGTGAGTCCCAACACTAATGGAGTGCTGTATGGTGCTGTAGTGAATGAATAGGTGATATAATGACATTACTGATTAAAATTAAACAGATATCTTAATTACAGTAAAGAATTTCAAAGAAATAAATAAAAAATAGTTTCATAGAAACATAAAACGCTATCTTAAAAGGGCCCATGGTTAAATACTTAATTATTATTGCTGCAAACAGTTGAACCATTTACCGGACAAAATAAAACTGTTTTTCATTGTTATTTAACCATTTTACTTTGAAGCCCAATCACGCGTTCACTTCATTGATAACTCCATTAGCTCAATAGGATGGTGCCCAGTTATGTGCATTATGATATTCTAATGTTGATTTGAATTATGTATACTTAGCACAATATATCATATATCTGTTAAACAATCAAACTGTAATTGATTATGACAAATGAATCCAGAAGACAACATTATGATGCAAGATGCAACATTATGATAAAATAACCTATCTAGTTATATTCTTTTACCAGTTTTAGGCGCCAGTTTCAAGTTTCGATATGATTAGCGCTTGAATAAATTTTGACAAATTGAGTCAAGTTAGGTGGGTGTGTTCAAAATATCTCCATCCTTGTTAAACTAAATTTATTTTATTGTATTTTTCGCACCATCGATTAGGTAACCTGGTAACATGAGCAACAAAATACAACAAATTTATATCGATAAATCAATCAGGATTCAGCTTTAAGCTCATTCAGGTTAGGCAAGGCACTCACCCCTGGTGTTTTGATGATCTGATATATACTGATGCCACCTTAGCGCGGACGTGAGAGATCGAAAGTAGTAAATTGCGCGGCGCTGTCAGAGGCGGAGTTTCTTTGCCTACTTTCAGGTTAGGGTTTAGGCAATTTACCTCGCCCCTACTGCTCTAGATCTAGTTGTGGTTGACGGTCTGATAATTGCGGGCATGAGAGGTCGAAAAATGTATCAACCCTTGGCAACTGTTCTCTGGTAGTCAATGGTCGTACCGGGAAAAAAAGGTCACGGCCAAACAGATGATTACAGGTCGTTTCGTACACTGGTTGTTTCATACACACTCCTCTAGGTTGCTTCATACACAGCAGATCGGTTGTTTTGTGCACGTTATATAGGTTGTTCCGAGCGGCATGCTTAAGTTAGTACCCATGTAAAAAAGGTATCCTTATCCTTCTCAAGCTTTGTTCCAAGTTTTGTTTGAAAAATATGATTAGTAATAATTCAAAACTTCTGGATAACTCACGATAAATGCATAAAACTAGAAATGTCCCAAACCACTGATAATATACACTTCATATTCAATACAGGACAAAATGACTCCCAGTAACGTGTACGTTACAACCATATATCTGTGTACGAAATGACCCGTGTACGAAACGCCTATATACAAAACAACCGCACACCAAACAGATCAGTTCCCGGCTGGAATGAAAATAGATCAACCTTGGCAGGCAATACATTGATATCATAATCATTTCCAGAATTGGCTTGGTAAACATCATATCAACTTTGCTAAAGCAACTGACTAATTGGCCAACCGATGGTAAATCAGGGTTCAAGTAAATCACCACATTCATTATGTGCTTATTTGGTGCATGTATGCCCTGGATGTACGCATGCCCACATGGTTGTTTCTCCCAGCAAGAGTCTAGAAGCTGAACATGCGTTCTTGGGAGTGTTGAAACAAGAATAAAGTAGTTTTTCCGAGCAGCGAACGTCTGTTTTGCCATCAACAATTTTTTTTTCAACTTCATTGCATGAGTAGGACTCTGGTCTTGGTCTGATGCTACTGATACAGCTACCGAATGACTATTGACGTCTGTCATTCAACAAATTCAGAATTCTAGGCACATATATTAAACATGTGAAACCTGGCAAGCTATTTGGTCTTTCCAAATGTCTCAGTAATTGAACAATTAAGTTTAGATTAAATACTACCCTAACATCACAATACTCACGTTGAAAGTTTCACTGAAACATTGTCCCTGCTTAATTAAGTGTTAAAACAGGATTTTGAACATTGATACAATTTTGTTTTGGGTCATTCCACTGTAATGTTTTGTCACAGACAGGACAGACAATGAAAGTAAAATGTCTCAAAATAATAGCCAACAAAAATAATTATGGTTATTTGTTCATTTACATATCACACTCTGTCTCTTTAACCAGGTCTTCAGCACAGCTTGGAAATGTCAGGATTATTTTGTGGAAGCCCGTTGCAAGAAGTTGAATGTTCTCATGGAAGTGACGCAGGGTCATTGGGAGCACCTGTAGTGGTCTTAGCTTACAGAACTGGGCGAAACTAATTACCATGTCAACATGGTCGTTGTGGAACAGCTGATGTGCCTCTTTGAAGTTCATTAGAAGATATCACTTTTGTCTTTTCTCCCACTCATTCACAGATTTGACAGCTATTCATTTCTTGCGGCCTGGACACATGCAACTGATGTCGTCCCGTTTAAAGAAGTCCTCCACAGACACAATTTCCACCGGTGATAGAGCATCACTGTGTTTACTTCTCTCTGGTACTATTAAGTGACGTTTCACTGCTTGGTCTTCTAGATTGTCAGCTATTAGTTTGCGTTTCGTTGGTGTCATCTTGTTTACAATGGATGCAATAACCGTTGCCTCTTTCCTTGGGGACTTAGTCATGCTCTGTCTTGTTCTCCGCACTGCCATCCCAAAACTGGCTGCGGTGGTGTACGGAGGATGCTGGTGGCTGCTTGGAGACTCCATAGCAGTGCTCAGGGATGAGGAAGAGCTATGGAACTCTCTTTTTCTTGCTCTCTTTCTTTCTCTTCCATACTCTTACTTAAGCTGGTTCTCTCTAGGAGTCATGTTCTTCTCTCTCATTCTGTCTCTTTTGCTCTCTGTTCTTCCTCTTTGTTCTTCCATAGGTCTCTTCATCTTCTATCAGTTTAGCTCTGTACTTTCTAGTTCTGCCAAGGCTTTTGCAACTGATAGTGACTGAGGTCATATGATTTCACAGTCAACATTGTCTTCCCCTTATCCAGAGAGTAAGAGCTTAATCCCCAATAGCTGATGAAAGGTGTGAGAGCTTTTCTCACATGTTGTACACACATCAGAGGTGTCAGGTGATTTTCATACACAATAGATACACACCCAAGGGGTGTGAGATTATTTTCATACACATTGGATACACACCCAAGAGGTGTGAGATGATTTTCATACACCTTGAACAAACCAGATAGTTGTGAGAGCATTTTTACACACCTTAGACACACATCACAAAGGAGTGAGAACATTTTTTCACACCTTGTAAATAAACCAGAAAGGTGTTAGTTCATTTCCATCATAATATGATCTAGGGTGTTGAACAAGTAGCTTGCTGTTTCCTCTCTTCCAAAGTTGAAAAAACATATTTCCCTTAAAGCTTAGGATGAAAAGCAGTACCAGTCATCAATATGCTAATGCATAATTTCTCCACTGGTGTCAAATAAATCTGTATCATATTCTGGTCTGAGGCAGAAAAATGTTAACATATTAAATTCATTAAATATGAAAAGAAATTCCTTATAGTGTGCGACAAGCACCTGAAACCGAAAGTTATAGTTTCCTGTCTTTGACAAGTGTCCCATCTGTGACAAAAATTTTAAAACCTTAAAAAAATGTGTAATAAGTGGAGAGGAAAAATGAACTGTTTTTCATGCAAAGTTCAAAAGATTCTAACATTGGATAATATTTTATTTTATTGGAATGTTTGTTTTTGTGTTCAGTAAAAAAAAATTGTGCCAAATTTAAAAAATTTGCACATTTAAAAACAGGCAAATATTGTCAAAAATAATTTGCATAAAAATGTCAGTTAAGTTGAAATACTGAAAAACTGTTTGATTCTGTGTTTATTGGATTTTATTATTTGTCCCATCTGTGACATAATTTTACTGTAATTAATCTGCATATCCATAAAAAAACCTAGATTTCTTTAATATATAGGCAAAACAGGAAGAGTCCAATAATTTTATATATAAACTGTTTATAATAGTAAGCGTGAGATCAATATAAATTTTGTGTCTATGGCCTCATTACTGTGGATTTTTGTATCTGCAACACACCACTTAGGCCCGGATTTCGCCTAGACGAGAAACTGGAATGGCCTCGTCCAGTAAATTGGCTGGTGGTGACTTGCCCTAGGATACTATTTGCATTTTGATCTTTTTTATCATCATCCACTTGTATGTCCCTCTTTTTTCCATTTATCCTAGAGGGCGGCTTATTTATTAACCTTTCTAGGCGCCATATAACACATACGTGTTGGTGTGCCATTATACCCTATACCCACCCATATTTACTGATTGTTAAGTTACCAATAATTGAATAAGAAATAAGTTTTGATATGGAGTTCTCGCCAACCTGCCCAGGACCAATGAAATTACATTCTCACCCAGTTGTGAGTTATATCCACAACCATCTGTTATTTTTTATATTTTGTATCATAAGTTATCACTATATTTTGTTAGAAGTTTCTTAACTATTAAAAGAAATATCATGTTATAACACCAATTGTTTCTTTGGTTATCTCAGTATTTGTTAGCATCTACAATACAGTGCCTATTTCTCCCCATCACTGTTACCGTTAAGTGATAAGAATTACAGGCAAATTGAAATCAATTGCCTTGTGAACCAAAGAATCAATGTTCTTATTTAATGTGTCGTTTTCATCATTTGCTGTGATTGTCAGGTTGCATTTGATACAGAATGGTTCAATCAAAGAGGAAAGTCCTCGGCTCTAATAACCAACCACAAAGTAAGATTTTATGTTTGGAACAAATAGAAAAATTGTTCGGTAAATTTTAGAGAATATAATTAGAAAGATGATGAAAGAAGATCTGCAGATATTTTTGCTCTTTTTGATTGAAGTGCCAATTTATATGTATAACTTGTGTTCGATCTTCCATTGTTTTATCCACTAAAGCCTCACCCAAGAAGCGTAGAAGTCATGAGAAGAAATCTGAAGCCGATGACAGACTTGATGATTCCTCCCTCTTCAGCAGCATGCTGTCAGATGCTGGTCTTGTCCTCATGAACAAGAGTCATCATCACAAACTCAGTAAGTGTCACTCCTCCAATCATTCCATCTGTTCTCAAAACAGCCGTTTCATTGTCAAACATTTTCATGAAGCCATAATGCTTTCCGTGCACTCTGACCTCAGTGAAAGATCCTGGCATCTTCCAGCGAGGCCTCATGCTTGATTTGAAAAAACATCCCGAGACTCCCCAGGTACTGTATCTTTTTAAACTGCAGCAACTTCCCTTCTATAAATATTGCAATATTCTATCCACATTGGCATTTGGTTGAGCTCATTGCAGCACCATTTGCAGGTATTGATTCAGCCATCGTGACACTGATAAATGATTTTATTCCAAAAAGGCATAATATTTTTCTTTGTGCCAAAAATACTAAGAATGTATACATGCTTGTGACCTGACATTTATCGTTTACCTTTGTTATTACTGCAGTAATTATGATAATGGTGTGTTTTTTCAGGTGGTTGATGAATTCATGGAGGGTTTCAGCCAACACATAGAGGACATACACAAGTATCTCTTACATTCTTGCACCACTCCATGGTTGAATCAGATGTTCATTGAGTTGCTTTGTGTGGTTCCTGTAGCTTCCTTTACTGCACTGCTTGTTGTGGTGTTATAGTTTGCACCAAGCGTTGTTGACCACTCAGGAGTATGAGGATGGAGAGAGTGGGGGTAAGCTCCATGATGGGCTGGTCCGCTTGCTCATGGGCATTGACCTCTTACAAGTCAGTCCACTCATTCTTCTGCCAACACACTAACTACAACTTCAGTAAACATTTCTGATGTTACTTGTCAGAACTGACTGTAATGACTTAACAATATTTGTGACCATTCCTGGCAATGATTGTAATTCAACCCTTGTCATGGAGTTAAGACTGTGTTTCACATGAGACTGATATTTACTATGCATGCAGCCACCCGTTATGGAGAGGTTGCTGGAGAAATTAGCTGAATTAGACATGGATGTGTAAGTATTTAAGATCATTTGTAGCACCATTTTTTTTTTATACCCCTGAGACTGTCAATAACTGATGTCATTGTGATGTTGCAGAGTCATGGTGGATGGATTTGGCAAAGTAAATCTACCCCATCTGATCTTAAACCAATTTAGATGGCTTGACCGAGTTGTCAAAAGTCAGGTTGGCATTAAAATGTTTTGGGTTTACTGATGGTCTCAGAACCTGTTACAAGGAACATTTACGTTAATATGTCTATTGATACTGATACAATTTTTAATTTTGTTACTTTTGGATTGTGCCTGCAGGAGCTCGTAGACAAGATGTTCGAAGTACTGAGTGTGACCAATGTAAGCGTGCAAAGTGAGATCATATCCTGTTTGCCGGAGGTTGTGGAGGATATACAACATGGAGAAATCACAGCGAGACTCAAGTCTGTCACTGACTCTCATCCTATATCCTCCTATATCTTTCAAATGTTCATCATGATTTTTTTTTGGGGGGGGGGGGATCAAATGAATGTAGTAGAGATGAGGTGTGTGTAAATCTGTCTGTGTGTGGCTGCTCAGGGAGTTACTGTCAGAGAATAATGAACTGGCTGTCCCAATACTGGATGCCATGTCTAACCTGAACATCAAGCCTGACCTGCTGTGTCAGGTAAAAGGGTGCTTATTAATCTGGTGTCATGTTTGTGTCCGGGCATGGTGTTGTTATTGTGGTGCGATGTTTGTGTCAGGGCATGGTGTTGTTATTGTGGTGTGATGTTTGTGTCAGGGTATGGTGTTGTTATTGTGGTGTGATGTTTGTGTCAGGGTATGGTGTTGTTATTGTGGTGTGATGTTTGTGTCAGGGTATTGTGTTGTTATTGTGGTGTTATGTTTGTGTCAGCCCTCGCATAATGTCTGGCTTTGTTAATAAGACTGGTTGTTCTACAGGTGAGGACATCAGTTGTGGAGGCACTGAGGTCAGCTGCACTCACTGACCTACCAGTGATGCTCAGGTTCCTTCTCCAGTCTGTCACTCAAGCTGATGCTTTGGAGGTAACACCAACTACAACTTCAACACTAGAATTCATGACTTGATCTCAACATTTTGTGGGATACACAATATATGTGTGCAGGTTGTTCAGGAAGTCAGAGAGAATTTGGACCTTGAATCCTCTTCGGTGGTGAGCAGTAAGACAGCAACTAGCAGGTTTGATTTCTTTCAGAACTCACGTGTAGATCTACGAATTTATCTGTTTCATCATAATAAGCATTTAGCATATGTGTGATTGCCTTGTTGTGCTTCCGTAGTAAGGCATGTGGTTTGGACAAGCAAGTAGAAAAGAGCTGTGCTTCCCTCATTGTGGACGCCATTCGCTCGGCTGTTCGCTTCCAAAGACCTGTGGCTGATGCCTGGCTCAAGGTCAGGTCAATGTCATGTATGAACATTGTAGAGGATAAGTTGAATCAGGATGCAGCAACAGCGAGTGATACAGATGTTCTGAATGCTGTGGTTCATTTAGTGTGGTGAATCTCACGAATACAAACATTATTTATTGTTGACAGGCTATAGAAACCTCCTCATCCAGTTACAAGGCCATTGATATTGTAGTTCTTCTGGTGCTGCACTCTAGTGGCCAGCATCGAGCTGTAGAAACACTTGGGCGACAGAAGATTCGCTCTGCTAAGCTGTCAGTTCAGCTCTTCACTAACACCATCTCAGTTCACAAACAGGTCAGTTATTTGATACTGATCACCTTGTATAGCATCTCACATTGGGTAAGGGTCTTGTATTAAATGACTGTTGATGGTGCATGCCCGGGGGGGGGGCACTTAAGTGTATAGAGGTAGTATATATGTGCCACGCGACGGGGTATGTTTTTTCGCCTCTCGACTTACGACGGGTTTTATTGGGCCTCATACTTGTACGACGGGGTATGTTTTTTAGCTACAATCTGTACGACGTGTTTTTTTGGGGCTTCGTATTGTAAGACGGGGTATGTTTTTCTCTTCCCACCTGTGTAACGGGTTGAATATACATATTTCCTATCGATCGTCGACATTACAAATGCATATCTTGTACGACGGGGTATGCTTTTTTGCCATTTTCACCTTGTACGTCGGGTTATACATTCGCATAATACCTTGTACGACGGGGTATGCTTTTGGCCATTTTCACCTTGTGTGACGGGTTCGGGTTTTTCGAGGTCCCGCGGCACACCCCTATCCAGATTAATTGATGGTAAATAACTGACACTGAAGAAAACATTGCTCCTTTGTTCTCACATGGCTATGAGAAGGATATCTTTGTTAACGGACTACCTTATAATTAGAATAATTCGATATGAGGTCATGTCTGCTTTATCACATCTAGATTTATAGATACCATTGCTTCAATATTTAGAGTTAAACCTACCCTCATTTGTGAAAGCTCATCGCGGTAACACTGCCTGTTTGTACATTATTTGTTACCCTTTCCTATGCCACATGGTCAAGACTCATGTCACAGAGCCAGCAATTTTTGTTGCCTCATCAAGGTGCTTCGAGAATACTTCAGTTCTTTGCTGAGCCTGGCTGAGGTGTTTCTACGATCCCCAGAGCCTGTTGTCAGCCACTTTGCTGAATCCATCTACACTCAAGCGTTTCTCCACTTTGACACATACTGTAAACAGGTGTGGTTTGCATTTGATCTTTTGAATATCCACCATTACATTTTGGCCCCTTGACTTATTTGAGTTGTTCCATGTCGTAGCATTCCGTATGTCAGTACACTGGTGTGTGTGTGCAGGAGATCGTAGGGACGTTAGTTACCCACATCGGCAGCGGGTATGAGGCGGAGGTAGATGCCTCCCTCAACATCCTCCTGCACCTCGTGGAGAAACACACTTCTTCCATGGAGCCCTTCTCTGTCTTCATTAAGGTGAGTGGCGCAGGGATGGTCACCACTATTGGTAGGCAAGGATGAGGAAGTGACAGATTATTAGTCAGTTCTGTGTTATCTGTATGTGTTGGACAGTGTGCATTGACTAGGCTGTGTTATCTGTATGCGTTGGACAGTGTGCATTGACTAGGCTGTGTTATCTGTATGTGTTGGACAGTACCCATATACTAGGCTGTGTTATCTGTATGTGTTGGACAGTGTCCATTGATTATTCTGTGTTATCTGTATGTGTTGAACAGTGTCAATTGACTAGGCTGTGTTATCTATATTTATCGCATGGCACCCTACTCTCAGCCAATGAGCTCGAGAAAAAGCTCGGGTCTTTTTCCCATATCACCTCAAACGCACAGATTGCCATGCGATAACTGCAACCGTGTCGATATATCACCGAGAAACAACTTCACTTGAGATGGTCCCTCACAGAGCACCACTGCTCTAGCATGGCAACACTACGGAGGTTGTTAATATCACGCACACTTTACAAGTCTTAAAACGAAGGTTTTCTCAAGAGTCATTTGCTTGCCAGCCGCTAATCTGGTTGTGTAACGCTCATCAGGAAGTCACGGTATTATCCCATCTCCCCGGAATCATGCTGAGGCGCGAAATTGTAACACCTGCCGAGCCGTGTCTACTGCGCTACAGTTTTGCTAACAACGGTCAAGTCGGTGGAGCTCTGATTGCTGGAGTTTGGAAGGTTCTGCAAGTTTCACACAAACTATCGAAGCATATTCTAATCAAATAAACAAACAAGTATGGGAAGAAAAGTATTTATCTTTTCATCACTAAAACACAGGCAGCTGAGGCCGAATGGGGGATTAACAGACTACCTCTCATATTTACAGCTCCCAGGCTGATACCTTATATAACATAGGTTCATGCTAATTATCATTATTAGGAGACAGCGTCGTGCTTGATTATCGCGTCCTCGTGTTCTTCCCCATATCACCCACGTTACCATGCGATAACTAACACGTATTGGACAGTATTCATTGACTAGGTTGTGTTATCAGGGAATGTTGGACAGTTTACATTGACTAGGCCGTGTGATCAGGGTGTATTGGACCGTTTACATTCTCCAGACTGTTATCAGGGTGTGTTGGACTACGTTGACAACCTCCACATGGGACAGACCCGCAAGCTCTACTCTATGCTGAGTACACTGGCATTCCGGGGATCGCGGGATGAAAGTTCCATTCAGGACGAGATGTATATCATCATCCGCAAGCAGCTCTCCAACACAGATATCAAGTCAGACTCCCTCTGTATTTCACTCCATCCAAACAATGATTACATGGGATGTTTGTTGTAAATTTATTCCTTTCATTCTGACGTTGGTGGATGCTGTATCAGGTACCAGAGAATGGGTGTGCTGGGAGCTATCATGGTGGTGCGAAGTCTGGCTCATAAAAGGTACCAAGTCCTTCATGGTTTGCACAAGCCTAGAAATAGGCCTTGAAAAGTCATGTTTTGCATAGTAAAGCATTTCAATGTAGCTGAACTACAAACTTGTCAAATTTTCTCCTGTTGGACTGCCGCTTGTCCACCTAGGCCAGCTTGAGAAAGATAACCTGAAAATAGTTGTGAGTTGCAATGGGAACATGAGGGTGCAGAGTGAGTGGTATTCAGCAAGGACTGCTCGCCTTGAGTGGTATAAACGCCATTAACACAAACATATGTTGTAAAGCCTGCAATGTAAATCCATACACCACAACCTGCCGTCACCCTTCTCCCCACCCTATTTATATGCACTGGTGAGCTCAGTCGCTGTTGTTTATGGTAGTTGTCAACTTGTTGATGAAATATTGGGTTATATTAATTTTAGAGGTATGTTAGACGCCACTCGCATGCTGTGTGGTAATCATTTAAAGCCGATATTGGTGCAGTGTTTTGATGTAATCATTGTAATGTGACACAATATCCAGAGTTTCTGTTTGGGATACGTCTTATGATATTAAGCAATAAATTGAATGATTGATTTGGTCTTATACAAATATCAAAATTGAAATTAAGGACATCAAGAACTGCTATTACTGGTGTGAGGTTTTGTGTAGTATATGGTCATCTAGGATGGAAATGTCAGGAAGGTCCTTGAAAATCTGGGCTCCTTGAAAAAACCTTGAATTCGGTCACTCCAGAGTTGTATTAACCGTGTCTGTAGTGAGAGGACAGAGTCAGTAGCAAGTGAGAGGATATAGACTCCTTTTATATCCAAAGCACAGATGACCTACTAACTCAGGTACGAGATGCCGGATGCTAACTCTTTGAAGGTCACTTTAATGAGATTGAAGCAACACTCTTTGATATCACAAAGACTACACTCATATAATCCCCAATGGCAGATGATTGTAAAATATGCAAACCTCGCATCTCGCTGTGCAGTTAAACCTACAGTCATCAGGATGGACAGTAAAACAATATCTGCATATTCCATTAATACATGCACAGTACACACGCACTAAGCCGAGGTTACGTCAGCATAGTGCCAAGCTACTGACTTTGGTCCTGGAAAAGCTGTTTTGTATGTTTATTAATTTGTTCATAGTTTGATTTGACGTCATGCAGTGGCTTAAAAGAAAAGGACTAAATTTTGTTGTACAAGGCAGGATTTTGTTTGCGCCATTCTGACGAGATATGTGCCAATGGTGCAAAACCCAGCCGAGTGTCATGGGAGCCTATGTTATATGTTATTTGTTGTCCTGTCACACAGTAGTGACATGGGAGCATTCATTATTTGTGCGTGTCGGCAGCGAAGCAGTGGTTTTCTCCCAGGACAGTGAGCAGGGTATGTCAGATGAGCGCCTACGTCAAGCCATTAGTCTGCTCCAGCTCATCCGCACCAGTGTGGGTGGTCAGCCTGAAGCCATGGGGCTCTTCCTCGATGAACTGGCTTCTGTCATCAACAATGGGGCTGTCCATGTTCGACTCGAGGTGAGACCATCAGGCCTCGTGTTGTTCACACTCGGATGGTGTCAATCCTCTCTCTGCCTCTCCTAATTGATTAAGTTATGATAATCTTGCATTGTTTTACCTTTCCCAGGCATGGATTTCAGAAAATGTGATAAGTGATTTCCAGGATGATTTCATTGTTGATTTTGAACCCAACCTGAACCATGGGTAAGTCTGTGGGGTAGTCTTCCATAATATATTGGGTGGCTGTACCCAAAATTCCAGTTGATGCTTTGTCATCAATAAATGACCATGTAAATGATATGTTTGCAGGAATGAACCCATCCCGTGGAAGATGCAGTTTAATTTAGATGATGATGGTGAGGGGGCTATACTTGTGCCGATTCTCAGGCTCTTGGCTCAGGGTAACACTACCTCTCCCACACCGTCCTCACACAACAGGTGCCTACCTCAGCTCTATAACACAACACCATCATAATGTCTGTAATTAGCCCTTTGGTTTACGCTGACACCAACCCATTTGACCCTACCATTTCACCCAATAAGATTTGTTTCCAATGATATTGCTGCCTCATAAAGTCTGTGTGTGTGGTGGATATGAGGAGTGTGTCAGCTGTTTGCCTGCCATCTCACTTCCGCCTGCTTCAGGTCTGTGAGGCCCGCCAACATGAGGGCAACTTGGAAGGAATTGATGCTTTACTGGGTGGGTACCAGGATTTCAACAGAGTATGGAGGGCAGTGGGGTTATTATGGTCCCAATGTTAATGCGGGTTTTTTTACTTTAATAATTGCCTGTTGATGAATGTTTTCTCTTATACGAGAGCCGCTTCTGCATATGCTTCTAGGTTGTTTGAACATGATGCCAGATCTGACGATGGTTGACAAGCTCAACTCCTTCAGCAAGTCTGAGAGTCAACTCTTCATTCATTCACTATTTCTCCTCATCAACTGGTTCAGAGAGGTCAGACGCTTAAATAGTATACACATCTTAATCACATACTATTTATGTTATATGGATTAATGTTCTTTCCTCTGAATGCTTATGTGACTACATATGCAACTAGGTGGGTTTTTCTCATGGATGATTCGAATGTTTCAGCTTCTCAATGGCTTTGCTACCCAAGACACCCCAGAAATGAAAGCTAAAGTGCTCTCGAGATTGAAGAGCATAACTGATGTTCAGAAAACTCTACAGAAAGCTCTCTCAGGTTAGTCTCGGAGAGCAATTGCAAATTTCAGTCATGCCTAACATATCTTGCATCATTGCTTGTTACACTTTGTTCCTGTGTTGTTACCTAACTAACATCAAAGACAAGATAATTCATATTAAGATGATTGCTAAAATTTATCTTGTGGTTGTAGCTGTGTTGATACTGCAGCATTTGCAGTAGTACCTAAAGTATAACAATTTTTTTTATGCTCTCAGCCTCTCCTCAGACACTTCCACCCCCGGCCAACTTTGATCAGGATGACCCTCTGACATCAGCACCAGGCGCAGCAGCCCTCAAAAAGCTCCCCAAACCTCCCAGCAAGGGCAAGAAGAGGTCTGTGGTGGTCGTGAAAGACATCATACTAAACTCTTCTATCATCTTTGTGTGGGACATTAAGTTACTCGCCATTGTGGGTTGTTGTTACAGAAAGAAAGCTAACAAGGAGAAGGGTGGTAAATCAGGGAAAGATGCTGATGAGACCCAAGATGAATCGAATGAGGTCAGTGAAGCAGATGTGACCTTTCCATCATATAAAAAAACTTTTGTTCACATTTTCTTGTCCCTGGTATATCATGAAGAAGCTCATCTTGAAGTTGTATGTGGCTTCATATTACATTAATACATCCTTTATGAGTGCAGTCTACAGTGCTAGACACACAGGGTGACCCGTATGCCTTCACTGAGGCTTCCGAGGAGAAAGATAAGATCTGTTCCGTGGATCTGAGTAACTATCGGCCGTTCTTCCGTGAGTTAGATCTGCCCGTGTTCAATGTACTGCAGTTTGGCTTGATCACACAAGCTGCGCTGGACAGCAACCTCAACACCAAGGTGGGTAGCGTGTCCAATCGGTAAATAGTTGACGTTGGTATGTCTGTATCATGACTCATTTGTATTTCACCATAATATTGATAGCTATGTTTGTAAATGGATTTTCCAGGACACCACCACGCTCCAGATACAACCTCCGCAGCTGTTGTTTCTCCTCACTGACTTGTCGGCCAAGCTTGACCATGCTCTTTTGGCAAAAAGACCTTCCTATCTTAAGGTACCCAAACTTTGCTCCTTTACCTGCATATACTCCAATTCACCCAGCTACTCCTGCTTTCTACTTTACATCTATGCAACAGACTACCTGGCCACTGACACGTCCATATTTAGCAAAGCTCAAACCCAATCCCAAACTTATCTCATACGAAGTTGACAATTATTTGACAAATTGCATTACCAGTAATTGAACGGTAAGTATTCTCTTCATAAAGGGTAGTTTTGTTGGTTGTTGTGAATATTTGAAGTTGTCTATTTCTACCATTTATTTATGTTCATTTTGCCACCATATAACTGTTGGTGTGACTTGCGGCTGACTTCCCATGGCTTACAGCTTGCCCGCGGTGCTCGTCAGAGGAGTGGCTTTTCTCACCTAGATCTGATGGGAACAGAACAGGTGGTGAGACAGGTAGTTGCTCTCCTTCCTGCCCTATGTAACCACTTGGAGGCCACCTCTGCTTTTTTCCAGGTAACAATTTACCTTCAGCAAATCACTCATTTGTACTTTGTTCTCATTTTTGCAACAAGGCAGTGTAGTATATTTACCAACTCTGCTTATGAACCATGATGTGTGCAGGCATTGGAGGTTGCTAACGATGGTGTGGTTGATGGACCAGGACACAACACTGATGAGTCTTATCTCATGTCTACCTGTCTACACCTGCTGCTACAGATCTACCTGTCCCTCTTCTCCTGGTTTCTCTCTCCTAGCCTCATCAGCATTATTCGTTACTGATGTCAAACAACCATTGATCACTATCAGTTGCTATTAATATCACATTTACTAGCAATATAGTTGTGATGTGATTGACTGTGGCTGTAGGAATGGTTTCTCTGATGACGGTCACCGTGACTTACTGAGGGATGCCCTATCACACCTGTCTCATCGTATCAACCCCTCCACCTCCTCCCAGACACCTCTTCATGACCTCCTTCAGTATGCCTCCTTTCTCTGTACTGTTCATTTTGGTCTTCCCTCTATCACAGGTCGAACATGAGAACATGCTGGTCCGTGTCACCTAGCTGGTATTCATGCCCCTATGTCTTGTTACAGCCAAGCATTCCAGTATGTGGAGAAATTCTCGGCCACGTTACCCCATCTTCCTGCAGGTGTTACACTGTGTCGCTTGCTGGTGTCTGTATCAGATCGCTCTGATGATGACAGTCTGGCCATCAAGATCGGTGAGCCACACATAGAATTGCCTTTCATGAGAAACACCTGGTCATTCCATGCTAGGCCGTGAAATGTGGCGTTAAGTTGCTGTATACTTTTATGCTATAAACACTAGGGGAACTGAGTGAGAGCTTACTGAAGCGGGAGTGGCTGGATGGTGAGGGTGAGAGGGCCAAGGGGGCCAAGCACAACGAACAAATCCAGAGTCTCATCAAGTACTCAACTCTATTCATCATTCTGTTATTGTGACAGGACCTCAACATCAACTCTTGTGATGAAACTTGCCATGTCATATGTGTGACTGCAGGATTTACTTTGAGTACCAGTCTGATATATTGGCCTGTCTGGAGTGGATATGTTCTGTAGCCGTACCAGAGCTGATCGAGACAGACAAACAGGGATGCTCAGCCTCTATGGCTATATTGTCAAGGTATCTGCCCTGAAATCCATACGCAGTGTTTAGACATGTGCTTAAATGACACATGGCAATTTGTTACATTAAATACGGCGTATTTGGCAGGAACTCTTTTGGAGTATGCTACCGTGCTATCCTACAGGAGCTAGTGGAGTCTGTGAAGACATTGAGCCCTGGTAAAGCCTCTGATGGTGCTCAGGTAAGTCGATCCTGGGTCTTGTATCATCATCTCTGGTTAACACTCTACTGGTTAAAGTTCCTGTTCTGTTCATAAAAAAGATATGTGATAAATCTACGGGAATCTTCAAAAACCCAAACTGTGTGCTGTTTTATCATCAGATTAAATTGCGTGGATGTTGTGTACAATTGTTTGACCGGTCATGACTACAGTGAATTGAGAAATCAATCGAAGCATGTGATGGTTATGCCACCTTAAACTTAATATCTTATCCTACAGATTTTATGTTAACTTCTTTTCAATTGAATGTTCTGGGCTGTACTTTTTACAACAACAAAATGTGATCCTCCCAGATGAAGAACAAACGCTTACTTCAGTGGAACAGAGCTGTTAGAGTTTTCCATATCCTCGTTAACCTGGTCAAGGTAAGATCAGTATGAAGCAGTCCAGATGACCAAAACTCCACACATACCAGTTTGGTATATTCTGTATGTGGACACCCAAAAAATTATATGCTGTCACTTGATATACTTTTTTGTCTTGGCATATATATTTTTCAACCTCACTGTTTTTTTGGTTCGGTTTTTTTTCATGTTCCAAGGCATTTGATGGTCGAGCAAATCTTGGAACAGCACTCAAAGTAAGTTTGGACTGCAATGTATATACTATAACAAGTGAAAATTGCTTCAATCAGTGTTAATAGGATTTGTCCTGATTGCCCCCTCTACCCCTAGTGAAAGGGGTGTCAGCCGAACCTCGCCGCAGACGGCCGCGCTTGTGCCTCAATGTTAATTCCAATTTTTTTCAACTTGCTCTAACTGGCATTTATATTTAAGATACATGGACGAATGACGCATCAAACGAGAGCTAACGTATTGAATTTCAATAATATCGCCTTACTTTCCGCATTTTACTCCGTTTGAGGCATAAAAAAGGTGTTTTTGTGGAGCAATACATGAAAATTCTTGGCGAGTATTTTTGACTTTTCGAGACTCATTCCGTTTTGAATTATCTAAATCGGTTCATAATCGTTACTCGCATCGTTTTTATTGTTTGGTGAATGACAAGATGACATTCTAATGTTCACGATCATATAAAATCTAAAAAAATTGGCCAAAAGGAAAATAATGTTATTTACGTACGAAATGTTACGGTGTAAACAAATGTATTTTTTTCCCAATTTTATCAGAGTCTCGCGATAAAGGAACACACTTTTGACAAATTTAAGTATGATGTTACAAATGGGTGAAGTTATTTTCTTATTAAATGGAGCCGTTTTGTCGTATTTTGCACTTCAAAACGTTGTCCAATCATCGCATGCTCGCCCCGTGAGCCCGTAACAGGGTCAACCTTGCCTTGACTCACCACGGCTGCGCACGCTCACAACCACCGCTGATCGTGCGTCGTCAAAGAAAGTCGATTTTCGTTCATTTATCAATCTGGCTCAGATTATCCATCTATATACGGGGATAATTCAAGTATAGTGGAACACTTGGGTCAAGTTTATTTTCTTATTGAATGGGCCGTTCGGTCGTATTTTAGACTTTAAAATGTTCGATTTTGTCATGCCCGCACCGGGAGAGCGCATAGCATGCCTTCACACGACCGACTCAAGATCGCTTACGCGACTGACCGCTTGGGGTCAAAGAAAGTCGATTTTCGTTCATTTATCAATCTGGCACAGATTATCCATCTATATACGGGGATAATTCAAGTATAGTGGAACACTTGGGTCAAGTTTATTTTCTTATTGAATGGGCCGTTCGATCGTATTTTGACTTTAAAATTTTCGATTTTGTCATGCCCGCACCGGGAGAGCGCATAGCTTGGCTTATCAGTATTATGTCATTCGATTCTTGAACATAATATGGTACCTGATTTATTTATTTGGGGTTGTAGATTCAAAAAATTATCCGTTACAGGCCAGTAACTTCAAAGGCAAAATGCCGCTTGCGCTGGCGCGTGGAATTCGGCAGTTAGGGTTCACGGAGTAGATGTTGAGCTGCCGACAGTTACTGTGACGGTTGCGCGAGCGTCTCGTCGCCAAGGGCACCACCCAGAATTAACACATCAAAGAAATTATGTTAACCACGTTTTGTGTCAGATTCGTTCACGGAGTACATGCCGAGTTTATCAGGAGTTCGCTCCAGCCTTATATCAGTTGCGTAATGGCACACAAATATTCATAACCATTGCGGTTAAACAATTCGCATTTGAATCTCTCTCTGACAACTCTTTTGCTTTAAATTGATGCATCCTGAGTCTCTGACCGCGAGTTGCATTAACGCAACTTTTATACAGTGACCTCTGACCGGCGACGTTTTCAGCAAGAATCACTTGGAATGAGTGTGCATGACATCATTCAACTTTGACCTATGTATTTAAAGCTATTTTGCATAATAAATATTCATGATTTGAACTAGTTTTATCCAATTACATGTGAGGTTACGATGGTTATGACTATCCCGCGTCGTAGTTTCATTATGGCGGAAAGCACGGTATTCAATGATTCGATCAGCTCCAATGATGCGGAAATTTGTGGTTTAAGTGACGATGAAATAGCCCAAGCTGACGCTGTTCGTGTGCAAAGGCTCTTTGAGCAAGGAATTGGTGACGATTCCGACGTTGATAGCGATAGTTCGCAAGATTCATCGAGCGCCGAAAGTGTTCAGCGAGCTGTCACTTCTGAGTCTGACAGCGACGCCGACGGCGACGCGGTTTTGTGGCAACCAGAATACAGACGACGAGCTTTGCCAGCTTTCAGCCCACAATCCATCTCTGGCCCCACAACTTCTGCAGATCTTTATGTTTATTTTGATGCATGATATGTATAGGTAGCTACAAGTGGAAGCTGCAATAAACCGGTTTTAAACTTCAGTGGTAATTTTTTTTAGTGATGTCCAAATTTAATTCAGGTCAGGGAACTGAATAACGGCATTAACACAGGTCACAGGCGGTAATTTTGGCAAATAATCGTGCCTGGAAAGGGTTAAGACGCGAGTGACCTCAGACTTTAAACCATCACTGGTTTAATCGTATCATATATCACGTTACCTGACGTTGTATATATATATATATATATATATATATATATATATATATATATATATATATATATATATATATATATATATATATATATATATATATATATATATATATATATATATATATATATATATATATATATATATATATATATATATATATATATATATACAACGTCAGGTAACGAGATCGTTGAAATATATATATATATATATATACAACGTATATATATATGAAATATATATATATATATATATATATATATATATATATATATATATATATATATATATATTTCAACGATCTTATAAAGGGTGTGACAAATAAGTTGTACTGCCCTAGTCTGGACCAGGTTTTGGTAGGCAGCTAGGACATTTTATCAGCCTGTTTTCGTCAAGACTTGCTATTGCTTATTACTATTGGACAATAGTTTATGAGTGTATTTTTGTTTGGGAGTTGGTATGTATAACAAGGCAATAATAGAAAAGTGGAAAGAGGAGGGGGAGGAGGCAACTTTCAGTTACCTCAAATCCCACCAGCAAGCGCCTGTGCCCGTAAGCTTTAAGAATTTACGACTGACTCTTGATCGAGTAATAGCTCGACATAAAAAGTTAAACAACAATAGGGTCGGCGCAAAAGGAATTGAACGGTATGAGGGTTTTCTTAACTCAGTGTTCAATTTTCCAGTTGTAAAAGCCTCACACTGTACCAAAGCAGTTTTCTGAGCTACATACTCATGTCCAGTGTGGTCATGAGGGGGCAGCAGCATCTTTGGCTGTGGATTTAGCCCTTGTAAATTTTAAATATAAGACATATAAAGCGGCTGTTATCCCTTACCGTACAATTCTGGCACAAAACCGAGAAATACCATGAAATTTGAAACCTCAATAACTTTTTTACTAATTGACTTAAAAAAATGAAACATAGCTCATAAGAAGCCTATACATTTCTTGTGGTATAATTTCGTTATCATATTTTAAATATAAGACATAAAGCGGCTGCTATCCCTTACCGCACAATTCTGGCACAAACCGAGCAATACCATGAAATTTGAAACCTCAATAACTTTTTTTCAAAATTAAAAAAATGAAACATACCTTTTTATGATCCTCATGGGTATACCTATCTTCATGTATAATTTCAACGAGATACAATGAATTTGAAAAAAAACCACTGCCACCCCTACTAGTGATATAGGCATAAATAGTGGTTATGAATTGTAACATACTTGAGACCAGAGCAGAGGCAGGCTATGGGGTGGGGGTGTGAGTTAAGCGTAAGTTTCCGATTCCGTTCCATATGCATGAATGCTGTGGTATTGTGCTTGGCCTCATTACAGTCACTCAAGTTAATTCATGTGTGCGTTCGGTAGCGATCGGTTTCGCCTGACTCAGCCTTTGGTCCTATTTTGTCTGTTTCCAGAGTTCTATTGATCTGTAATGGAGTAGTTTGTCTTTTGGTTAGTGCAGTATGATTTAAATATTCATATTTACGGCACAATTATTCAAGATTACATTAGTTTAGTTCCAAAACAGCAGATATTGTACTTGTGTATATTATATATTAGGTTGGTTCTATGATCTCCCTTGAATGTTATTTGGTAAGCCACAATCACTCAAGCATTTGGGCGATGCATGAAACTGAAAACGTTTTCCAACGCCTGCTTGTCCACTTATCAAGACGTTGTGCCCTAACCGAGCTTTATACGACGCACAGAGATCCATGTTACTCGACCAAAACAAAGAGATCATCAAGCGAGTGAGGACGGCTGACTTAAAGAGACTGTTCAGCCCCATATTTGGAACGAGGTTGCCTAGCAAGCTACTTGGCAACCGCACCTTGGAAACCAAAAGTTTGAAGTATTTAGACTTTCAGTCGCTACGCGGCGCTGCGGTCTCAGAAAATAGATCCTTACTTCGGCTGTCGCCATATATGTTGCCGGAAATTACCCTTCCTGCTTGTCGGTCTAATTTGTGCGCACTGATGCCCACAACTTAAATTAGTGAAGATTTGATGAAATCTACATTTTGTTACCAAAGCGGAAGTATACACATTGATAGCGAGGTAGTTATGTGGCGCGTAATGATTTACAGCTAACATTCGCTTGGTACATGGTTTTAGGGAGGCACCGTTATCGATGGAACGACACAACTAAATCAAACAGATTTACACAGTACATCATGAATATTTCCAGTCAAATAATAATGTTGAAAATTTATCAACATAATTTTCGATCAAGTAAACTTTGCGGCACAAATTAAAAGATGCCATTATTTATGTCTGTGTCAAACGTAGTTATGTATTAACAAAAGGATCCCTGAGTGCCCGTTATGGGGCTGAACAGCCTCTTTAAGTGAGCAATCTATTCTCGTGACCTCGTTATCTATAGGGCTACCAAATGGTGTCCGACCCCACGTTGCGCCCGTCAAAGGGTCCGAAAGCAGCCAGACTGGCTCCAACAGCAGACGGGTCCCTATAGCTTTGCTATACAAGATGCGGACTTTTGACGCCTTACAACATTTTGTCCAAATTGTTTCTAGCTGGTGAATCATCCATATGTTATGGTCCCGGTGATTCTTTAAATAACCATGTAAGTTTGATATTTCTCCGCTGCGAAGGTGTTAAGGAGCCAGTATGGACCGTTTTTAGCGATGTGACATCACACTTTGTAGCCCTATAAAAACTCGCTTAGGTTTGTGTTCTCCACGTGGGGCGACGTCTAAAAAACATCAAATCGAACGTCAATATTTCCCACCTTCTATTATTATACATGTCACTGTCGCTTGGTAGTCACTGACTTAAGAGCCTGTGGGCCTCATCACCTAGTTATGGTTCCAGTGGGGCCGTCTCTTCGTTGACGTGTTTCTCCGACAAGGCATGCCGCTGCTCGACCACTCCTTCACAAGACATAAAGATGACGTCCAGGGTCTACTGAAGAACCTACAGCTCTCTACACGCACTTTACACCACATGTGTGGTCATTCCAAGGTATTTCACACTGGGTTATCACTGCTTCTACATAGGGTGATGATAGATAAGTTGTCAGAAACAGCCAATGCACACACTGTTTCAAGTATACGGTAACAATATACCGGATCAATGTGATAAGTCAATGGGAGTACTGGTTAGTTATGTTTACAGGAGATTGCGCCATCTGAGGAATGAAGATTAGTTTAACTTTAAATGTGTCACACTGAAGCTACTGATAATATTCCTACGCTGAAAGTGTATATGCATATCACAACAGATAGAATCCCTGTTTTGTGTTGCAGATTATGAAGGATGTATCACTTACCAACCAGGTGCCTCCCTTGAAACGTGCCCTCGAGCAGTTTGTCTACAGGGTCAAAGCCATGTTGACCCTCAACAAATGCCAAGAGGCGTTCTGGCTTGGTAACCTTAAAAACAGGGACCTCAGGGTAGGCACCCTCTAATGTCAATACAGTTAATCCTTGTAACTACACGTCATGTTAAACTTTTATTCTTTGTACCCCAGCTAATATATATCATAAAACTGAATATCAGAATGGCACTATTTGCACCATTGATTTGATTGGTGTGGTGTTGTTAATACTGAATCACGTGATCATTACCTGCGGGGTTATAAATCTGCGCCTGATTAAGACGGGTACACAATGAGAGACCGCGTTGCCGTTTTGTCCGAGAGGTGGCAGCACAGAGCAATGCGGTCCAAAGTTCGACCAGAAGTTATCGCCTCAATGCGCTTACTTCACGGTTAACGCGTGAACACAAAATATTCGTTTCCATTTTGTTCCACAGCGACGAAGAATTCTCGCAGTTGACACTACTTCACGCGCCCATGTGAAAATGATAGTAACGAATTGATTAGAGTAAAGCTGTCACTGCCAATGCGATGCGCGTATCGGACAGCAGCTCCGAAACGCTGTGAAGCTAGCTGTCAGCATACCAACCCTTTTCAGTGAGAAGGACTGACAGGGAAAGTGGTGCAGTCCAACATTTAGATCTCCAGCAAGAGGGTGTTCATTGAGCTCATTATAGTTTTGTGAAAAACCTTCAAATTTCGAGGACACCAATGAACCACTGTGAGGTCCAGATTTCCTCCACATAATCTTTGTCTGTTATACACTATGCAACTTTCGGAAGTTCATCGTCCCCACAACTGCCTAACGTGATGGGTAGTGTTTGTAAAATGTGGATGAGAGAATATCAAATGTATATATGAATTTCAATTTCAGGGTGTGACATCATATGAATATCATAGTGATCAAGTATCAATGTAATAGAGGTACAGGTGAATACATATATTATTTTTTAAACGAAATCAGTGCACAAAACCACTCAAACTCAGTATCAGAAATTATGAAAATACATGGAATCGAGCCCAGCATCTTTGAAGGAGTCCCTGAAACAACCTCTTAACTTTGCAACCATTGCAGAAATATTTATAAAACTAGGCTTTGTTAACACGCCCCTATATCCCACGGAGTACTAAGCAGGGAATATGGACGCATAATTAGAATAAAGCACCATGTAGTATCTGAAATGTAAGTTTCTGGTCCTGAGAATTGTTAATCATAACGTGGTTAGCTACACTGCACGGTAAGTCGGGATAGCAGACGATGATATAGACGAGGCATGCGCAGCAATTAGTACTCGTTGCCGTAATGGTCAGGAAATTTGTCGACAATGCTTGTATTCACTGATATATTCGGATGTTGTTGTAGGGTGAGGAGATTCTGTCGCAGTCGACACAGCGTACTGCTGCTACCAGTGATGACGAGGACGACGCCGAACTGCCTGCTGATGCCAGCGATGAGGTGATTATTGCGACACGTAGATCGATGTACTCGAGTTTTACGGGGATTTAGATTGTTTTCCTGACAGCGGGTTTGAGGTTGCCGGATATATATATATAATAGCAGTGCGTACATGATATATATTTTTTATATAAACAACAGGAGACGGATGGGACGAGTGTGACGAGCGGGCGTGACGAGGTTAGTGGTGCACGTGACAGCAGCTCAGATGAAGAGGATGGAGATTCTTACAGTGAGACCTACTGACCTCTATTACCCGCCCCTTGCCTCTCTAGAGTTCAGCTCTCAGTCGTTTGTTGGGTTATTTACACTGTACAGTCATCGCCATTTTAGCTAATACATTGCATTTCTGTGCTTATCAAATAAATCGATCGTATTAAAACCAAGATTTCCCGTCCTCTTTGATTAAATTGACTCACCTCACCTACCTGTCTTTTGTGTCTTACTCTACTAACCTACTATGTACCTAACGTGTTATATACCCCGGGTACACTAACAGCCGAACAATAAGAGGATGGCTAAAATATCACGGTCTGACTGGCAATTACCCTTAGTCGATTTGATGCCGTCGATATATGTTAGTAACCGCGTGGGTGATATGGGGAAAGAACACGAGGACGCGGAGCGTCCGAGTGTCTTCCCCCATATCATCCGCGTGACCATGCAATAATATCAAGCGCACGACCCTGTCTCCTAATATTGATAATTGGCATGAACCTATGTTATGTAAGGTATCTGTCTGGGACCTGTAAATATGAGAGATATTCGCTTAATCCCCCATTCGGCCTCAGCTGCCTGAAATGAAGGGTTCATCTATAGGAGATGTGGGTGATTTTTCTTTTTTCGACGCCAGTGATTTTGAGACGGATCTAAGTGTTCATGGTGCGTTTGTTGCTCCCTTGGATCCACCTACAAATACCAAATGGGAAGTAGGGGGTGCTTCTTGTGCTGGTCGGTTCATCATTCCGCTGACAACGGACAAATTTAAAGAATTATTGAAGAACAGGGTGCCAAGAAACACTAGAAGATCTGAACGTTGGGATGTGAGTGTATACAAAGACTGGCGGGATTGGAGACAGATCCGGCCGGAAACTACGGGGGACCCTAATGGACCTGTTCACGAATTAGGGCAAGCTTTGTTCCAGCAATTAGGCCACTGGCTTTACTGTTTGCTTATTTGATTGTATGCTTCCATAATTTGTTGTGTGAAACTTGTAGAATATTGCCAACTCGAGCAATCAGAAGCGGTTCGGCAGGTGTTAGAATTTCCCGCCTCAGCCAAATTGCGGTTCCGCGTCCTCGTGTTCTTTTCCACGTGACCATGCGATAACTAACACGTGTCTTACTCGCTCTTATTAACCCGATCACCAGCAGCCATAAGTAGTTCCTTTGTCCAATACTCCAATATTGGTTTCTTGACACTGTCTGGTTAGTAGCTCACAGAGGAGACCGAACTGAAATCACGTGGAGATTGAATGAACATGAACCAGCTGATTTATCACCCTGATATTTGAATCGTACTCGCCCACCACACAGTGGTAGTCTGCCACGTGCCATGTCTATATCGAGGATGGCCTTAACCAACATGAAATCTGATATTTTTATCTCACTATCTATGACACACGTCCAGACTACTCAAGTCTTCAGAAAATATCGAGGCAAGTACTTGTCAATCCTGTGAACACAGGGATGCCTATCAGAAGGTAGGTTGAAGATAGAAAGATACATATTTATCGATCTATGGTTCTCACCAGTAGGTAGAACGAAGTGTGAAATATTGATATAATCGGTCTAATGACCACGGTACAACTGAAAAAGTAGTGGTTTTAGTCGTACCCGGGTCACTACATAAGGCCTTCACACGTGGCACTACCACAGTAGTAGTTTGAGTTAACTTTCAAACAGTTATTCTACTCACCTCTGTCACACCCGCCACCAACCTCTGTGGCAAGGTCAGCTTCTGCTTCTTGCTCCATGAATTACACACACACCACCAACCTCTGTTGCAAGGTCAGCTTCTGCTGCATGCTCCATGAGATACACTCACACCATCAACCTCTGGCAAGGTCAGCTTCTGCTGTTTGCTCCGTGAGTTACACACACACCATCAACCTCTGGCAAGGTCAACTTCTGCTGCTTGCTCCATGAGTTACACACACACCATCAACCTCTTGCAAGATCAGCTTCTGCTGCTTGCTCCATGAGTTACACACACACCATCAACCTCTTGCAAGATCGGCTTCTGCTGCTTGCTCCATGAGCTGCTTGCTCCATGAGTTACACACACACCATCAACCTCTTGCAAGGTCAGCTTCTGCTTCTTGCTCCATGAGATACACTCACACCACCAACCTCTCTGGCAAGGTCAGTTTCTGCTGCCTGACACAGGAGGCATACATCACACCCGATTGGCACAAGGAGCAGAGCAAGATGTTTATACTCTACTTGATATGTTTTCCTAGGTTTGTTTGATACTGTTTAGTTGGGCGTGTTATACCCTTAGACCCTATTTTAAGCTAGACAAAAAGAGGGCATTTCCACAATGTTGATACATATCTTTCTTCTTCTTTTGTTGTATTTTTGTGGGGTTGGGTTTGGCGGTTTCACTGGCTCCCACACTTTTATGTCTTTTGTGGAATTTATCTAAACATTTTCTTTTCTGTAAACCTCTTTTTGTGTGTCTTCATCATAATGCTGTATTGTCGGTTGTACTTGTATGGTCAAACAGTACACCTCAAATATGGTCATTTTATGACTTATCCTATCAATAAGAGACTCCTCAAAGGTATGTTAGTTTAGAGGTACCATTGTAACATACTGCATATAGTCATAAAAGTGATTGTCCTTACATGGGCAAACATTGTAATTTACCTATTTACAACTCTTTATTGGATAGGGATAGAGTATTGTTCACATTTTCGTTATCACTATATGATTGAGATCACATGTATTTATATGTGCTACTACCTATATTGGTTTACAACGTTCTATGAGACCACATGTTATTATATAGTGAGTGCTTTAACTCCATGAAACACTGTATATCATATTTACAATGCTGAATAAATATTATATATTGACCCATACATGGACTTGATGATTGAGTCACAAAAAGTAGTAGTTTTTAGTATGTTATACCTACCTTGTGATACGAATCCCTGTGGCCGTGAACGGGACACGTTCGCTTCTTTGGACAGTGAGATGAGCTGATTGACGTGGCCATCAATCGACCATCAGATTGGATTAAGTGAGGCCTGGAAGTACGATCAATTTATCCTGTCGAATGACGCAAATCATATGCTCGGTTTCTGTTACTTGATCTACGATATGACCATCGAACAGCCTTAGATAGATTGAACGCCCCCTTGTACGTAAACCTGACTGTCCCGTGATTCCGGTAGGTGTATAATGATGTAGACAACAAGCTCTAGGGAAAGCTGAGGTGTTTGAGTACAAATGATGATATGATACTGACATGATGATATCATTGCCTTAGCTCGCAAAAACGCGTGAAAGGCATGATTGCTTATGGCTCGTTCGCGATAAACGAAAATTGATTTATTCTATCTACATCACGCGCCACGAGGTCATAACATTTACATAAATAATACAAAAATGACATTCACGCAATGTTATGCGCTGAAGAAGGACATTTGGGTCGTACATAATTTTGTACGGGTGGGGATGGGGTGTGTGTGGGGGTTAGTGTTACGGTCCGTTATGGGGGTGCCTGCTCCAGCGTGTCATAACACTCCAATATATATGAGCATATAACTTGCGTTGAGAATTGGGTGGGGATGTAGACGGGTAAGAAGCGCTCCGACTCACAGTCGCACAAGCATGTACTGTCAAGCCCCCGTGAACTATCCATTGCCTGCCTTCATTACGGAATGGTATATGGAATATTCGGGATTCGTGGTGTGAGTGTGTGTGTGTGTGTGTGGGTGGGGGGTATGTCGGGTAGTGTTACGTAACGACGGGGTGGGGAGACAAGGTGAGTGTCACAGGGCTTTACAGAGTAGGATGCCCGAAGTCGGCCAAAAACCTTTACACCCCCTCCATCGTCCCATTCCCGGCCCCCTTCATCACGTTGACATTGCTTAAAACATCAATGGCGTCTGTGTGGAGATGGTCGCTCATAACGAGCGTATTACATATAACAACAATGGAATTAACGTAATGTTATGCACTGGAGAAGGATATTCATCACGTTGGCATTGTACATAGAACAACAATGACTTTCACGTACTGTTGTGCACTGAAGAAAGACGAAAGATTAACACTTGGGCATGACATTCATGTAATGTTAGGACAAAAATCAGTAGGCATTACAAAGAAACAACAAATACTTGTATGCAAAGCTAGCCTATGAGGAAGCACTAGCATCCAGGAAATGTAAAGAGAACCACCGAAATGGTGGGAACTAAAGGAGAAGGTATTCTTGGGAATCATCTCTTTATATAAAAAACCTCCTGATGCGTAGAACAAATCCCTTATCGAAAGTAGCACAATAGACGTTTATTCTAACGCTGAGATAATTTACACACATAACAAAGACCTTTTTTATAATTCGCACTGACAATTATTTAGAAAGAAGCGCGTACGTGACGTATCCGGCTGGGGATTACCCTTGTTATGAGGTCACATGAATCTAGGTGCTACCCATAGGTTAAGACGCACAGAATATGTAATCAATTCGTTCAGTAAGTGATTTATTGCAAAGCAAATGCTTCAGAATCCTCTAAAACACAACAATTAAATGTTGAAAACGTATTTACTCCTAAGCCATGCGATTCTGCATGCATGCAGCCGCTAGGGTTGTAGTGGTCCGTTCCCACAGGAGTTCCTTTCATGGAATCATACTGGACTGAATACGCCAGCTGCTGAACATATACCAGCCCCATCGATGCCTGCGTTCAGCAAGCAAATATCTCCTTGTAGAGCTCCGAGCGAACCTGAACACAGTCGGTGACATGGCCTTCAGTGTTTTTGCCCCGCGCTAGTGGAATAATATGCACTCATTGTTAAGTGTTGTATGGTTTAACCCATTTATTTTTAAACTCCATTGTAACATAACATTTTGAACTCCATTGTAACATAACATGTATGGGCCTCGTTGTAATCAGTCAGTACAGTGAGTGCCTGTGATTGGTCAGTCAATTACAGGTAGAGGACTAGTCTCACGAAGGGACATGGGATTGTATACACATTGAAGGAGCGTCCAAGTTTCGGGAGCTTACCCACGGGATCCCAAGCGGGTGGACGCGACTCCAATCTAAACAGCATAATGCCGATTATAACAAAGGTGTTGGTATCGTAGTCAATAAATATATCTTGTACGCAGTGACATTTGGATATGTCTGAGTATACTGCTCAGGCCACTACACAAGAAAACCCCTGATGAAGAGTAAACAAGAAATCCCTCACAACAAATGTTGGAGAATTCGTGTTAAGTTATATCGACAGCCTATATGGTACAATGCGTCTGGAATAGGATTCGCAACTCCTTGTCAATACTCTGATAATCGAAAAACGATAATGATTAGCTTAGAGAAAAACGGTGAAGATACAAAAATAACTGGTCCGGTTGTTCGCGAAGATCACATCAATTCCGCGCCACAACGCCACTGACATTCCCGACCTCGTTGTGCGAGTTGCGGCCGCATGGGACACAACCCGGAAGCGTGCCTCTCGGCCATTCACTACCCCACTTTCCGTCAGTGAACAAGAAGCCCCTACAGAAATAGGAGTGACGCAAGAGCCAACAGGAACCAAGGACAAGCACCACGCGGTCAGTGACGCCACCCTCAACGACAGTATTTTTCCCGGTATGACCAAACCCCAACTCACCATGCCAGACACAAGCCGTCGGCAAGAAAACCACCCATCCACATAAGTGATTATTAATGTCATCGCTTAACAGTTATACCTATTTAAGTGAAGCCTGGCACTCCACTTCATGGTTGGACCACTGTAAATGTACTGGAGATGCTCATGCTTCAATAACCAGTATGTAGATACATTATAACCTTGCTCTGTCTGATCATATACTGTTAGTAAGGTTATAAATGTTGACCTCTTACCAGACTTATTTAATGAGACCAATGATGTATTTGTTGTTAAAGTTTACTAGGACAGATCACACAAGGATGATATACGCAGTTATCATGCTCAAACAGACTGTTTGTTTGACAGAATAGAGGTGCCTGTTGAGGGAATATTGCGTAAAGATGCTATTTGTAAATGTGATGGTCATTCCAATAATTGTGTGATAGTACAGTGAATTCACTATAAGAATAGCCAGTCAACCACTGTGTGTAAACCCAAGAACAAGGTACATCAAATTATACCTGGTTGAAATGAGCGTGTTACAGAGTTGCAAGGGAAGCTCATAGAGAATGGGTAGAGTCAGGCAAAAAACAAACATGGAGGTCAGTTTTAACACAGAACACAAACTCGTGCTAGGTTTAAATGTGCACTTGGGTAAATTCAGGACAATGAGAATGCCATGAGAGCTGACTCTCTAGCTAGAGAACTGAGAAATAAAACCTGTTCTGATAACTAAAGAGAGGCAAAAATATTAATTCTTGTAAACTCCTCTACCTTCAAATATTGATGGCATAACTGGGCAGGTTGATATAGGTGATCTCTGGCATGAACACTAGAACAATCTATTTAATTGTGTAACTTGTGACAAATACAATGTTGAAGATATTGGGTATACCGAGAGCATGGTAATCAGATCAGAAGAAATTCAATATTCAATTAGTAAATTAGAAAACAATAAATCATGTTGATTAGATTCTGTTACAGCTGAACATTAAAATACTCCAGTCTGGTGTAGATATGAATAATTAGTAGGCGGAGGCTCCCAGTAGCTTATAATGATGTCATGCGAATGATAATTGGCCTTCCAAGAGTTGCTAGTACTAGTAATATGTTTGCTAATGTGTGTGTACCTGCATGTGAGGGTGTAATAAGAAATCTCATGAATTAGTATATTTGTAGGCTAGATTCTAGTGAAAATAGTATTGTACAAAATGTAATACATCCTACCAAAAGCAGCACTAGATACATATCAGACATGTGGAAACACTGGCATATGAGTATATTTATATATGGCCAACATAGGTGATCTCAAACTGTCATCTGTAAATATTCTATATTTCTTTCTGGCTGTATATACTCTACTTTATTATTGTGTTTTGTTATATTATGGACCTCCGCCGGCTAAGTGTCTGAGTCTGAAACAAAGCTTTGACTGATTGATTGTTTTTCAATGCATATCAACCTGTAAATTCACTATCGCTCTATGTGACGCATCCACCGTAACAAAATTGCATGTAGACTCGTCGACAGTTTTTAAGGTTGGCTGACGGTTGCCATTGACAATTAAAGCGACAAGAGTTACATAAACCCCAAACCATCCTCAATGGACTCCGTCGTATCCTTTGATGCCATCTATCTTCATTCAAATGTTGTTCACCCGCTTCACTGCAATCCCTTTGTGGACGCAATTGTTTTCCCATGTGGCTGACAAAAGCCAATTAAGTTAAGCCAACAGAATTCGCACGCGTCACCTTTCTTTATTGTGACAAATCTTAAATTGTAATTGCGTTGAGTTATTCAATAACTTTGCAATAAATTACCAGGGTTTTATTTTCATCTTTACTGTATTCAGGCTATTCTCGTGTCACTGATTGCTGTCAATTGGCCTCGACCTGTAAAACATATGTATGTTTGGTTTTCGATTGTCATATAGTGCATGTGTATTGCTGAGATTCATTGGTCATTGTTATAATTTCAATTTTAGTGTAATATATAAAGCAGTGATGTACTCTTAATTTTCATGTTTCACCTTTTATAGAAAGGGGTTATGTCGTATGATAAACTAATGGATTCAGATATTCAAACTGAAAGAGGAAAATTTAGAACGATAAAGCTGTGTTATTGTTCATGAATATTTTGTTATATGTATACTACGATGTATTTTGCCGTATCAACGAGTATATTGTAACTTCTGATACCTATATAATATGTTCTATAATCGTATGAATATCATGAAAGGTATGATTCAAACAAAGAGATCAACGTTGTCTGTATGAGCAATATGTGTATATATGTTTTAATATAATAGAATTATCAGACTATAATTGAGAACTTTTACGAGTAAACTTTTAAAGCAGTTGTTTTAATTTACACGAGAGTAATTATAATTATTGGTTCACTTTGATGTTTTTAAAGTGGAAGTAATTTTTTTTTGAAAGGTATCTTTTTAAACTCCACTGTAACATAACATATATGGACCTCGGTGTAATCGGTCAGTATAGTGGCCGCCTGTAATTGGTCAGCCAATTACAGGTAAAGGACTGATGATACGAGGGGACATGGGATTGTAAAAATATTGAAGGAGCGTCCAATTTTCAGAAGCTTACCCCCAGGATCCGAAGCGAGTGGACGCGACTCCAATATATACAGCATAAAACCGATTATAGCCACTGGGATTTGCATTGGTCGACAAACCGCTATCTACTATACATAGAAGATAACGGCCGGTCGGCCATTGCAAATCCCTGTGGTTATAACGCGGTGTTGGTTTCAATAAATATATCTCGTACGTAGAGAAGTCTTGATACATCTGAGTATACTGCTCAGGCCACTACACAAGAAAACCCCGGACGAAGAGTAAGCAAGAAATACCCTCATAAGATAAGACACTGCGAGGCCCTGGCTATCGTATCTCTTCCGCAACTGTGTGAAGCGCTAGTGAGCATTCTGCATGGATCGAGCACTTTACCAATATCACTTTATTATTATTATTATAAATTTTCCAACGTCGATTTGTAATTCACAACTTTTCACTGCAGCGGTTTTTTTTTTGTCGTTGATGACAATGGCGAGGTAATTAAACATTGGGTGTAAGTTGTCACAACAGATTAAGTCGAGGGTGGCGATTTAATGCATGCTGAGTATCAACTGATCTCTGATGCTGGATACGTTTACAGTGTCAAGTGAGACCGCATTGACCTTTCCATGAACCCAGCATGCGCCGCTCGCGCTCCATGCTTGTGATACAATCATGATTCCGCTAATCGGAGGGTTTCTGCATCGCAATGCTTATACCGAGTGGTGACGCGTGTAAGTAAAGCAAGGCACAGCGGTAGCGGAGAGAAGTGGAGATAAAGAGAACAACCAGACACATTATGGTAGCTGTGACTAGTTGATTCTCGAAAAAGAATATAGCATTAGCGAATTTACTGATTAACTTAACATACTTGTAACATTAGGGTGATTACAGCCTTACAGGTGGTGCTGGTGTTTGCAACACGCAGCATGTTGTATATTTCATGATTTAGTAGCGCACGACAATGAAATGAAATGTTATACTCGTTAACCTTTCGTACTGTTAGTGCGGTCGCGCATGCCTTGTTGAGCTTGTCTCATTTATATGGATTTATCGCACCTGATTATATAGTGGATAAGAGCATAGAAGCCAAGTTGCTCGATACGCCTACTGCTTGATTCCCCATATTTATGTTCGAATCAAACGATTTACCTTTGCACGGAGTACCACTTGATCAGAACAAGGGTAGAATACAGATGCGTCTAGGTTAATTGTTATTGCATATACTTGTAATATACCCTTGCATTTCGTAACTTCTTTCTGCGTTAAAGTGCTCAATGTAGGGAGAGCACTGTAGATATTGTGTAAAATATTTGTAAGCTCTGTATATGAAGATGCAGTTTTTAACCTCAATACACTTCGCGCACAGCACGACGAAATCAACTGTTCTGAAAACCGATTTTATAGATTAAATGAGTATCATATGTGATTTGGGGGTTATGATTACCCACCTTGCACCCCAGTTAGCAGATGGTATTACATACAAATTTATTTTAGTCGATTAATATGCTCTTCTGATTTGACTTCTGATACATACGTTTCGGCAAACAGAAGAATTTGATGTATCCTTGCCTACGCGTTGTGTGTGCTTTGCTCCGATTCACTGCAACATTTCAGGGCCAAAATAGTCCCGGATGACCACGGCAATTCTGCATTCACTTATTATGACTATTTTATGTTATCTACATGCCTAGGACAACCTCACTTCAGTGAAATTCCCAAATATTTCCCACACCATTGTTAGTGTGTCAATCAAAATATTTCCACTTAATGGCCTGACGATTCATATGCCACGGCAATGGCGCTTGTTCTTACTGAACCCATGGTTTAGACGCGTGAGAATGTTTGCCTTTACTCCCAGATCCAGCCTTTGTAAAGTTCTCAGTGAGATAAATCGAACTAAACCTGTTAATTCTTGCAACAAGTGCGTTTATCGTTAGTATAACCATCCAATCCGCCTTCTGATGACCCTGGGAGATAAGGCTGTTTAAGTTGTATGCGCGTAGATAACCCTATCTATTCTTCCATAAATCTGGACTACTGATACTACTGTACGTCACATACCACATAAGTATCAATGGAAACGATCTAGTTGTCTCTATATGAACTCCCCATGCTCTATGCAACTCATTTAATAGTATACTGACCATGGATGACCTACTATGTAACGTTGAAATAAGGCAGTTGGTGTGAATTAAGACCTTTGCCATTCCGGACAAGGGTTCTCTCAAATGAAGTATAATAAGGAATAGTGATACACTGGCTCGACATATTAAGGTTGCTCAAACTAAAACAGCGTTCTTCTGAATGGAATTCCCCCTATAATGGCAGAGTACAAATTAATTATAATGCATTGATACAAGTAATCCCCATGGTAGACACAGTCTTTTGTATTGTGTCGTTTGACAGATTGAGTCGATCGGTTACCGGAACCTCATAATTCTTTCCTTTGGCCTTAACGACGCGTGTCACTAGATTACAGCTCTGAACATCAACCCAATCTCCTGACTGTTTCAATCGTACTACAAGTGCTGCTGTTGATGGTCTAATAAAGTCGCGATGGACAGTCGATATCAAGGGAAAAAAACAGACCGAGATTTCGTGAAGCATCCCGGGGAGTCTCTTGCGTACACACCGTCTCATCTCCCCAGCTTTAGTGGCAGCACCTCGCAACTTGCACCTCATATAGCCGATGTCAACGCTACCGGAGTTGCTGTAACCGTGAGTATATTTACATCAATGGTATCCGCAAAGTAGTTGTTTTCGTCGTCTATTGTGGGTTATGTTAGTCTTTTCCCCCGAACTAGCTATGGGCTTGGGTCGCGTTGATTATCTGTAAACTGCCTTCATCTACACCAACATGGTATAGCCAAACAAACTTAATAAAATAAATGAACACAGTATCACTGGGGAGGGTCGGTGATATTTTGCTTCCATTTGGGGGAGGACATATTTTTCCAGGGGCAATAGTAACCTGTGCAATTCCTCGAAACCTGTCCCTCGTCTTCACATAAAACGTCCCCTTGATTGGATGCAATATTGCTTTCTCTTCATATACGATTGTAAGATGCAATATTAGAAAATTTAACACTATTGAATTTCGGGCGACTGCTTCATCCACTATATGATGTCTTTTTGGTTCGTTCATTTTGCATGTATATATTTTCTATGTATGTATATTTTGTTGATATAATTATCTTTCCAATGATACTTTCTCCTCAACGTCTTGCATATGTTATGATGATACCTCGTTTTCATAAGAACTCTATAATATAACCGCCGATAAGGATTGGACAGAGGGTTCTTCGCGCGTATTTTAATCTCGTCTTAGGCCATCGAGCATGAATTCTCCTACTGATCTACCTTATCGCACTTACCATTGATCAATACAGCATACTAACTGGGCCAATGACTTGACGAAACAAGTGGACGGCTTGAAAAATCACGAGAGGTTAACCAAGTTTTTATATATAGCGCGTGGTATGAAGATGTGGTGAGTGATCGGACGTTTGCTGTCGGCGTGGTTGGCTCGTGGTTGATCCTCGAGTCGATGTGGAATTAAGAATGTGAGCACGATGCTTGCCGTAAAACACATGCTTTTGATTGGTATGATCCAATCACACATCGTGCATCTCTTGCGCGACGTGACATTTTAAACACTAAGCTCACTGAGCTTCTCTATCGTCTCGGCATATGGTGAGAAGATATCAACTTTTGTCATGCAATCGAGTATTCCCCACGAAAGGTATATCATTGAGCTCGATAAGATCTGGGCAACCATTGCATCTGTTCTCTTCCCATACTTCTTGTTCTGCTGGTATTGGTACTTTATGTATACCCACATGCTTTACGCACGTACACTTAATGTTGAAAACAAGAGTACTATGCTAATAAATATTTACTCTCTGTTGCAAAGTTCAAGGATGTACGATGTCGAAGTATCCCATAATAGTTTATGTGTTTTGATGAGTACATTCATTTAGCCAGTATTTGTATGACCGGTCTTGTTAAATACACATGAATAGAACTAATCACTGCGCTGGTTGGGTGGATGATATTTTTCAATGTTCTCAACGCATCACGCGGTAAATTTCTAGGAAGGGCTAACTGTAATGTGGATAGTAAGAGGGGCAGGGGGAGGAAGAATTGTGGTGTGGTGTGGTGTGGGGTGGTGTTGGGATGTCATTGGATATCTCATTGCACAAGACTTGAAATGATCCTATCGTTGTGAGAGAGGAATCTATAATGATTGCCGGGATATTAAATAATCAAGGATCACAATATATATACATATAAATAACTTTGCGTGTGATTCTGGAGTAATATGATATAGCATGCGTATGGACAATGCCGTCTATAAGGTCCGATAATGAATCCCCTTCTCGGATGACATTCTTCGTAAATCTTTGGAATATGATACTTGTCGCCTCTTATTGTAAATCATCTGTCAATCTTCGTCGACAGCGTCTGATCTCCATATGCCTATATATCTATCTATCTCTCTATCATGTTAACGTAAGTGTCATATTGCCAGACTGGCCTAATTTATAAAAAATAGCTTCATTGCATATGCGGTCTGTTGCAGGGTAAACTCACAGCACCTTTATTTATCACGGCTCTCATCTCTACGTTTGGTAGCTCCTTCCCCCATGGATGGAATACTGGTGTGTTAAACGCCCCTCAACAGGTGAGATACAAGTGTTAAACCAATCCCTCATGTACACCCTGTTTATTGTTAAAACCTTCAATAAAACCCTCTTGTATGATGTCCTGTAATGAGCACTTGGTTTTTCGCACGCCGCGCGTACGCTGTGGCGCTGGGCTCTTGCGCTAAATATAGATCGGGAGGTCAGGTGCCTAGAAAGTGATCGCATGTTTTCAACCAAGCTGAATGTCAAGCTAAGCTACTTGAGTTTCGTCGTAGATCTAGACTATGACCCGTCATCCCACTCCTCTCTAGGCATTACATTTGAAACAGAGCATAGCGTGTGACCGCGAATAACACATCTTTCTGAAGGACTCACTGACTCACAGGACGCATTGAATTTATGCGCCATTGTTTTGTTACGAATCGAGACAATAGCTGTCTAAATAATTTTAGCTGTTCCGCGCCCTGCGCACTACGATGAGTAAAGTTTGCAGTTAATGAAGGCTTCGTAATTGATACGTCATACTCCATATTTATGGAATGGGAATTTGGTTAGAGTAAAAATTACATAATTGGTCACCGTATTTAATACCAGTGTGACTTTGTTCTGTGGTCGTATTTAGAGCCTCATAATGACACACAACGATGACGCTGTATTCGACTGATTAATTAAATATGAAAATGAGGTACGCCATGTATCCCGCTGGAACAATGACGAGAATATGAATCACGCAATATTTGCATCTGTCGTGAATTCTCGTTTCTAGAATCCCAATACATCCTTACCCCCCGACATCAAGCTTTGACATCTGATTGAATGACTAGCATGGAGATACTACTCACGGAGATCGCCATCAGCAGATGTCTGAACAAATCAAATGACTTTGAGGATTGCAGATTATCATCGACTTCTTAAACACCTCTTACACCGAGAGATTCGGGAGGAGTCCAGCAAAGTACCAGCTGACTTTATTATGGTCCTTCACGGTATCCATCTACCTAGTTGGAGGGTGCATCGGTGCGTTCTGCGCAGGATGGCTTGCCAATATTCTAGGCCGGTAAGAACTTGATTATTTTAGTATTTAAGTGTGCTCACCCTGTTTCATTTGTATGTTTCTCATAATTTGTGATACTCCATCTGATAAATTGTTTCCCTTTATTTTGTTTTTATCTTTTTTATATTATTTGTAGGAAACGAGGCTTACTTGTGTGCCATGTGTTCGGATTTGTGTCTGCACTGCTCTTTGGGTTTTCCAAGATGGCGGTTTCGTTTGAGATGCTGATTATTGCAAGATTAGTTGTCGGAATTGGATGTGGTGCGACTTATTTCTCTTTTGTTTCTGTTCAGAAATTTATGTCATGATAAGTAAAAGTATGTCAACACGTTATCCTACAGGGAACTCATGGTTGACGTAGGTTCACGTTTCTTTTTCACTTTTTGTTTACAGGGGCTGGGAGCGGATTAGTACCAATGTACTTGACTGAAATCGCCCCCGTCAATATTCGTGGGGCTATGGGCGTTGTCCATCAACTCGGCCTCACGTGTGGCATATTTGTGTCGATGGTGATTGGAATTAAAGAAATTCTAGGTAGAGGTGTTCTATGTCCACATGATGTAAAGCAATAGCCAATTAACCGAAACAACGAGGATAGTTATTTTGGAATGATAAATCGCTGTTAGCCATTAGAAAAATTAACTTGGCTGTACATAGACTAATATTGCCGATTCACTTTTATTTTGCTTTGTTTCAGGAACTGAAGCCCATTGGCACATTTTACTATCCCTAACAGCAGTGCCATGTCTTGTGTCACTTATTGTGTTGCCATGGTTTCCCGAGAGCCCAAGATACCTTTATCTAAACAAAAAAGACAAGGAAGGGGCGGAAAAAGGTATCTCCAAGAAATGAGAATGATAATGAAACGGTTACTTGGTGTGAGCAAACTGATAAGATTAAATCTTCCCTCGCTAATTGATCCTTATGGGCCAATGCGTATCACGGACAACAGTCTCGTTAAGCACCAGTTGAGCTAACCACTTATACACTAAGACGCATAGTATAATGCTGACTAAGCAGGAAAGGCGCTTCAAGACAGGAGTGTGATGCATTCCTCGCACTGCGTAAATCACAACACATCTATTGTCCCAAAGCTTGCAGCCTTAATACGAATATATATATATATATATATATATATATATATATATATATATATATATATATATATATATATATATATATATATATATATATATATATATATATATATATATATATATATATATATATATATATATATATATATATATATATATCTATATCTGGTGCTGATCGTTGCTTTCCAAATTAATTGGCAGTTTGTCGTGGGATATAAATCCACTAATAAACCTAGATGATAAATATATCCCAGACGTAATGAATATCGCATTCGTGTTTACCATGGACGCATATAATTCTTGTATTTTCAACAATTTTTTATTCATCTTGATGTAATTTCTCTTATTTAGGTAATTGAAGTTGTATCCATATTGCAATAAAGCCGTTTGATATATTGAGCCACACTTTGACCGCAGCTTTACAGCGGTTCCGCAACCTGTCAGACGTCTCGCCGGACATAGAGGAAATGGACCTGGAAGTAAAGCAACAGGAAAAGGAGCCGAAATGGTCATTCCGGGCACTGTTCGCCGCTAAGCCTCTCCGTTTGCCTCTCATCCTTGTCTGTTCCCTCGCTATGGTTCAGCAGCTGTCCGGCATAAATTTTGTGCGTATATTCTATATTTCTTATTTTCCTCGTATTTCACATCGAGGAGCTCTGTAAAACAAACAGGAGAATGTCGTCTCATTTGGAATGTATTGTACGGCCCTTAACGATACAGGTGAAAGTGTCTGCTGGGATCAAACAAAGGTTTCAGTAGCTCAGTGGTAGCGCGATCTGCCTTGCCAGCAGAGGGTCATTTTACATTGGCACATGTCCATAACAAAGATAATTAACATAAATGGATTATAGTAATGGCGAGGTATTGAAAGACCATTAACGATACAGATGAAAGTGTCTGCTGGTAACGAGCACAGGTCTCAGTAGCTCAGTTGTAAAACTAACTGCATGATCAGCAGAGAGTCCTGGGTTTGAATCCCAGCTAAGACATTTTCACCTGGTCACAAAATATCAGTAACAATATAACAGATGATCTGAATACTTTGCTGTTGCCTGTCATGTCCTAACTGGGTCCTTGTCCTCATAGGTCTTCTACTACTGCACCAAAGTATTCACAGATGCCGGTATTCCAACCGACTATGTTCAATATGCTACCATGGGCACCGGCTTGATCAACGTCCTCATCACTCTTTTGTCCGTAAGTGACCCAATGTTTACCTCAGCCACTTATCTGAAGCAGTTCGATGCGAGGATTTTAATTTTCTTATTGTGCGTTGAATCAGGTCCCGTTAATAGAGAAATCTGGTAGGAGAATTGCGTTGCTGGGAGGAATGCTCACCATGTTACTGTCCATGGTGGCGCTTACAATATCACTGTGGTACCAAGAGAGTGTTAAAGGACTTTCATACCTCTGTATCGTTGCTACCCTCACGTTTGTTATAGGATTCGCCATTGGACTTGGTAGGTTTTTGATTCCTATCAACGTGTTATCGCTGTAATGTCATAAACCCCCGTGTCAATTCAGTGCAGCCGATGATATTTTGTGATTGTGATTCAGGATCCATTCCCCAGTTTATACCTGCCGAATTGTTCAAACAAGGACCCAGACCTCCAGCTATGTCCATAGGGGGCTTCCTTAACTGGCTCTGTAACTTCCTTGTCGGCATGTTATTCCCTACAATGTTGGTAAGTTCACATGAAAGGAGGCACTTCACTAATAAATTCAATCCCATTCTAGGAAACACACTGCTGATTTACAATAAAAACATGCATTGTACAGGAAGCCATGGGCCCGCTATCATTCGTAGTATTCATGGCAATGGTCATTGGCTTTGGGGTTTTCATATACTTTAAACTTCCGGAGACAAAGAACAAGAGTTACGAGGAGATCTACCGTATATTTGCTGGTCCTCAGGTAAGGATGCGTCATTTTTTATTATCTATAGTATATTTTATGTAAAATATGCTGACGAATGATGGACTAATTTGTTACGAGGTTTATTTATTTTTTGTTTGAATTTTGAATGATATCTTTTCAGAGTGATGATGTTGAAGAGCTTAAAGTTAGAGCAGCGCTGCTACATCCCGTGCAGTTGTCAGCACTGGATGACGCTAATGCAAACAAAAGCATATGACTGAATAAAACATAATTTGTTTGTAATACACGATAATGCCCGAGTTAGATAAAATATATATATATATATATATATATATATATATATATATATATATATATATATATATATATATATAAATATATATATATATATATATATATATATATAATGTTTAATGCTGTCCATATTCGAAGATCAAATTAGTCATCGCCAATAAATTTATTTCAGATTGTTTTAATATGCGCTTTATCGGGGGAATTGTCAGACCATCTTGTGATGTCAAACTGATATTGTGGAACCCTTCTCGGAGTTGATGGTTTTAATCAGTGATTCCAGGGGTGCACGTGATTATAGATTGTCGGACATCTTGGGATGCATGGCGTTCTTTCAGCCTACGGATTTGATAAACCTGACGCATTCAAGGCATTCGGCTGTCCAATTTTAAAATGGGTCAACCCAACTTGAAATTTCAAGTTGGGTCAGGACAATTTTAAAATTGACCGGATTTCAAGTTGGGTCGTGACAGTACTACGTGTATGTACGACATTTGTACGGGTTTAAAGCCCTTGTGATAGTAGCGCAACGAGTAAGTAACTGCCTTGTCCCATTCATCTGCTGGTTGTAGAAGAAGTCATGTATCTACCGTTGTCTTGATACCTCCCCAAAGGCAACGTACCTGAGTCGCACATAATTCGAAGGAATATCCTAGAACATTAGTTTGCCTTCCTTTCTAATTTCTCGGAATTTCGTAGAAAACTCGTACACACTCACACTACATAGTAGTATTTCGTATCAGACTTTAACTACGAATTGTCACAAGTAGCTGAGATATTGCACGAGTGTCTATACAAAAGCTGTGCAACTGAAATTTACAGTAGAAGGCTCTTAACTTGCAGACAAAGTGGCATGTCTACACATAGCTTTATTTGTGGTGTAGTCTTCTGACTATTGAAATTACAAGATGGCTAGCAGAAAACTAACTGGATGTGTTCACGGCGGATGTTGGACTGCACTCACTACACGGATTTTTCCCCATCATATTGATATGTGGTGGGATGAACCTGGATTGTAACTTCTACTGGCATGCTCAGTTCATCTGGTTTGGCCTTGTAAATTTCTCTTTGACGAAGTGTTGCACAAGTCGGGTATGTATAGATTTCCCAGGCCCACTCTCAATACCAATGTAGAATTCGCTGTCCTCTACCCGTCACTTTAACAGCTTAAATCCTCGTGATGTTGTAGCTTAAATAGCAAGAGTTTTATAAAACTTATGTCATTACAGATACATTAACAATACACATTATTTATTAGCTGGGCACAGGGTGCCACCTAAACACTACACCAAGTCATCATCTGATATAGCGTGTGGGGTTGTCCAGACAATTTTCTCAAGGAACAGTTTTTAGCTCTGTTGCTATTAATACGCCAGTTGTTGGTTATGATGTACGTAAATATATACGCCAAACTGCTGCTGTTATGACCACTGAAAAACATGTACAATCGAATCAATTTTACGAAAATAGCCAGACTCAACTTACATTATGATCGACTGCCTAAAGGCATCACATCTAATTGAACTTGACTTGTAACAATTGGAGACACTGTCTTACCCCAATTCATATTGAATATATGAAACATACCATTCACTTAATTGAAAGCAAACAACAGATTGATGAAGGCGTCCAATGATCAGCTGGGTATCGTGCGAGGAAATAAGTTTGGCAATATGTTCATGAAAATAGCCCCCCCCCCGCCCCATTACTAATAGGACTGAAACAGCTAATCCTCTATGCAGAGATTTTATATTTATGTAAAACTGTATTAATATGGGGTTTTGAGTCTGCAATTAATTAAAAAGCTATTGCTATAATTATTAAACCGTGTAAGTATCCTTTCCGGTGTGGACACGTAGCTTGTGGAAATCACAGGCCACCATGTTAAAAGAGGAAATCAAATAACAAATGAACGATGAAGCCCGCACAGGCCATCGAACTCAATGGCACATTTGTCAACAAACATCTGGCTATCCATCGAACTCAATGGAGACTACATTTGAGAACAAACCATCTGGCTAGAGAGAGAGAGCGAGAGAGAGGAGAGAGAGAGAGAGAGAGAGAGAGAGAGGAGAGAGAGAGAGCTCTCTAGCTCTCTTCTCTCTCTCCTCTCTCGAGAGAGAGAGAGAGAGAGAGAGCGCTCCGAGAGGAGAAGAGAGAGAGGAGAGAGAGAGGAGAGAGAGAGATCCCTCTGATCCTCTAGACAGTTAGCAAGGAGGGGCGTTATATCATTAGCACGTGTACTGAAAATTGTTCAATGGTGCGATACAAATGATCTTGACAGACTTCGAGGGAATGCTAGTTCAATCAATCCGTTTCATAATGGACCAGAAAATGTCTATCTGACGTTATTTCGCTTTTATTAAATATGGAATTCTTCCTGGGTGGCGTCGCCGCTTGTGGAGCTGGCTTTTTCACGAATCCGCTGGAGGTAGCGAAAACGCGAATGCAGCTTCAAGGTGAATTACAAGCCCGTGGGAAATATGCCATGCACTATAAAAATGTTGTTCATGCTTTTTATACAATTGGCCGTGTGGACGGGATCATGGCCCTACAGAAAGGGCTCGCGCCTGCGATGTGGTACCAGTTTTTCATGAATGGAGCCCGATTAGGTGTGTATCAGTGGTTCACGAACATGGGATGGACCAAAGACAGTAATGGAAATGTCTCCTGGGGACGCAGTATTGTCGCTGGTTCTTCAGCTGGCTGTATTGGAGCATTTATTGGAAGCCCTGTTTATATGGTAAGTATTTAAAATGCAAGTGGGGGTAAACAACAGGTTAGAGTGTTCATTACGTCATATGTATTCAGTGAAATTATGTTTTAGTATGGAGTCTTATAGAAATTCCAGTCTTCTGAGAGTGCTTACAGGTGAATTGTAAACCATATGGATGAATCAGATATTTTGGGTGTAGGCAATTCACTAATATAACAGAGATAATAGATGTTTATCTGAATTGTGCATAGTAATAATTCCCGGGTAATGTGGCAGTACTTGCAATTGTACTACTGGCTGCTGTAAAATGAATAAACCATGCTATACACTCACACACAATCTTCACAGATTTCCAAGGCATAACAAAAGTCATTCGGGACCGAAAATTACTCAGACAGTACAGGTTTCCCAAATGGGGGTGTAACATTAAATTTCACATGAAGTCTGAATTGCAGAATTCAAAAATGTAACTAAAAATACAGGGATAACTTTGAAATAGAAATATTACTTCATTATCAACCCATAACTCACTGAATGTCATATGTTAAACAAAGCACTGTTCTCTTGTGTTTCATTAAATCGCATTTGATTTCACAAAGATTTATGTTTAGACTTCAAGAAGAATCGTTTTTGATATTTACAAAACAGATAACAGATATACATTCTTAAATTAAATCACCATCACTGTTTCAACAGTGTTACTCATGGTCAAAGAGTCATCAGTAGGTGTCTCCAATGATCGCTGAAAGGAATATTTGTCTAGATTTATGTTACTGGCATCAAGATCAAAATATTCAACCTATATGAGTCGGGGACTTGGACTTGGTGTATTGATTTGATTTCCTTTTCATATTTCACAAAAAAGTTACATTCCAGAACTAGAGATTTATTCATCACACAACGAACAAGCTAGTGTTATCCCTAGTATGGTATATTGCGGAATTTCAGAAGTGACAACACAATTAGACACAAATTAAGGGAGTATCAATTTCATATTCATTACAGATCATTTACTAGTTTACTGGGAAATAACATTGTAAGATCATCATTGCCAATATATCAGATTAAATATAGATTGAATGAAGTCGTAAAATTGCCTATTTTGCATCAAAATGCACCAATATAAAAAAATCCCATAGTAATGAAAGGATCAAAGTCGGACACGTATTTAGCGACCAATAGAATGCATTGACCTGCAGAACAATTGAGGAAACCTTGCCTCATTTTACATAGTATAGCAATCCAGTTGCAGGTTCAGTTTGCCTAACAAACCCTTGCACTACACACCTGCATATTTCAACATCAAAATGTATTATAAGTTTTACTGAGCTGTACTTGACCTTCTACAAATAATTTGAAGTCTTTTTGTGTTGCTCCACTGTTTCCAAGGGCAATGTTAAGTTTGTTTGTTTACCTTTTAGGTGAAAACCCAGCTTCAAGCACTGTCCAATGAGAAGATAGCTGTGGGATATCAGCATTCTGAACATCACTCTATGCGTGGTGCTTTAAGGGGTGTATATAAGCAGCAGGGTGTACGTGGATTGTGGAGAGGTGTTAGTGGTGCTATTCCACGTGTCATGGTTGGGTCAGGCATGCAGCTATCAACCTTCTCTACTGCCTTAGAATATATTGTGAAGTTGGAGGTAACATATTTATATATATATATATATATATTACTTCATAACTGCATGTGTTTGATAATTAAAAAATATTATACTTACTTTATTGGTAGAGTTTACAACAAACTTAACACAACAAGTCTTACCAACTGCAGAGATGAACTCTTGTGTTGTGTTTTATACAAAACCCACGATGTTCCCTGGTGCGTGGATGGTTGTTTAGCAAATGGCATTATAGTGAGGACTTTATGACTCTTGATGTTTCAGGTGTTTCATCCAAATAGCTGGCTGAATTTACTGGGAGCCAGTTTAATGGGTGGGGTTGCTGTAGTCGTGTGCATGACTCCCTTTGATGTAGTATCTACACGTCTCTACAACCAAGCGACTGATGCTCAGGGGCGTGGTCTCTACTACAGAAATGTTGCAGACTGCTTCATGAAGACCTTTGTTAAGGAGGGTATTTGGGGCTTTTACAAGGGTTGGGGTGCTTCCTTATTCCGTCTCGGTCCTCATACTGTGCTCAGTCTTGTTTTTTGGCAGCAAGCACGTAAAACTTACATGTCTTTCTCAGATAGCCCTAACTGCTGAGTTAAGCATGTAATGTGTATTAATGTTGAAATCTTGCCGTGTTCACATCAATGTTGGATTTTGTGTTCAGTTATACATATTGCAGTGGATTGTCTATATGCTGTATTGACTTGCTGTGAAATATGTGTCATCTAGGGCCACATCTTGTTTTCATCTCTTGGGCATCTGATGCCTCAAATATATTTCCCATGTTATTTTTCAAAGTTTCTAACTTGCATCATGCATGCTCCTATCTTCTTCTTGGAGAGATTACTGGGATTAGCATAGTCAGCTTTTTATGCACTTTTCCTCAATATGGCAATATTCTCTCTGCTGCTCCTTCTATAATTGATTCTCTTTTGGTCTATGACACAGATTTGGATGCTGCATGATGTACTACAATATAGTTATCTTAGACATAACGTTGCCTTCATTCACAGAGCAAGAATGGTAAAATATATTAAGACTTGGGTTGTTTGTGAGATTTCATCTCAAATGTTTTTTATTGGACATTGCTACCAGGGAAGTTAATTTATGTTAACATATTCAATTTACCTCCTCAACCTTCATGAGTGTCTTAAGATAGCTCTCTATAGTACAACAATTCACAAGATGATCTTGCACACCGATATAAGGACATGATGGCTACACAAATAGTTGTTGCAAATTAAGAGGGACCAATTATTGGACAATAATATGCTGTATTAGATTGTGATTTATGAGAAATGATTTACCCATGTTGCCTATTCATAATCAGTGACTCTGGCCCTCACATCCCCCTCCATGTATTTTAGTGTAGTAGGATGGTTTTGGAGTACAGCCAATTACTGGTATAGCTTAACTGTGATGTGACTTCAATAAGAGCAATAGGGCATATCAATTGTCTTAATTGTGTGTCAAATTCTATGTATATATATATATATATATATATATATATATATATATATATATATATATATATATATATATATATATATATATATATATATATATATATATATATTATGTGGGTGGGTGTGTGTACACGAGAGAGAGAACATGCATAATCAGGAATCAAGTTTTAAATTTTGTTGTTGGTTGAGATTTTAACAGTGCTTTCATTGTTTAGTTTATGTTTATCTGGTTATCAGGTTTCATATTTGGACAAAGATCTGGAGTTATGTTCAACTACTTAAAACTGGTGTCACTTGATGTTCTGTAACTCTCTTCTTGCAATTCCGTATGAGGTTATGATACATCATTATTGATTTTGTTTTTTGTCTACTTATAAGGTAGCTGTCGGGTTTATTTAGGAAAAGATGTTATATGCACACCTGTTTTCTACCTTCCTTGGTACTTTTTAGGTTTTCTTTATATGGAGAAACAACTTTATTAGCAGGACCAATTGCAGTTTATTTGCTTCTCAGGTTCTGTACTTCATAATACAGGTTTAACTATTGCTGGTGTGTCATGAATTTATTCCTTAACAACAATGTTCTATATTCAGTTATTCTTCTGGACAGCCAGATCTTAATTCCAATTAAAACTTGTATTTACATGTGCATTGAGAAATGGAATGGTGCCAACTTGAAATATGTTCTGTTCACAAATCAATTATCACTTGTATTGAATTAGTCATCATATCAAGGCTGCTAAATTTCCAATTGATATATGGTAATCAGTATACCTGTGACTTATTATTGGTTGCATGTACTGAATACAATTTTAATTGCATTTAGTAAATGTTTTAATTTTTTTAAACTATCATCAGCAACACACTTTATAGAAGTAAGCCAAATAAATGTGTACATGAAGAACTGATAATATTAGTTTTCTTTGCTGAAATATAAATCAGGCACACATAAGATCAAAATAGAGCCCAGCGAGGGTTCAATTATTTCACTAGTGGTCACCAGAGCCAGTAACATAATTTCTTCAATGATATACAACAAGTACAAGAATGATTTCTCAACAAATGTTTTAATTATTTCATGATGGTAAACGTTCAAATACAAATGTTGCAGCCAACATTGTTTTTTTTTAAGCAGTCAATAATTCATTACATAACATCAGTATGTGGTCAACAAACAAATAACATACTGACATAGCCTACTGTGAATGTAACACCAAACACACCCCTTGACAAATATTTGAAAAGTAGTAATAACAGAAGTCATTATTATTCAAACAGGTACAAAGGCAAGTGGTGTAGTTGGTGTTTAGAATCACCACTTTATGTTGAGTGCTGTATTCATTGGCTCTATGTGATGATAGGTAGTGTGGAGGACAGACCTCGCCTTGTCTGATTCAGCACCACCTAGCCAAGTGTCATAGAGTGTTTGTGTGTTTGGGTTGTCCTGAGGAAGCCTAGTTGTGATACTTCGGTAGATCTCCTCAACACGCCCAAGAAGGTCTTTGGGACTCTCCTCCCCATCAGGACGTGCTTGTCCGCCACCATTCAAACAGCCTTAAACAATAATATGTCAACCCATATTAGTGTAAATTTTGTTACAGGGGTACCGATTGACTGTGAACATAAAGTCAATAGATAGGGGCCCGAAAAAAACATTCCATAATTGTTTAGGTATGTTGTGTCAAACAGACAGATAATGCATATGCCCATATTCAGCATATCAGTCAGGGATGCTCTGCTTCAATCATTTATGGAAAGAGCTATTTATGGTGATTTGATGTTGTTGATTTCAAGTACACATTAAGCATACTTCTAATTAGTTAAATGTCAGTTAAAATTAAAAACATATCCCATGGAACTTACCAGATGGACAGGCCATAATCTCCACAAAGTGATACTGCATCTTGTTTCGCTTAATCTTTTGCACAATATTCTGGATGTTACGGAAACCATAAGCTAATGCAAACTTTAATGGAGGCTGGCCTTCTACCTCAAATGTTACTTCTTGGAAATCCTGATTCCTGAAATGTAAAAATACCCAACATTCCCATATATACTCCAGGCATCAAGTGATAATGCCAAAATTGTATTGCAATGCAAAAATAAATGCACTATATAAATTAATGGCATTATTATTATTATTACTTGCATGGATATAAAAAACCAAAAACTCACCTAAGCACCTTGTACTTTATTTCTTCAATATTAGTGGAGTAGAGTTCCCTGGCTGCATAGCGCAAGATGTGTTCCAAGTAACCACCTGACCCACCCCCGTCATGGCTCAGCAGATTGCCCTGTGTCCCTAACCCATGTCTGCATAGATTGTCGTATTAAAAACAGGCAGTGATGTCAACGGGCTTTTATAAATCTCCATACCCATAGTATTTAAATGGAAATACAAGTAATTCAGGTTTGCTATTTATGATGAAAATCTATTTGATTGAACAATAGACTGATAGGCCTTGAAGCTCTGTTGCTTTTGACAAGATTGCAATAAAACGTTGTTGCAAGACTTGATCATAACGTTCACAGGGTGACAGAGCCCTCAAATTATGTCACATTTGCCCAGTAATTGATCCACACACTTATGCTAAGATGTGTTTATAAGCACATCTATAACACTCCACAAGCTTAATTGACAAAATATGGCACATAAATGTATAATATATTACTTATTTGATGGTGGGACCTTGGGAATTACATCAAGGTCACAGGTCAAAAGGAGCTAGTTTTTAGTTTACAAAAGACGAATCGACAAAAGAAATGGGCTGCTTGGTTGATTTTTAACAAAAGTGCCATCAAGTTAAAGAACAGATGGACGCTGGAGCAAATGTATATGGCAAGCTCTGCTGAAATTATAATTATGCACAAATATACAATTTATGTAATAGTTTTCCTACACATGTAAGATATAAGTAAAGTAAGGTACATACAAGGAATCAAATGGTGAGTCAATGAACTGAACAAGATCAATGCCTTCTTTTTCCACCATGATATCCACTTCACCTGCAATAAGCAACACAAACACATCGTTACAGTCACCTAGTAGCTTGACCAGACATGGTGTAAAATAATTAGAAAAATGATTGATCAAACACACTTACAAATAAATAAATTAAGAATCATTACCTGTGGACAAGACACAGTCCACATCTCTAGATTGGTAGATATCATTAAAGAAGTCATTTCTTGAAGCCTCTAACTTCTTGTCATAGCATGGCATCACTGTGACATGGTAGATATTGTCAGGCGTAGTTCCCAGTTGACTTGCTAATATGTCTTTCACCATAGCTCCCATTATTTGCTGCGGAGATTTTGTGCTGGCAATAAAAGGAAGGATAAACGAGCCATGTGTTTTCTCAGCATAGCATACCCAACCTGTTGGATATTAAAGTTGGCTGTCATATAAAAACGGAATGAATTGTGTTCATATGTGTGATGAAAGGGTAATTGTAAAGATTTTTATGACCTGGGCAAGCTGATGCCAGCATGGGAATGGCTCCTTTTTCAACAGTTTTATTGCGGAACCGTCGAATAAATTCACGACAATTCTCAATTAATGACAAATCACGAGCCTCGTTGATGTTGAATATATGGTCAATCCCTAGAAAACATGTTAGGTAATAAGGGTTATGCAAGAGATAAATATTGAAAATATCAGAGTAAAATATTGCAGTGCCCTTTAAAACAATTTGCATTTACAATTTTAAGATAGTTAAACATAAGAAAACTAATAAACAGAATAGGAGCTCACCAATCTGTTTGAAAAATGTGGTCAGTTTAAAGGCAACATGAAAAGCATCCAGCTTGTATTTTGCTGCTAAAGAGGCCAGGGATTGTAATGATAGTGATACAACAATTACTTTGGCCAATCCACCATCCACTTTTATCTGGATTGAACAAAAACAGATTTGTGACAATTTAGTATTACTACATATTAGTCATAGCAAGTTGACCCTAAAGTTTGATGTAAGCAAGCTCAAAACCTAAAGGTAACTAATTATCAACATAATTACAGCATACCTTTGCTTTTTCAGCAAGGACTCTGTAGAGTTCCTCTTGGCTCTGTTGGGTGATGAGCACAGCCTCAGCTGATGTCACACAACCACTGCATGCCAAACAGTCATTTAATGTTATCTGTGCCTTTTGAAGCTTTTCTTGACCTCCAGACTGCACACATAATTTTGCTTATATATTCAGATGAAGCAAGTGGAATGAAAGAACAATTATGCAATAATCGGTGACAGGTTGTTAAATAAATGCAAAAATAAAGCATCTGTAACTAAAGTACCGTACCTTGTGGATTTCTACATATGATCCATCATCTTCGATTTGTATTTTCCCTCCTGCACCACTTTTCTTGTCCAGTTGAACAGGCTTGATGCATTCCTGGAGTTACCCAGTAATTTTCAACAATATAGCTTAGTTCACAAAGCATTGTTGTAATAACAGAAGAGACAACTGATCTCCTGATATCAACCACTCTCCTCATATCATATGCCATCTACACATACAATACACAAAAATCAGTTGCATCAGGTAACCAATATGTGAAATTGAACCTGATATAATTTGACTTGGATCAGGTTATTGGAACCAACACTCTTTATATGTATAAGCATCTGTCAACTTCCTTTGCATAGGAATTCACATAATTCAGAATAGTTTCCATTTACATTGTTGTTAATTGTCACTTTCTTACACTTTTATTTCAGCTGGTGTAAGCCCCAGTCGGATGGCAGTATACATATATACCAAGACGTCGTACACGGCTAAGCTGGTGTTAAATGTACCACTATTTCAATTAAATCAGCAGCATAACATATGACAACTATTGAACATTAATAGAGTGATCTGGAGTCTGGTATATTTACTCTTTGCAGTTGAATAGGTATTGGGTTATCAGGTGATTAATAGTAATAGAAATATGATTATCTTACACGATAAAGACGTAGAAACTTCATTGTGTAAAATAATAACATTTCTTTTATAGTCATCACTTGGTAGTTAATCTCAGATCTGAGTAGACGTCAGACCGGGGCTATGGACTAGCGAGAGTCGATATCTGACTACTGCGATCTTTAACTTGGTTTATCTTACTGTCCTTACCCTTGCCAGGCTCAGCCCCGGTCGGACTGTGATATACGGTGGCTTACCTGAGAAGGCGTAATGAAATCATCGAGATCAGTTAAGCGCAGGGCGCCACTGAACTGCGACGACATGATCAGCGCCACAATTTTTCAGATAGAGGCGGAGCTTTTTCCTTCCCAGGATATTCGGGTCAGGTCTTGTCACCTGCAGATAACCACCACCAACTAACATGCAAACCACGGCAAAACCATCGTTCAATCTCGTAAAGTAACGGTATAACCGGGAATCATACGCGAAAACGCGAGAAGTAGTCATATGTCACGAAGCTTGTTATTCGTTGGTCATTTTTATATTTGGCATTTACAAATGAGATTCTACTTGAAGGGAAAGATTTATCATGAGAAATTTCCCAAAATTCATTTCATTTGCAAGAATATATTCATGCAGTCGCAAATACAAAATGATATGAGGCAACAGTCATTGTTAAATGTGCATAAGCTCACGAGAATGACGCTTCCAGTTGACCAATCGGAACGCTCGATACATATACTTACACAGTTTACTTTTCGCCCCAAAAAACAAAGTGACATCACATTACAAAGTAGCACATGTGGACAAGTCCTCGTCTGGTCAAACTGTGACTTATAACCAGCATTTGAGAAACTTTATCGCGAACTACTCGTGTAACTGACTGTCATTTTTATTTTCTGGAGGCAAAGAGTGGAGATATATCACTTGAGAAGGTCACGTGACCGTATTGGAAAATGGCGGCGGCAGGAAATTTTTCAACATGGGAGTTTATTCAAACATGCTCGTAAACATTGCAACAAACTTTACGACTTTAATGTCAGTTTAAGTCTACAAGCGTCAAGGAACATTGTTTTGACCGAAAAAATGTCGAGCAGGGGACGACGAGGACGCGGTCGTCCACCGAGGACACCGTCTTTGTCTAAGAGACCAACGAATATTCGAAAGCCGAAGTCTTTGGCGGGTGGCGGTGACAGCGATTCCCGCAGCAGCACTCCGGTCAATGTTGTCTCCAACAGGTCTGGTGTAAATCTTCGGGCAAGCTCCAGAAGACATGGGAGAGCAAGGGAGTCGGTTCCAAAAAGTCGTACTTTTGTACATAGATTGGCGTTGGATGATAACTCCGACGAAGAGAACTTGGAAACGCGTGTCAGTGATGATGATAGCGATAAGGAGACAACGCGGAGCTTTTTCGATGAGGACGACGACGATGAGCAGGAAGATCCTGTCGAGGATTTTGATATGCGGAGCGAATCTGACTGGAGTGAAGAAAGCTATAGTACAGTGGGTAGTAATGCAGGGCGTAGGAAATACTACTACCCACCCCGAGCACGTACACCTGAGTACTATGATGTTGCTGATTTGCCTAGGCTTGAATTGCCTGCAAGTTCAACTGACTTACTTATTGAGGGAGAAAATCTCATGAAAGCTGTCAGTATTTATGAAGTATTAAGGCATTTCCGCAAAAATCTAAGACTGTCTCCCTTTAGATTTGAAGATTTCTGTGCTGCTTTGCTCTGTGATGAAATGACTACACTGCTTTCTGAAATTCACATCATGCTCATAAAAGCCCTGGTCAGAGAGGATGAGGCCAATTCAACCACATTTGGTCCTCAGGATGTTAAAGACAGCATAAATGTTGGCTTCTTCTTTGTAGATCACATGACATGGTTTGAGTGTGTTCGAACCTACTTGGACAGTGAAAAATCACCGGAGTATCGAAATGCTTTGAAGTCCTTAGATGAAACAGATTACCTATCCACTACTTTGCCTGAGAGATTACAGCTTTTGCAGACATTAAACAATCTCTTCCTCTCTACAAATGCTGTTCGTGAAGAAATTATGAATGAAGGAAATATTCGCTATGATGACCACTGCAGATCTTGCTACAGGTGTGGCTCTCTTGAAGCTGAATAGTTTTCGTTTGTCTTGCAGGTTGATTTTGTTGTGATCAGAAATATGTTTCTTGGTTGTTTCAGACTTGGGGATCTACTTTGTTGCGAAACTTGTTCTGCTGTGTACCACTTGGCATGTGTCGAACCTCCAATGGAGCATGTCCCGGATGAGGACTGGCTCTGTCCCGTCTGCCAGCAACACCAGGTTTGTTTCATTGAGTGTAATTTTTAATGAAGATGAAATATGTCTTTGACGTGCTCTGTTAAGTTTCAAAAATATTTTCTTCTGACCAGGTTCAAGGTGTCACTGACTGTGTTTCTGATGCGGAGAAGAGTGGCCTTTTGTGTAGGCAAGATCCATTGGGCATGGATCGTTACAGAAGAAAGTATTACTTCCTCATCAGAAGAATACTTGTGTAAGTTTATTCCATGTTTCCTTGTGCTACATAAAGTTCTGTCTATACTGTAAATGAAGTAACTTTCTGAATTACAATTTTTCAATTTTACTACGATTCCTGATTTTTGTTTGTCTTAGTGAAGGGGAAGAGCCAGGAGATGTAAGGTACTACAGCACCGGTGAACACCTCACAGAACTACTTGAAAGTCTTGATGAAGAGCACTGGGAGAAAGATCTTGTGGCAAACATCAATGAATTGAGGGAAGACATTTTAAAACACATGGATATCACTGAAGAGCTGACAGAAGAAGCCAGAGGGAATAAGAAACCAGCACTCCGAAATGACTTGGGTACTTAACTATGTTGAGTCGTTAATTTGGTCTGGCTTATCAGAATTACTAACGTCGGTAACAAATGTCCATTTATCATCTGTGAATTGCCGGTGTGATTTTTGGTGAAAGTACATTTGCTATACTCGGGTTGTAAGGTGTGAATATTTGACACCTATGTCAAAAGGTGCCAAAAGATTTGTTGTTTATTTGACCTGTTTATGTGCTCTGTTGGATAAATGTGAATGACACCCTTGAGCTTATGCTCATAAAGCTTGATGTTATGTACTGCAGGTTTGTGTTTTTGCTTATTTGATACTGTTGGCCTTGTTTAAATAGATAATTTGAAAAAGATAAAGGTAGAAAAAGAGAAGAAACTGCAAAATGGAGAGGAACAAAAGATGCTAACAGGGAGTGAGGATGGAGAGGAAAGTAAACCTGCTGGCAATGGTGTTGAAGATGAAATTAATGAAGAAACCTCTGATACCATAGATCCCCAAATATCATTGAAAGAAGAGGAAATCAAAATGGTAAGTATAGAGTGGTTTCATTGTACTTATTACTTTTGCAAGTTGGTTTATTACAAAGCGATGATTTGAAAAAAAATTACCATCCCTTTTAATAGTAATTAGGTCAGTTAAAATTACGATTTACTTTTTGTTCTATAATATGGGTGATTTTGTTATATTTACCTATGTACTGTGATCATATTTATAAATGCACCCTACACTAGTAAACATAATACTTTGTTGTAAATTTACTATAGGAGAGCAAGAGTTCAAGTGAAGAGGAGCAGGTTATCACAGAAATGAGTTCTACATCTGATGGTGTCACCTCTACATTCAGCATGACAACCACCACCACCAGCACCACACAAGTTACTATTTCACAATCATCAAGCACCAACTCTTCTGAGACCCAGCAAGCAGCCACTGGTAACACACCCTCTGGTGTCAGTATCCAGTCTCTTCTGAAAAACGACGATTCAGCCACTGGATCATCACAGAAAATGACCTCTAAAACCATCATGGTCATTAACAAAGATGGCAAGCGTTCACTCATGACTGTGCTGGGACAGCCAGCTCAATCAGGCGACAATACAGAGGAAGGGAACACTCATGATGCTGGTGAGTTATTATGTCTGGCTGGGCCCATCTAGGGTACTATCCACAGGTCAAGTTAATGATGTTATATAAAAGACACCATCTGAGCCATTATATTTATCCATTGCCAGAACTATATCTTTTCTGGTTATTAAAAAAATCAAATGTCTGATTATGATATTAAGGTGACTTAAAATCAGATTTATTTCCCCCCCAACAACTTTATTCAGATGGTGAGTCCAGGTCGATTGTAACTAGGTCACGAACAGGTTCTCTCACCCCCAAACAATTCACAGACTCGATAGTGAGTACAACAGGCAGTGTAAAGATGACGAGTCAGCGTCAATCTAGCAGCCAAGACTCAACCATGCTTGTGGTCAGCCAGGATGGTGATGTTAAGCATGTCACACGCAGCAAGACCGTCAACTCCACTTCTACTACTGTGGTCCATCAATTCTTCAAACTAGGTGTGAATTTCTGGCCTAGAAAGTTACCTGCAATATATTCAGCTTGTTAACGATCAAAGCATCAAAGATTTAATTTTCAATCGTGTTATGGTTGTCTAAGCTTTATTATTATCATTATTTGTTAATGGAGAGTTAGATTCATTTGTTGTATATGTTATAAATACTGGTTACAGGACTGGAAAATAACTTCAAACAGTACACCAACCAATACAGTACTAACCCACTTGCCCTCAACAAATACCAGCACAATGAGGACCGTGATCGCAAACGGCACCTCTCTCACAAGTTCAGTCTGACCACAGCCAGTGAGTTTAAGTGGAACGGTAGTGTACATGGCAACCGCTCAGTGATCCTGTCAACATTGAGGCTGACCTTGACTCAGCTCGAGAGCAGCATCCCTACAGCCTTCCTTCACCCCAACTGGCCTGCTCATCGCTCTGCTTGGATCAAAGCAGTGCATATGTGTAATCGGCCAGAGGACTTTGCCTTGGCTATTGCCATAATGGAGTCCTGTATTAAACCACTGCTTTTCAACCCTGTCTGGCATGAAGGCTTGGGTAAGCTGATCATAATTGTATGGAAGAGAATTTATGTTCTGCAGCTCTGTTTCCTCACCCCAATTTAAGCCCCTTTGCCTTCTTTAAATCAATTAATTATTGCAATTAATGTCAAATCGGTCAATCATAGTTTGAGTTGGGAATCATTTTACTCATTTGCTTGTTTAGTAGCGATCATTTAGGATGTTATAATAGAGGTGGCTGATTGTGTTGGTGTGGTCATATAGGGCTGTTCCGTGATATGAAAGTTGTGGTTGATTGTGTTGGTGTGGTCATATAGGGCTGTTCTGTGTTATGAAAGTTGTGGTTGATTGTGTTGGTGTGGTCATATAGGGCTGTTCCGTGTTATGAAAGTTGTGGTTGATTGTGTTGGTGTGGTCATATGGGGCTGTTCCGTGTTATGAAAGTTGTGGTTGATTGTGTTGGTCAGGTCATATAGGGATGTCGCGTACTACAGTCTCGGACCGTGAAGACCTGAAGAAGAAAGAAAAAGAATACAATAAGTTCAAGAGGATTGAGGAGGAGGATAGTGAACCCAGGGTGTGGGTGAAGTATACCTTGGGGCTGAAACATCAGGTGCGTTGTGATTCAATTAATAACTGATATCAAATTATCAGTATTTGTTTTCATCAATCTAGCATAGTTTATGTAATTTAATGGGATAGGCTATGTATTTAACCATCAATTACATATTCATAGACCTACCACTAACTTATTTGATGATAGGTTGTAATGAATGTTAGTGGTGTGTTATCAGGTGTGGAAGCAGAAAGGTGAGGAGTACAGAGTGACCATTCCTACATCTGGGCCAGCTGGCTGGATGTGGATAACCAATACAAGAAGATCTCGGCCTGTTGACCAGGAGACTGTTGGGTTGCGAGCTGTTGCTGCCAAACTCAGGGCTAGGCGGAGGAAAGAGGCAGCAATTCAGCTGGAAGCAGAGACCCTTCTGCCAAAAGAGGAAGAAGTGCAAGAGGATATGTTGAATGAGGAACTAGTTAATTGTAATGCAGAGGTTGGGGCTGAAGAAATTGTTGCCATGGAAACAGAAGTCTCCGATGTGAAAGAGGAACCCATGGAAGAAGTGACTTTGAGTTCTGAGTGTAGCAGCTCTGTAGTTGTGAAAGATGAAGAAGTAGAGAATGGTGCAACTGCAGTAGGCCAGCCTAAGACAGTGGAAGATATGCTTAAGCCAGCATATCGATCTATTTCTGACCTCAATGTCTCGGAAGCTCTCTTGCATAGAACCCACTATCCCAAAGTTACCAAGCCATACTCTAAGCTGGATCAACTTTTGGAGAAACGCCATAAACAATGGGAAATCGAGCAAAAACAGAAAATGGCATTTGAGCAGGTTCTGGCCAAGTATCGCAACCAAGAAGCTGCCGAGAAAACCAAAGGGAAAGAAGCTCCTAAAGTCGCAAAAATTGATGGCGAGATGAAAATTGAGGCAGCGGAGAAGAAGGAAGAGAAGATTGAGCAGGAGTTGTATGTGTGTTACTCAGCAGTGTGTAGACTTGGTACAGGGACCTGTTACTCTATGGCATGCAGGGCTTCAAAGGCAAGAAGGAAAAAAAGAAAAAAGAGAAACAGTGGACTGGAGGAGACCAATCTTATGCGCTCATTGGATCTTCCTAATGGTAATCCTGATGATTCTTCACAGGATGATGATGATGAAGAGGATGAAGATGAAGACGAGGAAGACGAGGAGGAAATTGATGTGACTAATGTCAAAGACAACTGCCAAAATGGTGGGATTGTTAAGAGTGATAGTGATAAGAAAGAAAGCATTCCAGTCAGTGTTAAAAAAGAGTCTAAGAGCAGTGAGACTAAGCCTGTAGCCTCTACCTCTGATGCAACAACTCCTGGCACCAACACTGTGGCTTCCATGACACAGGCTCTTCAGGCACTAATTCAAGGTGGTAAAATCCAAATCACACCTCAGCTTGTCAAAGATATTGAGCGCAAGTTGGACATGATTGGCAAAACTCAGTTTAAGGTGTCCCTAATCAAAAACAGACGTGGCACTGTGACAAAAGGTGGTGTGGTCGCCAAACCATCAGCCAAGAAAAACTTGCCCCAGTGTCACAAATTCCTGACCCCAACAAGCAAAATGCGCAGTATGTTTGTGTTAGAGAAGCCATATCTGAGACATCTAAGCCGGAAAGCGGGTCGTAAAGAGACTGTTGGATTTAAATATGACTGTAAAATGACAAATGTGAATTGGCCATATCCCTGTCCCAGGCCACTGTACAAAGCTACATGGAGATATCGAACTCAGTCTGTGAAAAACATTGCAGCTGCGGCATTGCAGTTGAAGATAATGTGGGCATGTTTGCGTTGGGATGATATGGGACTGAAACCTCCAGCTGGAGGGACAAACACCACCACTTCAGACACTGATATAGTCACCACTGAGTTACTGAAGCGCAGAGATATTGGACCTTATCAAATTCGCTCTGAGTTCCTGGTTAGGAAGATTATAGTGCCTATCGGAGTACCTACTACCCAGCCAAAAGGTCTTGTTGTAAACCATTGCTGATTTGATGTATAATTGACTGCCCTTCATCATGTCATGATCTTGAAAAAATGTTGGGTTCACTGTATTTAATCGGCTGTATGTGTACAGAAAGCTACACCCCCCAGAGAAGTGGCCTTAGAACACGTAAAAGGGCAGAGTCGCCCAAACACAAAGATCCCAGTGTCACAGAAGTCTGGGTGCCTGAGGAACGCCTGGAGCTATGGGAGATCAAACTGTTTGGAGAGAAGTACGTAGATTCATTTTATTAGAGGACTGTTTTAAAGAATTAAAATTTTCTCCTGTCATAATCTTAGACCTTCAGAATCTGTGACCGTAAGGGATAGTCTTATGAGAGGAGTGAGCATTGAGGTATGGTGAGAAGGCTGTGAAATGGGTGGTGTCAATGACTGTTATTTACAGGGTAGAAAAACACAGAGCAGCTCTACAAGAGAAGCTTGTAGAGAAACAGAAGGAGCTACAGAAGGTTGAAGTAGCTAAGAGCTCGGCTCATCTTAAGGTAACATTTACTAATGTTCATTTGATATAGTGTTTTATGGTTATCTATGGGTTGCTTTACAATTGTTGTAGCTTTGGCACTATACATATTGTTTGTTATAATCTTGCAGTATCTCTTATAAATAGGATGCAATCTTACTCTTTTCTCAGAAACAAACAGGTGTTGTTGATTAAACATAATATGATAACTTGTGAAGTAGCTCTATAAACTCTGCTTTGCAGGCCCACTTAGAGGACCAGTTGAAAGCACAACGTCTAGCTATGCAACAGAAGCGACTGAATGAACAGAAGGTCTCCACACCTGGATCAGTCATCACCACCAGTTCTATCACATCCAAAGCACAGGTTAGTCAGTCATTTTCATACATGATCCATCAGATATCAGGCAATCGGCCCAAAGTGGGGTATGTTACACACCAAAGCCAACATTTTCACACTTGTTGACAGATTCAGCCTGTACACATCATCAGCTCCGTCAACACTTCCTCCAACTTGGTCAAGGTCACTCCTATCAAACCTGTGTCAATGACATCGACCTTGGCTCAAAAGACCATTCAGATTCAACCCAAGTCTATTTTAGCGGGTGAGTAACTGAGAATGAATACCTTGCAAATTTTCTCTGTAGATGTTTGTAATGTTGTGCTCATTAAAACACTGTATGTTATGTGCAGGAGCTGGGGGCGTCAAGTTACAACCAAGGACTGTGCTAGCAGCACCATCGATTGCTACTCCCAACCTCAAAGCTATAGCTCCCAACATACAGTCACCAATGAGAAGTAGGATGATAATTCTCTTTGTTGGTTTGTGTTGATTGGCATTCTTATTGAAGTGAATATATGAATGTTGTACGTGATGTTGTGTTCAGATGTTAATGTGCGACCAGCTGGTGTGGCCAGCAGTAGTGCAGCAACCTCCAGCCAACCAACAGTACAAAACCTCCGTATCATGCAGGGACCCAATGGACAACTCCAAGTGTCTGGTTTATTGCCTGGTAAGCCCCCATGTTAAGTGAATGTTTTGAAACAGCCACTGAGGCCACATGGATTCTGGACCTTAATATCAATTGTGATCAGCATTGCGTTGACTCGTTTCCATGTGATGCTACAGGCCAGCAGATTTTGAAGTTACCTGATGGGCGTCTGCAGTTGATCACTACACCAACAGCCACAGCACAACTACAGGCTCAGCAGCAGCAGCAAAAACAGCAGCAGGTGGTTCAGCCACAGCAGCAGGTGGTCCAACAGCAGGTGGTCCAACAACAACAGCAAGTTGTGGTTCAGCAAACCCCTGCTGTTCAGCCCCAGGTTAAAATTGTCCAGCAGTCTCCCGTTGTTACACGCATTGCTGTCCAGCAGGCGGCTAGCCCTGCCGTGACTGCCAAACAGACAGCCGGCGTGCAGCAGAACGCCCTGGTGGTTGGTGCTACTCCCTCCATCCTGGCCGGTGCATCTTCCACCCCCCAACAAAAGCTGATTGTATCCACACCAGCTGGGCCTGCGTTAGTCAGCAGCACACCTACCAAGATAGTGGTGTCTGGGGCCTCGGGCACCGCCGGAGCATCACTCATGTCCAAGCTGGCCTCCACCCCAGGAGGTCTCCAGATGTTACAGAAAGGCATAGGTCAGCAGAAGATCATCATGTCCCAGTCTTCTGGCTCGTCCACTGCCCTGGCCCCTAAACTGGCTGCTGGTCAGGTGGTGAGAACCGCATCTGGTCAACAGTTTATCATCCAGACAGCACCTTCTTCTCAGCAGCAAGTGATACAGCAGCAGCAGCAGCCCAAGACAACTGTGGTTACAAGCACCACTCCTTTGTCTGCCAGTACCACTAAGCTTCAGAGCCCACCGACCAGTCCTAATGCCACCTCTCCTCAGGCAGGCTCCAAGTATGCTGTCACTCCACAAGTTGTACAACAAGGTCAGTGCTGTTCTGCAAGGTTTATTCTTATTTTATTGGTCTCACAAGAAGTACAAGTAAGAATTGGCACTACCATTTTAATGATTAAATTGTAAGTTATGGTTTGTTTTGATCAGTGGTGCGTCAAGCCATGATGCAGACACATGATCCAGAGATCCAGGCTAAGTTACAGGCCATGCAGAAGCAGATGAATATAGAACAGGACGATACCAAGCCTCAACTCAAAGCAATCAAGACAGAAATTGTCCCACCACGCGCCAAGGTGCGCCAGGTGTTTGTCTCGCCTGCTGAGAAAGATGAACATTCCAGGTTGGGGGTCCTTTAATAAGTTCTCATCGGTTCAGGAATGTGTTTCCATTATCTTTTCTCAAGATGAGTTAAATTTGTGTGGAGTTTGATTTGAATAAGTGTTGTTGTTTTGTTGTGCAGAATGAGCATCTGTACTCAGGTGATGAAGGGCATGTTGGATCGTATTGAAAAGGAGGAGCTGATCGAGGCCAAACGAGCAAGACGCCAGGAGTCTGCTGCTGATAAACAGAAGCGCTTGGTGCAACATAAACTCACTCATGCTCTGCTCAAACAAAAGGAGACTCTGAAAAGAGATATCCTGAAGAAGAGAGCTCTCATGGAGAAGTCATTACAAACCGATATACAGGTAAAGTGTCATGAGATGGCAATGAGTTGGTAACCTCTCCATAACTGATGAGGTCACAAACCAAAGTGGGTGTGTACGTTTGTGTATGACAGGCTGAGGTGAACAGTGTGCTAGCAGCGCAGGGCAAAGAACACCCCAGTCTCTCTAGTCCACCACAGCCACCTCAGAAAGACAAGAAACAGACGAAGCGTCGGAGAGAAGATGAGAATCTATCTGGTGTTGGGGGCCGGCCATCTGAGGCTGATATAGAGCCACCCAAGACTAAACAGAAACGACACAAGCTTATATCTACAGGTGGGGGCAAGCCAGGCCCTACTAACAACCAGCGCATGTACTGTGTCTGTAAGAAGCCCTATGATGACACCAAGTGAGTAGTCCTCATATTCCTGTGTTCAGATCTATACCTGCTATTGGCTTTTTTTGTAGTCTTCAAGCTATACCTGACATTGTTTGGTTTTTTTGTTTATTTGAGAGTGTTGCATGTCTTTTCAGGTTTTACATTGGCTGTGATTTGTGCTCCAATTGGTTTCATGGAGAATGCATTGGAATCTCTGAGACAAACGCTCGCTTTGTAGATACTTATGTCTGTGACGAGTGCAAGAAACAACGTGAAACAAGTTCTGAAGAGTTGTACTGTATCTGTCGTACCCCATATGATGATTCCAAGTGAGTTGTCACAGTCTTATTTTGATAATCAAAAAGTGGTGTGTACTAACATCCCTCTGTGTTTATTCATGTTAATTTGACAATTCAATGCAGGTTCTACATTGGCTGTGACCGCTGTCAGGATTGGTTCCATGGCTCATGTGTGGGCATGACCAAGGCAGAAGCTGACCGCCTTGACACGTACATCTGCCCCAAGTGTCGTGTCAGTCGGTCAGGAGACAATGCTCTCAACCAGACGGTGTTGGAGGATCATCACTGGGAACATCTACGTCGCTTACTCAAAAGTCTCCAGGCGAGTTATCCTCAATGCTTATCTGTGAATGCAAAGAGGGCATTTTCTAAGCTTAGTCATTTCTGAATTGAGCTCTGATCATGTTCATCAGCCATGTTGTATAATTGTTGTTGGTGATGTATATTCTATTAGGGACACAAGATGGCATGGCCTTTCCATGATCCGGTGGATCCAGTGGCCGCCCCAGATTACTACACTGTCATCAAAGAACCCATGGGTGAGCCTTGCCTCAACCTCATTTATGGTATCCCTAGTAGAGCTATGTTGTGTGCAGGAGGTGTTTTGGCCTTAACATAATTTGTTAGGCATAATTATGTTGTGTTTTTAGATTGAATGTATGACAATGGTGTGTTATCTAAGGAGAGCGTTGGGCCATTTTTGCAGATTTGTCAACAGTGGAGAAGAAGTTGGATCTGGGGAGGTATCACCAGTTTGGCGACTTTGTCTCAGACATCATGAAGATTTTTGACAACTGTAGATACTATAACCCCAGTGACTCCTCTTTCTATCAGTGTGCTGAAGTGCTGGAAACATTCTTTGTGCAAAAACTCAAATCCATAAAGAGTAAGCTTCTAGCAATTTAGTTAAGGTTCTGTAAGGATAAATGAGTTCTGCATTTTTTTTCTTCCGAAGAATTGATCGTCTTAATCGAATAAATGGAAAGATGATTAATTATGAATTTTATTTGGACACATGTAAAGTTGTTGGTAATATCTCTGGCACTCAGCGAGTATTATCAATGCTTAATTTATTTGATTGATATCTAGATAGAACAGATATGTTAAAATATGGTTGTAAGGAGCAATAATAATTAGACTTTGTATTGTTCGTTATACCATGTATTGGTGAGTGTCATGTCATATGGGTACCATTTTGGGTCCATGCTCTGGGTTTGTCTAGAGCTGGGATAAGCATTTGGATTCTATTTTATAAATGCCCTTTCATATTCGATGAACGATAGTACTTTTTTTTTGCTCTAGTCTGTAAATATATAGTTGCTTGCATATGTGTTCTTGTATCTCGTGAAAGTCAATAAATACAAACTACAATTCACTAACTCTATTAATCCACAGTTTCAAAAGAAATATTTAATTTTAACTTCCGAAAATTTTTGCCTTGGATGCCAGTTTTGTCAAATTCAAACCATGATAAAAACATTTCTGAACTTTCTATTAATACCTAATATTGAAGCCTTCACTGATCTTGACCTTCATTATTGACCAGATATTTATTCAGATTTAACAAGCATGGCTATCAAAGGTTTCTTCATTTCTCGTGCAGTTTAATTACATTGAATGCTGCAATGACAAGATGAACCCTCTAACATGGCATTTATTAGCAACTCTACAACTGATGGACTGCTTCATTTAATATAATAATGTTTTCAAATGCAATATATCCACATGAAGAAATGATTTATTGCCGGTCATCGATGTTTTGAGGCGAGAATTGTTCTACTGATAAGTGCTGTTCCAAACAGAGTGATAATCATTGTAACCAAGGTAACCAAGAAGAGATGGTGATTGCTCCCAACAGGAACCTCCAATGTATTTGCAGAACCACTCTAAAAAGAAGCAAATCATTTTTTAGGGAAATAAAACAACTGTATGGCTCATAATTGGCATACATAAAATGAGATGATTGAATCACAAGTCAAAATGTAAGAAGGCAAATACAAAGACCTCAATGACTCTTGCTTAAAGTGCAATTTTGGTACTCAAATTTAGCTACAAAATCAGGGATGTGTCTTATACACAAATTTAGCAAATCTTGCACCATAATATGGATAAGATGAACCTAATGGTGGGAACCATCTGCAAACTATCAATTGTTAGTTACAACTGGGTTGCCCACTTGTAGAAAAACCCTCTCACATAAAATTAGGCCTGCCCTGTTGTCTGATCCGAGTCCTGCTCATTATTCAATGATATAGAAGTACAGGAGCATATTATCAACGTTCTGTACACTTACAGTAAGTAAACTCATAATGGGGTGTTCTTCCACGCAAATTTTGATTATAATTATTTTGTACCAATTTTGGGGTGCACCTTATAAACGAGTGTGTCTATACAGAATAAATATGATACGTCAAACTATAATTACATGTTGGCATTGGATCTTGTTCCAAGTACAAAGCTGCTTAGTAAAACTGGTAGGTCCACATGGTAAAGGTACTTGAACATTACCATCAGAATACTGGGTTTCCTCTGTAAAATGTGATAATTTGTGGTGACAAATTTAGGACCATTCAAGTGAACACTGTACAATGACACATTTGATTAAACATTCATCATACTGCCAATGAGTTATCTACATATACTGTTATTATTGCTTAGGTATCTTATTTAATTGGAGAAATATAGATTTATAGACACAAATATCAGATATCTTATTGATAATATGTCTCACCATCACACCGTAGGAATACATCGGGTGGCTTCAGCGTTACATAGGGGTGAGGGTGATCAGGTTTATGGTAGCGTAGATGGACAGGTATAGAGCCATGAAGGTGAATATGTTGGATGAATTTGTGATCAGATGGGAGATTGTGGTACATGTAAACGGTCAGGGGCTGGGAGTGATGTTCAGGCTTCTCAATGTCAACATCTTCTTCAATGTGAACCTATATCAGAGAATGTGGACATTGTGACCATGTAAATATGATGACAGTTACTCAATGGAAGGTTTTGTTGGGTGAGTGAATCATGACATTGCTGTGAATAAGATGAAAGCAAAACCCCTTTGTACCAACATAACTTTAAGCTACCCCCGTCAAATGCCATGATTTGTCAATATTTGCCTCTCTAAACTCATTGATATTATGTCTATATATATAGAACAAATCAAGAAAATGCCTTTACTCACAAATGGTCCTCCTTCAGAGTGTAGGGTTTTCATTTGAAAAGGATCAACATAAATACCAGATGGCAAATGGTCTACTATAATCACGTCACAATGGGTTGACTGACCAGTCTCAAAAGAAAAACTGACATTAGTGTTCATATCTCTGTAAACACCAAAAATTAATGTGAAAATACACTAGTTTACACCACATTTGTTTAACGCAGTGCAAACTTGAACTAGTAAGTCAGAAACAGCCATCTACCTGCAGTCACTTACCTATGAAATCCAAGTTTAAGCACTTCCCTGTGTAATGAGCATGTGAAGCTGTTGACATCACTGATGCTGATCAAAAGAATGAAGCATTTTATATGGAGCATGCCAACCCACTTGGGCAAAATCATTTGTGTGATATAGAACTGCAAACATAAAGCCAGTGCATAAAGAATACACTTCACTCTTCCTAAATTATAAAAAATAAACCTATATTTCTGACCAAAAAAACCATTACAGCCCTCTCTCTCAACACAACTCTCAAATAACTTGCTTCATAGCAAAACGTTTTCTAGCTGCCAAGGCCAGTAATGCATTAAATACTAACCTTCTATTCCCCCGATAAGCCCTATTAAAAGGAAAATACCTGAAAATGGATTTATGTTCAATTGGCAAGATATGGAGTAATAAATAATCAGCATTAATTCACTTAAATCAATTATTACAATCTAAAAAATACGGGTAATTTGACCGGGGGGGGATATATATATATATATATATATATATATATATATATATATATATATATACATATATATATATACACACACACATATAATATATATATATATATATATATATATATATATATATATATATATATATATATATATATATATATATATATATATATATATATATACATATACATATATATATATATATACATATACATATATATGGCGGTACCCAATTCAGTCGCCCGGTTGGCGAGTCAATTTTTCCAATGGCAAAACCTCGCCTCAGGATTTTCTTGTATTCCGCCACCGTTTGAGGTTGGCTGCAGCACGCGGCAGCCTGGCGTCCACGATTAACCTCATGAATAATTGATTAATTTTGTAACAGACAGCCAATCATTGGTCAGCGTGCGACTATGAAAGAATGATCACGCCAATCTCACATCGCTGGCGCTATTTGCTTTTAGTATCAACCAACCAATTACTCGTTAACGTCACCAAAAGATTAAACATTGGTGATACAGATTAATTACACCTAGTAGGACGACATTGTAAGCTTGGTATAAGAGACAGAGTTGTTATCTGATCCGTAGCGAATAAAACCATTCGAGCCTTGCGACGTGGATAAACTGAGCGTCACCGTTAAGCTTATGAAAATCGTCGCACCGGTCCGCTCTCGGCTACCTCATATTCTACTCAACATGTCAGCTATGTTGGGGCATCAACTATCAATATTGCACTTGTCTGGGAGGAACAGAAGGAAACAGCAAGAACCTACGAAAGAGATCACAGGACAAGGAAGTTCAACGAGAAGTGGATGCGAGATGATTTGGGGAAAATAAGGGAGTGACTGGTATTCGACCATGAAAAAAAAAATGCATTGTAAACAATGCAGAGCACTCACAACCAAAGAGCAACTTTTAAGGTCTTTTTAACAATGGCACTGGAAATTTCAAGCTCGAAAGCTTCAAACAACATGAACGTTCACAGGGCCATGAACAGCTGGCTCCACATGAACAGGCAATGGTGAAGAATGTTCCTCTTGGTGGATCTTCTCCTAACTCTCATTGCCTCTGCTGCAGAATGTGGAGCGTGGTTTCAGCTCAATGGGGCTTATCAAGAGTGAGTGGCGGTTCAGCCTCAGTACAACCACCCTATATGACCTAATGACAATAATGCTTCAATCAGACATTGATAGCAATGACCCATCATGGGCCATTGAGTTAAGATGGCCCCAGAATGAAGCGAGTCATGATCATGGAGGGGAAAGGAGACACTGATGAGGAGAGTGATGGTGAGGAAGATGACACTTCAACTGTGTGTGTCGCTCTTGAAAGGCTCCAAGAACTTTCCCAAGCCTTAGGCAAGTTCTTGAAGCCTTTCAAGAGCTAAGGGTAGGAGTTAAAGGACCACTAATCTGTGATTTGTTTATTTAGGTTTTAGTATGAGCATTTTTTTTTTTTAATAATGTGACCACCTGACATAAATTTTTTGAGGTTTCAGGTTTATTGGGTTTTTTTCCCGCATAGGGATTTATGTTCTGTATATGCTTTTTTGTTCGAATAAATTTGACACTCAGGGATCAGAAAGTCCTTACACATTTTTTGGGCCGGTAGGTTTATAGCCAGGCCGGTGAATTTTTACATGTACCGGCCCGGTTGGCCGGTAGCTGAAAATCTGCATTCCATGTCCAGGCCAGACCCTAGTCTACATCCCTCGACTCTGGTGGTTCGCTTCTCTCCACCGCCTTGAGCCAGAGAGAATTGTGACAGTCGGGGCTCAAGGGAATGGGGACCTAGACTAACTAGCTCCGATCGGAAAGTTATAAACATATTTACTCAGAGTCAGATGTCCTGCAGGGCCAGGGCCATGCCCAGGCCAAGGTCTCAGTTACTCTCGTTTTTGTCCTTCTGTTAACTACCCCATACTCTAAGAAAGTTATGGTGAGCCAACCATTAGGTTTCGCAACATAATAACTAGGGCGCATAGTCTATAGACAATCAGTGTGAGTTATTATGAAAAGACAAGACATACTTTCCAGGAACACTGGCTTTCCGATCCCCAGGACCTGCAGCAAATCACTACGGGGAATACCAAACAAAGATATATAGAACTATTTATAGTAAATAAACGATCACGTTATGATACACTATTGTTTTATGACGAGTTCGCCTTCTTTCTCCCTTACAGCCCCCACTCTCCCCTTGCCTTACAAAGCGTTGGCCGGCTAACCTATATCTTCTATGAATACAAACCCTTTATGGTTTATGTGTACACAGAAGATAGAATAGAATAGAATAGAATTTATTCACCGGCTGGCCAATACAAATCACTGTGGCTCGACCGTGCAAGCGCGCAAAGTTGTTACTGCATGTAATCAGAAATCTGCTCATAACATTTTGAGATTCATCCGCAACTTTCATCCTGCCTACGACGTACGGCGGATTAATTGTATATATTTGCATAATACCTTGTATGGCGGGGTATGCTTATTGCCATTTTCAACTTGTACAACAGGTACTGGTTTTCGAGGTCCCGCGGCACACTCCTATCCGAGTTAAGGCCAAGTGCCCCCCCCCCCGGGGCTTAAATACACTTGATAACTTGTTAGTATCAGACTATTGCAGTCTCTATTTAGCACCAATGAATTTGATACACATAAAATTTATATTGCGAGCATATGATTATGGTAATGATAATCTTTGAATGATATGTTGAAATATATGAACAATTTAATTGAAGATTATATTTGTATTTATAAAACGGTTTTTCTCTTCTTTGTATTTTTCACTTCTGTGAGCCTTATGTTGATGATAATGAACGCCATAACTTAATATATTTTTATTTATTTTTTGGAACACTTTTTTTGAAACACATGGAAATCTACATTTATAATGTAATGGCTATTGTATCATACCATTGTGTTGCCCTCTTATGCTATTGTAATTATTGTTCGTAGTTTATCAACTATAAACTATTAAGGTCACCGGCCCTACAGGTGCAATTAAGCCTCTCTGGTATCCGGTTATGTGTCTGTTTCTTCTCATGTTTGTTCGTGTTACACATAACAAAATGAATGATCTTATCTTATCTTAAGATGACTATGATGTGACTTTGAATCAGTCAAAAACTAAATGTATCAAATATGGTGAGGCGGTTAATGTGCAATTTGATAAGATGGTATTGTACGGCTCATCTAATAATTGCATGGCAAACAATATTAACCACAAATTGAACATTATTGACATCAAATTTAAGTGATTGCAGCTGTATGTGTAAATATTCGATGCATAATGTATCATTCAAAAAATGTTTGGGAACTTTGCCAAGCTGAGAAACAGCACCAATATGTTAACTGTTTCGTGCCTATTGATGCAGTTTTTATGGCTCTCACATACAAAGGATTGGTTGATCAATGAAAATCTGGATGCCTGTCGTTGCTATCCTCATCAGTAATTAATGTATGATCAACTTGCCAATCAAGCATCAGGGAAATGCCTTTCATATAGCCCAAAAGACCAACGTCAGGTTCTATTGCACTACCCGTACTTAGTTCGAAAGAGCTACTTTCATAACATGTTTGCGCTTTTAAACCGATTTTAACTCTTGCAAAATAAATCAATAGTCGATAAATTCGAGAGCAGAGAATAGTTTTTAAAAACAAATCTGTATCGTTTGCATGAAATATCTCAAGTGCATGAAAAGTCTGCAGATTGCTCAATAACTACAATTCACTATCGAGGGGAAAATACTCCATGCTTGCAAGTAAATTTTCTATGATATTTTCTACGGAGACGAAAATAATGATCGTGTCAGGCATCTGTCACAGTGTCGTTTAAAAATCATATTGAGCTGTGACGCAATGGAATTCCCATTTTCCACAAAAGAATGTAGGTCAAAATTTATGACGCCAGAGCTTCATATGCGCCTTCGAGCTTCGTTTTATGGTGATAAGCGGATATCTTGTAATATTTGAAAAAGTGACATACGTTGTCTCCCTCTGCTTTGTTGAGGTTTTGCGCAATTTGATTGGCTTGTCCGTAGGGTGAGAAATCTATTCAATATTTTGACATTAATTTAACTTGCCGGTTTGTAAGTTTCCTATTCGATTTGCGATGTTGATGTTGTTGATAGTTGTTTTGTTCTTGAGCTAGGGCTGTCAGTGATTTTTCAAATTCATTGTATCTCGTTGAAATTATGCATGAAGATAGATATACTCATGAGGATTCTAAAAAGGTATGTTTCATTTTTTTAAGTCTGTTAATAAAAAAGTTATCGAAGTTTCAAATTTCATCTTATTGCTCGGTTTTGTGCCAGAATTCTACGGTAAGGGATAACAGACACTTTTCATGTCTTATATTTTGAATATCATAGTCAAATAATACCACAAGAAATATATAATCTTGAGGATTCTAATAAGCTATGTTTCATTTTTTTAAGTCAATTAGTAAAAAAGTTATTGAGGTTTCAAATTTCATGAAATTGTCAGTTTTTGAGCCAAAATTGACAGGATGACAGCCACTTTTCACTTCTCCAGACACCTGTCTGAAATTGCCAAACAATTCTAATACTATTGCAACCAGACACCTGTCTGAAATTGCTAAACAATGCTAATACTATTGCAACCAGACACCTGTCTGAAATTGCCAAACAATGCTAATAGTAATACTATTGCAACCAGACACCTGTCTGAAATTGCCAAACAATGCTAATAGTAATACTATTGCAACCAGACACCTGTCTGAAATTGCTAAACAATGCTAATACTATTGTAACCAGACACCTGTCTGAAATTGCTAAACAATGCTAATACTATTGCAACCAGACACCTGTCTGAAATTGCTAAACAATGCTAATACTATTGCAACCAGACACCTGTCTGAAATTGCCAAACAATGCTAATAGTAATACTATTGCAACCAGACACCTGTCTGAAATTGCTAAACAATGCTAATACTATTGTAACCAGACACCTGTCTGAAATTGCCAAACATTACTAAAACAACAGGTGACCAAAATGTCCTAGCTGCCTACCAAGACCAATAAAATTCTCCTGGTCCAGACTAGGGCAGTACAACTTATTTGTCACACCCTTTATAAGATCGTATATATATATATATATATATATATATATATATATATATATATATATATATATATATATATATATATATATATATATATATATATATATATATATATATATATATATATATATATATATATATATATATATATATATACACATATATACATATATATATATATATATATATATATATATATATATATATATATATATATATATATATATATATATATATATATATATATATATATACAACGTCAGGTAACGAGAGATATATGGTATGATTAAACCAGTGTTGGTTTAAAGTCTGAGGTCACTCCTGTCTTAAAGCAAATATTTTGTCAGAGAGAGATTCAAATGCGAATTGTTTAACCGCAATGGTTATGAATATTTGTGTGCCATTACGCAGCTTATATAAGGCTGGGTCGAAATCATGATAAACTCGGCATGTACTCCGTGAACGAATCTGACACAAAACGTGGTTAACAGAACCTCTTTGATGTGTTCATTCTGTGTGGTGCCCTTGGCGACGAGCAGCTCGCGCAACCGTCGTAGTAACTGTCGGCAACTCAACATCTATTCTGTGAACCCTAACTGCCGAATTCCACGCGCCAGCGTAAGCGGCATTTTGCCTTTGAAGTTACTGGCTTGTAACGGATAATTTTTTTAATCTACAACCCCAAATAAATAAATCAGGTTATCTTATCTTTCAGCTTCAGCTCAATTATTGCTCTAGCCCTACAAGATGTCCTTGTAGACATTAACGGTCGACCGGGGCTATTATTCCTCACCCAATTTGTTTGCGTTGGGATTGGGCATCATAGGATGTCTACTCAGACATCCCGTAAGGCCATAACCTGGTACCTGACCTAACAACTGTTCAATCTCGGTCTCTTGGTTCAGTAATCAAATTGTCAGGTTGGACAAGTTGCTTGAGACTTTTCACTTGTCCCTGACAAGCATACAACCATTGGTGTCTACCTCCTGGCTGGCCTATTATATACTTTACTGTTTATAACAGCCTGACCTATTTTTATACCTGGCATTTGCATAACAATACCTAATCACATTGGTTGGCAAATTGCTTATAACCATCGGCCAGGAAATGGGGGTGGAGGGGGAAGCAGGATGGATGAGCGGGGACTGATTCAACTGCACTTAAATTTGTCTGTTGACTGGAGTAAAATAGCTCTTATTTGGGAGACAGCAACTGTTTCTTCAGAGGTAACAATGTCTCCTTTCTTGGGTGCAGAACTGGCACCATCACAGAACAGTTGTGAAAACAAAGGTTTGAATGTCTAATCTAGCATCGACACAACTTCTGAACTGGCACCATAAGGCAATGTCAAAAGCAATAGTACTGTAAAGCCTGATTAATGTGGAACAATGCCCATCTTCCCACACTCAATTGTTGATTTGCTGTTATGCAATTGATGTTTTGTTTTTATGTTAGCTGGTCCTTTTGGGATTATTCATTAATCCTATTGAACGTGAACCAACACTGGAACGAGGCCAAGACACATAAGTTGGATGGATCACTGGGCTGCTATTGCTTGCAGTGTCAGCTTATGAACCACCTCTTGCTAAAGTGCCAAGGAGAACAAGCTATAATTGTGACAGTGATATGGTACATTTTCCCTGTTTTCAGTGGAGAATATCTACTGGTGAAAGGCACAATAAGTATAGTTGACATGCAGCATGTTAATCTGATCAGGTGTCTTCTCTGTAATCAGGTTTGGGAAAGGAGGTTATTCAATGTTCATGCAATTCTGGAAAAGTGCTTGATTTTCATGGTTCCCTGGAAATCTTTGAAAATTTGAAATCTGCCTTGAAAAATTGAAAAGTACTTGAGAAACGGTCCTAGTGATTGAATACCATGAATTCGCTTTGGCTCGAACCAAGATTTTTTACATCTGGCTGAATTATAAATATGTCAACTCTGCCGGTTTATTTTGTTTTAGCAGTTTAGAAAGATAAACCAAAAACAGTGGTGACAATGATAATGTAACACGGAATGGATGTTGGGGACGGACATCAAACTCAGCTGCTGAGTGCGTGCAGTGTTAAGTTCTAGATGTGTGACTCATTCAAATAACAGTGTTGAGTGTATGGTGTTCATTTGAGTTTCTTTTAGTAATATTGGCGTTTCACCTCACTTTGAACAAGCAAGCGATATCGCCACTGTGATGGATAAGGATGATTGTAATGCTTGGACAGCACACTTAAGTGCCAGGGCCCACTTTTACCAAGTCGTTGCCCAAACCAGGCTATGAAACCCAGGCCGCTGGGCCAAATGTCCAGTGTGTTACTATTCAGACATGAGGAAAACAAAGTTGTTTTGACTCCTTGCTTCTCCCGGTTCTGATGTAGCCAAAGCACATGAAACGCGGTAAGAAATCGGTGCTACTGAAGTTGGTGAGGAGTGGATTATTTAGTGGTTGGTGGAAGTCATATGTACGGTGAAACCCATACATGACATTGTATCAGGTACAGGCAGTGATGTGACCTTCCCACACCGCAGTCATAACACAAAAACAAACACCTGCAGTCATATACCGAAAAAGCAGCGACATAATATGGTGGCACATCACTACTAGACATCACATAGGGAGAACCTCACCCTGAGGTTCGTGTGAAAAGTGATGTGTTTACAACCCCATGTCGGCTAGGAGAGGAATACAAACCATGGCTTTGAGCTTTAAAGGCAACAGATACTAAGTTCTGTGCTTCTTGCATCAAATATTTTACACCAGCAACATAGGTGAAAGCGCCTTGAAATACCACCTTTATTAGCCTTCGTGTTGATACAGATCACATACCCGATAATAGCAATATACATATTGGGTTATTTTTATTCATATCTCAAAACTGATCGAGGTGAAGTGTTTTGATGTATGCTTTTAATGTGACACAGTTTCTGTGTGGGGACATTTTATATATTAAATATGAATATTGAATGATAGATTTGCTTTAATTGAAATATTGAAATCATCCACTGTATTTAAGAAAGTCAAGATAAAACCCCCCTTTATTCCAAATTTAAGAATGAAAGTTTTGTGTATGTTTATGGTCGTTTAGAGTGATTGCATAGAAAATGTCCTTGAAAATCTCTTTCAAGCTCCTTAAAAATCTATTCCAGACTCCTCAATATGTCTTTGAATTTGGTCAGTCCAGAGTTGTATGAACCATGTTACTGGAAATCTAGTTTCAGCGATAGTTGGAAATCTGCTGCCCAAGTCCTTATCTAGCAGCAATTTCCACATGTAAAGATCCATTAAGCCCACATGTCCACAACTTATCCATGATTCAAAGCCTCCAACTCATTGGTGTTATCCATTGGTGTATTCATCCAGTTATTGACATCTTGATCATATTAACTTTAAACTAGCTTTGTCCAGACCAGAAAACAAACTGGAACCACAATTTGATATTTGTGTTTCAAAGCATTGTCGAAGATTATATTAGGATCATTCCACAGTAATTGTTTTGTGATGGACAGGACAATTGGCACAACATTTTGTTTTTGTTTATAATTTTACGCAACACCCAAAGTAAAACTGCTTATCTTTCCACTCTGCAACATGGTACGCAGAAAAAAAGCTTGAAAAACGATTAAATGGTATTATATATTTCTATGTGAAAAGATGCTATGGATAGGACGTCCTGTGACATGACTTTTTGTGATGGTTTTCCACACTTCTGAATTCTGCTAAGTTGCTCTGATAAAGTGATTTGCAACAATATAATTTGTTACAAATGAATATATTCAAGTATTTTAATTACTGTCGTACCAAATCTGTCTGGTTTAGGAGAAAATTGCTGGATATTCTGGCCAGAATGGTATCTGAAGCCCTTTGCCCAACCTGGTGACTGTATTGATGTGTTATATTGTGTTCAGTGTTCATGAACATGGAGAAAGGAGACAGCCCAGCTGCACCTGCTACCACTGGGGCCTCTTACATGGGCACCCCTATCTTTGAACCAGATGAGGTTGATGCCAGACCAGATGTCCAACCACCTCAGCCTGAATCTACAGTCAATCCTTCACAGGAAGTCAGCGGCCAAGATCAGATTGATACTGGGATGGCGACGTAAGTCCTGTGCACACAGTAAAGGGCTGCAAGATTCAAAACATTGATATGTTATCCGATATATTGATATCAAACTGACACTATTTGTGATGTCTATGATAAAATATATGTGTTTTAACAGAATGGAGGTCTCAGAAGACTTATCTGATAGATTGCTATATCGCATGGACCATGCAAAGCGAGGTCAATTCATCATTGTCAATAACAAGAAGTTCAACCCCAGTACTCGTATGGGTGAGCGCACAGGAACTGATGCTGATGCAGCTGGACTCTATGCCAAGTTTGGAGCTCTGGGTTTCAAATGCAAGATCTACCACAACTTGACAGCATATGAAATGCTGAAACTAATGCTGGAGGGTATGTAATTTGTTGTTATGTGCCTCATTATACTTGTTTACATATCAGTAGTAAAAGTGCCTACAAACTAACGAAACCTGTATTGTGTTCTTCTTCATGCAGTTTCTAGAGCGGACCATTCTGACTCAGACTGTCTTGGGGTAGCCATATTGAGCCATGGAGATGATGGTATTGTGTATGGCATTGATCAGGTGGTTAAGATTGACACCCTGGTGGCACCTTTCAAGGGTGACAAATGTCCAACTTTGCTTGGAAAACCCAAAATCTTCATTATCCAGGTGGGTGATCCTAAGCTTTATATAATGATTTGCATATTTTAGAAACCTATTGGTCATTCAGAGGAAAGTTGTTCAAAACAAGATAGGTTTGTCACTCCTGTGGATATGCTTATATGAAATTTCTTCTTTCTTGCAAAATACATGGTGATTTTCAAAATTAATTTCCTAATGTTCACACTATGTAGACATGGTCTATGTGCAAAACCCAGAGGTTTTGTCCCATCTTGAGCACAAACTTAGGTGAAGGTAATGTTCATTGTCATCTGTGAGATGATGATAATCTTTACTATTTTGTTAGGTTCATCTATCTCCGGATGAGTGTCTTGATAAATATTGCACACCATCCATCCACATAGTTGTAGTTGTTGAATGCTGAGGATGGAAGTTCTGTGAGAGCCATACGATTACTACATTGAACTTGTTAGTATTTCATGGTTTTGAAGTTAACTTTGTGGTGTACGTTTGTGGTTTGGTCCATGCTTAGGCCTGTAGAGGTGCCAACCTGGACCATGGAGCGCAGCATGATGCCCAAGCTGAGGGCCAGGCCCAGGTCTACAAGATCCCCACAGAGGCTGACATTGTGTATGCCTATTCGACTGTCTCAGGTAAATAAACCATGCGTTTCTCCTCATTTCCATTACAAAATACATTAATTTCTTTCATTGTTTTGTTTTATGAGAATAAAATTGTTAACTACAATCAATTTAGAAAATAAATCACTGAAGTGGTAATTCACATTGAAGGTGAAACCCAGCATGTTGCTGTGTATGTTGTTATCAGGTTATTTCTCGTGGAGGAATTCTTCCAAGGGTTCGTGGTTCGTACAGGCTCTCTGTAATAAGCTAGAGAAATATGGAACTACATGGGACTTCATGAAGATTCTTACTTATGTAAACCATCAAGTGGCTTATGAATTTGAGTCCAATGCTAGTGCTGCTCATATGAACAAGAAGAAGCAGGTTCCTTCTGTGGTCAGCATGCTAACTAAGGAGTTGGTCTTTTTACCCAAGCGCCGCTAACTCATACTAACTCATTTTTATTATACCCATATCCCAGGGAAATATAGTAGTTGTGTATTATAAGTACACATATCGTAAATAAATTGATTTTCTTCTCAGAAATATTTCTTCCCAGTAAATATAAAACACAAATTCATTTATATCATCCATACGTTTGTTCTTGTGTTGAGCTATTTGTCACCGTATTCACTTATATGAATTTAGATGTATATCACAGTT
>CM067344.1:58901446-58926446 GCA_034190875.2 Urechis unicinctus | reverse complement strand
ATATATATATATATATATATATATATATATATATATATATATATATATATAGATATATATATATATATAGAGATATATATATATATATATATATATATAGATATATATATATATATATATATATATATATATATATATATATATATATATATCTCTATATATATATATATATATATATATATATATATATATTAAAAATGGTCAGCCGAATTCCTTGAATGCGTCAGTTGAAGAAATGCCGAATGTACACAGCCCATTTTCTCTAACCGATCTTCATAGTCAATATTTCTATTATATTCACTTCCGTGCCACCTCAGCCTATTCTGACAATCCTGTTTTTCGATTCTTATAATACACGTTAATTCGCGATTTCCCCATGGTGAAGCGTGTATGGAGTACCGTGGTAGTCCTATACAACCAATCACAATATGCCAATATATATTGCACAGACTTAAGTTGGGTCAGCCATTTACTTGCCCCAACTTAAGATAACGGTCAAGGTCTGAGATCAAACATCGCTCCGCGAGGCGTGTTAGAGAGAGAGCAACGGAGTGCTATTGAGATTTATTTATTTCTCTATTGTATTCGTCCTTGGTACGTGACCATTGATCCCTGAAGGCTTCATGAAAATCCATTCATAACTTTTCGAATAGACCCCTTCGGAGTTCCGACTGCGCATGCGCCGATGTGCGGGGTCAAAGGTGAATTCGGGAAAACTCTTGCCTTTCGCGAGGCAGGCAGCGTCCGCAATCGTTGACTTCTAATTTTTCTATGTAATTAGGTAATTAACTAATATATGTACATAATTAAGATGCATGTAACAATAAAGCTGTTTTGAATAAATAAACTGAGTGTTCTGAGTCAATCACCTGAGGTCTTGAAAACTAATATGTTAAACGTCAAAACCGTTGCTCCTCCAGTCCTGGCCGTCTGGTTCGCATCACATTTAGTTGATCACAAGTCATGAAAACTTATATGTTGAACGTCAAAACCGTTCCTGATCCCGACCTGGCACAAAGACCTGCGTCACTTTGACGTACCACCTCAAAACAGAGCTCCAAATGGTGTTACAGCTGTGGTTAAAGACGTAACACCTTGCAAACTACAATGAAATATACTTTTACATACAGAGTGCTATTAAGATTGATTTATTTCTCAATTGCATTCGTCCTTGGTACGTGACCATTGATCCCTGAAGGCTTCATGAAAATCCATTCATAACTTTTCGATATATCTTTGCTAACAGGCAAACAAAAAGACAAACATCGGATGAAGACATATTTCTACTGGGCGAAGGTAAATTCAGCCTTACGGGTACACCAGCGAGCGCTGTCTGTATCGCCATGCATTGCGATATACTTTGGCGCCACAAGCCGATAATGTAACAAGAGGCCCATGGGTACATGGGGGAACTTGGCGAACTGCGACCAAATAATTGCAACAATTTCAGAATGGGGCCACAACTGACCAAAATCCGCCAAAAATTACATAAGTTATCATGGATTATAATTTTTGGTGGCGAATTGGGAAACTTTAAATTTTTTTCAAGTTAACAATTGAGATAGGCTTCCATTATATGGATCTTAATTAAATATATACAATAAGATGAATTAGTTGGCCGATTTTGAAATTTTCCTGATGCAGTGCGCCAAGTTCCCCCATTACCCTTGGGCCTCTTGCTTGTGTAGCGCGAGAGGCACTGCGACTTGACCTGATTCTCGCAGGCGGCCGCGCCCAGCGGATTCCTTTGTTCTGCGCGACAAGGCGGCTGCAGTGAAGTGCCAGCAGAAATGACACCCACTGTACGGCGAAAAGCTGTCAGGGCACCGTAGTATACGGACGTGTTGTGTATGTTTCTCCGGATCTTTGGCGCCAAAATTTTTCGCTTCAATTTTTCTTCGTTCTCTTTTCAAGTTTATTACCTCGGAGGAGTTTGTTATTCTTGAAGGCACCCATTTATTTGTTTTCCTTATCACATTTGTTACATAAAAATCCTTATTATAGGATTATTTTCCTAAATTTTGGGTAGGACTTGGTCCTCCCGTGGACTCCACCCCTCCCAGCTGGACACCGGATTAGTGTTGGGATTACCTTCATCAAACTGTTGTCTTTTTTTTCTTTTGTTCTGTTTTTTTTCACCACATTTCATTTACGATTAAAGCACCATTTCCCTATTTTAGTTAAACGGCATCATATTATCATTTTTTGTGTTCATTTCATACATCCCAATCATGAACAGCCCTCTATCCATCAACAACCTAGAACCTCGCTCTGACAACCCCTTAAAACTATAACTTCCCCTCACAAACTCTATTCATCTTGCTTGTCCTCGCCCAACATTTCAATGGACGAGTCTTTGGAGGAACAACAACCCCTTCGAAGAAAACGACCCCATGAATCATCTCCCTCACTTCCTCACAAACAACAACAAATGAACCCCCCACAAACTGTAAAAGTCAATATATTTAGCAGCAAACTCAACATAGTCAAAATAAACCCCATCATAGTTCAAAAAGAGATCATCAACATCATAGGTCCAGATTTCATCACCACCAAAACAGGTTCCTCTATTACGCTTATAGTTTCAAAATCACAAGCCACCCTTTTGCAAAACACCCAATCTCTTGGAAAAATCCCCATCACCACTAAAATTCTTCAACCAAAAAAACCTGAAACTAAAGGCATCATTCATGGTGTTACTACTGACATACCAGATTCTGATCTCCTTTTGGCACTCAAACCTTTTGATGTTATCAATATCCGAAGACTAGGAAAAATCACACCTACAGAATCTGTTGAACTAACCTTTTCTACTCCTATCCTCCCCACCAAAGTACAAATGGGATACTCCTTTCACAACGTTAAACTTTACATACCCAACCCCACCAGATGTTTTTAAATGCAACGGATATGGCCATACTTCCCTTTTCTGCCCAAATAACACCTTTTGTCCAAGCTGTGGAGAGCACCACCCCTTTACTCAATGTCAAACTAAAGAGACAAAATGTTCCAATTGTGGTGGTAACCACAGCGCAGCCTATAAAGGCTGTCGCTCTTACAGTAAAGCCCAATCAATCAATCAAATCAAATTCACCAAAAACATTTCATACGCCCAAGCAGCATCCCTTGTTCCCCCTACTCCCCATCCTCAACCATGTTATGTTTCTCCCCCTTCCCCTTCTCCTCTCCCTACTTCGACATCACCCCTATCCCCAAAACTCAAACCTCCTACCTACCTCATTCATCTAAATCAACCAAACCATCATCGACCCCTCATCCTACTATACCCCTCTACTACTTCTACAACACCTGCCAAAACTACAACTCCTTCCTCTGCTCCAATTTACCGATCCACTCCCACTCCCACTCCATCCCCATCTCAGTCAACACACAACCCTCCCCAGCTATCAAATTATCTGACTTCGTTTACCTCTCCACAGCTATCCTCTCATCTCACCTCTCACCCGACTCAAAAGCCAATATTCTCTCTGCATTTGCCCAAGAACTACTCAATGTCAACATCCTCCCCAGTACCCTCATCCAAGCAATAAACCAACATTCTATCGTTACCAATCAACTACAACTTTATCTTAATCATCCACCTTCATAAATCTGATGAAAGCTTCTCATTGTATCTATCATCCTGCCTCTCTCATCCTTTCATCCTTTCTGATATTATCACTTCTCATCACTCTTCTCAACTCCAAATTCCCCCCTCCACATGACCCAAATAATTCAACTCACTCTTTGAACTCCTCTCATCAATCAAATATCACAATATGGTCTTGGAATTGCAGAGGCCTTCAATCTCAACAACCTGAATTTTCTCATTTCCTCCAAAATTCCAATCCCAAGCCAACAATAATCTGCCTACAAGAAACTTTTCTTAAATCTATTCACAACCCAAAAATTCCAAATTATGATATCATTCGCAATGACAGAACTTCAGCAAACCACGGAGGACTAGCTATTCTAATCAATCAAAACATTCCATACAAAATTATTAGTTTAACTTCTGAAATAGAACATCAAACCATTCAATTTAACATTTCAAATCAAATTTATCATATCTCAAACATTTATGACAATCTGAACTCCCTAGACCCAGATCAATATCAGCCTTTTCTCAATCTTCCTCGAAATATAATAGTTGGTGATTTTAATGCCCATCACCCCTTTTGGTATCACCCCCTCCCAAACAGTAAAGGCAATTCCCTGTTTAAAATAATCCAAGACAACAATATTACTCTTCTCAACGATAGTTCTCCTACTCACTTCCATAATAACGGTTCAAATATCCTTGATCTAATTCTCATTTCTCAAGATATTTCTCATAAATTCTTCTTTAAAAACACCCACAATACAATGGAAAGTGATCACTCTATCATCTCCATTACCAATAACCATTCAATCTCATCCCCCGCCTCCTCTCCATCACCAAAATGGATCGTTAAAAAAGCTAATTGGCCACTTTTTCAAAAACTCTGTAACCAAAAAATTACCCCTGAAATTCTATCAACAAATCCGCTTACCTCATATGAAAATTTTTACAACACTCTAATTGACATAGCTCACTTGTCCATTCCTTTCAACCCACAAAAAAGTAAACAACCTCAATCCCATCCCTGGTGGAGTGATGCTTGTACTTATGCAATAAAAGAAAGAAACAAAGCTCGTAATAAATATTATCATAATAAAACCCTTGATAACAAAATTCAACTCAAAAAATCAATTGCTAAAGTCAAATACACTTTAAAGCAAACAAAAGCTAAATACTGGCAAAAAAATGTTCACCTTTAAATTCTCCTAATCTCAAACAACTTTGGAGCACAGTTAATATTTTAAAAGGCAATCATTCTCACTCTCCAATCCCCCCTCTTCTAACAACCCATAATAATCTTTATGCAAATAGCAATCAACAAATCACTAATGTTCTTGCTTCTCATTTCGTAGAAACTATCTCTAATCATAATCTACTCCCTGACTTTACTCCTGAATCCATCACCACCACTAATCAACAACAAATCAATGAAACTTCTCCTCTTAATGAACCTTTCACTATTCAAGAAGTAACAAACGCAGTTAACAAAACAAAAAATACATCGCCTGGAAAAGATCTTCTTATATACCCCTTTTTTCTTCATCTTCCTCCTGATTCCCTTGAGGTACTCCTACAAATTTTTAACCAATTATGGCAATCCTCTACTACCCCTCCTTCTTGGAATTCTTCTATAATTATACCCATTCTAAAACCCAGTCTTAATTCGCACGATCCCTCTTCCTACCGTCCAATCAGTCTCACCTCTGTTGCCTCCAAAATTTTTGAATCCATATTAAATAACAGAATTTCCTGGCACCTTGAGCACAACAATCTATATCATCCCAATCTCACAGCTTTTCGACCCCACCATAGTACTATCGATAACATTCTTCTCCTTACTGACTCCATTAATAAAGGTCTCCTCAACAATAAAAAAACTCATGCTATTTTCCTCGATATCTCTAAAGCTTTTGACATGGTAAACAGACCCTCAATAGAAATTAAAGCCAAAACATTAGGAATTACAGGCCTTGCCCTCAATTGGATTCATAACTTCCTATCTAATAGAACCATTCAAGTTAAAGCTAACAACACCCTTTCCTCTTCACTATCCACAGACAATGGAGTACCTCAAGGTAGTGTACTATCCCCTACTCTCTTTAACATATTTATTAATGACATTCCCACCCCTAGTACTTCTTCTATTTATGCAGATGACATTACTATATGGGCTACTGGTAAACTATCATCCAGACTCACCAATCTTTACAAAATCACCTCCTCAATATTCAAAAATGGGCCTCTAAATGGGGCGTCTCCTTTTCCCCCTCAAAATCAAAAACTGTCCACTTTGGAACTAACAAAAAACATCATCTACCCACTTTTTACTTTAACAATAAACCTATCCCTAAACACGACTCTACAAAATATCTTGGAATCATCCTCGACAAAGGTCTAACCTGGCGAGACCACATCACATATACAGTATCGAAGTGCCAAAAAATCACCAACCTCATTAGATACATCAGTGGCACTTCCTGGGGCACAAACAAATCAACATCATGCAAAATCCATTCATCTCACTCATTACAATACATCCTTTATGGTGCCCCAGCTATCATCATGCACTGCATGTAAAACTACCATCCACAAATTAGACATTGCTCAATCAGCCACTCTCAGAGCCATCACTAAATCACACCAATCTACACCTATAATTCCTCTCCAGGCTTCAACTGGTTTCCCCCCAATCCCTTTACAGCTTCTAAAATCCACCCTAAAATATCAAATAAGATCCAAAACCCATAATCTTCCTACTCAACATATTTTTGAAGAATCTTGGCATAACAAAATTAAACATAAACGTAAACTTACCAGCAGCTCAACCCTCCCTTTCACATTATCTAATCCCATCATATCACCTCTACCTGCATACCCCTTTCCACCCTGGCATCTAATTAACCCTTTATTAAACACTGAACTAACTGACAAAGTAATTAAAGACCACCCAGCATACAATAAAAATTTAGCTCTTCAGCTCATCAGTCAACTCCCCTCAAACTCTACTCATATTTACACAGATGGCTCCAAAAATAACACAAGTACCTCCTACGCCCTAACTATCCCATCTCTAAAGTATAATAAATCCTCACGTATTCATTCCTTTTTTTCCATCTTTGTAGCTGAAGCGTTAGCCATCATAAATTCTCTTTATTTAGCTCTTCATACTAACCTTCCAAACCCTATAATCCTCACAGACTCCCTCTCAGTTGTTATTGCACTCAGAAACAAAACTCTAAATCCCTTCATCCATGAAATCAAATACCTTTCCACTCTTCTTGCTCATCACAACTATTGTACCTTAATAGCCTGGATTCCTGTTCATTGCGGAATCCAGGGAAATGAAACTGCAGATTCAGAAGCCAAAAAATCTCATTCTAACCCCTTTATCCAACCCATACCCTTAGATCTAAACACACACTATTCTATCATAAATAAACACTTAATACAAACCTGGCAAGAAGAGTGGAACAACTCCTCCTCAACCTTCAAACATATTAAATCCACAATAGACTATAAACCCCATACCTTCAGTAATAACATATTTTCCGACAAGATCTTAACATTAATAGCATTAGACAACCCCCCTCTACAATACTACAAAAGTAAACACTATCGCTCCTTACATCCCAACCCTATCTGTCATTACTGCCCTTTGCCAGAAACCTCTCATCACTTCTTCTTTGAATGCCCCAATTACTCAAACCTCCGCACCCCACTCATCAACAAACTTAACTCCCTTAATTACACACTAAACATCCATAACTTGTTCCAACAAGATATCATAAAATACACCATCTCATACATTCACAATAGCAAACGTTTTGTATCGACCCTCCCCCCTTCATCAAACCCATCATAACTCTCTTACTCTTCAATCATTCTCTGTTCACTTTTTAGTTATTTTCTTCTATCCCTCACTAAAAAAAATTTTCTATCCAGGAACCCCCAAGTCCTTATAAGGACATGGTGTACTTTAGGGCCAATTTATTTCTTACTTTAATGCACTGGAGCGGCCCCCAGTGTGAGAAACCATCTATATTTTCCATCCTTCAGCACTGTAATTAGGAGCACCTCATATCATTTTTCATTATTTTAATTTCATTTTTTACTTAAAATTATTAACAATAAAAATCCAAAATCACGGGGCCTGTAAAGAACCAAACTCCTCTTTATTTTAGTCTCACTTCTATTGATCGTTTCTACATTATGATATACAATATAGATCAACTGTCTCCCTCCTCGTATAACCCACCCTACTTGGCGCCCTCTGATGGCATGTTCATACATGTTTCTTTTCTTTTTTTTTTTTTCCTTTTTCTTTTTTTTTTAGCAGTACGTGGCCTATAGTTGCCGAACTGCTTTACCGGGAAACAACAACAACAACAACAACCCACTGTACTTCAAACTTACTTTGTGAGAAAACTGTTGGGTATTAAGAGCAGAAAATTTTACACTTTGTTCAGAATTGAATGGGCGTCCTTCTCGAGCAAACCAATTCACAATACGACCATTCACGACAGGGAAACGACGCGATAACTTCAGATTTTAGTCGATTTTTAACTTCCACTCGTTCGTGACCGGAAATGACATCAGCGACTTCCCCAAAAGAATCATCATTCGGTACACGCTCTCCATGGTAACTTTTTACCCACGTTTTGTGACCCTCGAACGAATATTGTCGATTTTACAAGTGATCGAAAAAAAATTGCCAATTTTAGCTGTTTTCCGAACTTTTACCGGCGATTCGTGAGAAAACTACGCATAATTCCTGCTGTTATATCGCGTAAGAAATGTTACTCGAAAAGTAACCTTCAAATTCATGTTTAAATTTTCAAAATTGACCCAGTAGTATTAAACATATTGGGGTGTTAATGCATTTGGGGGGTCACTTTTTAACTTTAAGCTCAGTTTGTGAGAACACTATAAGACATAAACAATTAGATGAATAAGTTTCAAGTTCGGAAGTGTATGGGCTACCTTCAGGTGCAAACATTTTTACGATACGACCATTAACGACGGAGTAATGACGCGATAAATTCGGATTGCACAGCTAAATAACGTTGTTTTGCTCGTAACCGGAAGTGACGTCATCGACATAAAAAAACACTTATCTTCCGATAGCCAGTGCTTCTGTGAACATTCGACCCAATTTTTATGACCATCAATCGAATATTGTTGAAGTTATAAGCGATGGAAAAATGTGGTAAAATACTACCACAAATTTTCGAGTGGGGGCTACGGGGCGAAATATGCATATTTTGTCATGATATTTGATATGGAAAGTTGGCGAATAAATCAGGCTACAAGGAACTGTAAGCTTTTTAAAAATCGCTATTGTGGAGTCAGGCAACAGAGGTAGATGTTAATCGGTACAAGAGTGAATTGGATATTTTGCTAGATGGTGTGTCTGTATCGCATGCTGTGTTCCAATGCACCGATAAGCGGTGCCGTGATAGCAATCACAAAACCGCTATTGATGCATTTTGTAAATCAATTGTTGGCTGTTGTACTCAAGCTGGTAAAGAAACTATTCCGTCAAAGAAGCCTGTTTCAAGGAAAATTGCGGGATGGTTAGAGATTGTAAAACCAGAGAAAGAACGATCACTTTTCTGGCATTGGATTTGGATTGAGTGTGGCAAACCTATCAAAGGCACTGTGTATGACATAATGAAGCAGTCACGTCATAAATATCATTATGCCATACGCGCAGCCCAAAAAAAATGAGTTCGATATAAAGAAGGCAAAGCTGGCTGAAAACGCATGTAGTAATACAGACTTTTTGGCGTGAACTAAAAAAGATCAATCCAAACTGTAAGAGTGTACCTACTGTGGTAGATAATGCAAGTGGACCAGTGCCTATTGCAAACCTTTTTCTTTGATAAATACTCGGCGTTATTCAATAGTGTTCCCACAAACGATAATGAAATGCGTGATGTGATGAAAGCGGTTAATGCTGGTATTAGTTATGACAGTGCAAGATATGATGTTATTACATCATCTGTTTTATCTGAATGTATAGGAAAGTTGAAGAGTAACAAAAGCGATGGCAATCGTGAGCTTTATTCTGATCATTTGATTAACGGGACGCCCAAACTTGCTGGTCTCCTATGTAAACTGTTCAATGCTATGATTTCACATGGCCATACAGCTGATAATTTATTAAATTCAACGATTGTTTCGATACCAAAAGATATGCGATCATCATTAAGTTGTAGTGATAATTACAGGGGAATTGCATTATGTAGTTCAATTTGCAAAGTTTTAGATATGATAATTCTTAAGCTGTATGGCAATGTTTTATGTACGTCTGATCTTCAATTTGGCTTCAAAAAGGGGCATTCTACAATCCTTTGCACGACTGTGTATAAAGAAACAATTAGTTATTATACACAAAGAAATAGTGATGTTTTTAGTTGTCTGTTAGATGCTAGTAAAGCCTTTGACAGGGTACATTATGGAAAATTATTCAAATTGCTATTGCAGCGTAAAGTGCCTCCGCTTATAGTTAGGTTTCTTATGGATAGCTATTCGAGACAGACTATATCTGTTGAATGGAATGCATGCTTATCAAAAGAGTGTCATGTATCAAACGGTGTTAAGCAAGGTGGTGTCATATCACCGATATTATTTACTGTGTACATTGATGAGCTGATACAAAGGTTAAAAAAGTCTGGACTAGGCTGTCATATAGGCAGCGAATATATTGGTGCGCTTGGTTATGCTGATGACATTACCTTACTCAGTCCAAGTCTCATTGCACTTAACAATATGTTGAAAATATGTGAACGATTTGCTAATGAATATAATGTAGTTTTTAATCCTTTGAAAACAAAATGCATAAAATATGGCAGGGCAGTCAATGAATTTGATAAGGTGATATTGTATGGCTCTACTATTGAATGGGCTACATCTATTAAACACTTGGGGAACGTCATTGATAACAAGTTGAATGATTTTAGTGATTGCACATCAAAATGTTCTATGTTTAATGTTGCTTTTAACAAAATGATGGGGAACTTTGGAGAGTTGCATAAAAACACATTGTGTAAATTATTCAATTCCTATTGCTGCAGTTTTTATGGTTCCCAGTTATGGACCATTGATTCTGATGGTTATAGAAAAATATGTGTTCAGTGGAATAAGGCTGTTAGGCGAATACTCAACCTTCCAATTGCTTCGCATACTTGGGTACTGGGGCCATTAAGTGGCCAACTACACATTAGCGTTTCCTTATGCATTAAAACGCTGAAAATGATTGTCCAAATGAATCACAGTGACAACGCAGTAGTTAAGTATGTGATCAAACATGCTTGTTCTAATGCCCTTTCACCTTTGGGTCGCAATATTGCTTACCTAAGACACAAATACAACATCAATGTACATAATGAGGTGGGGTTCAATATCACACAGATTATCAAGAAAGATTCGTTAACAGATGAACAGAATGCTTTGGTCTGTATCTTAAATACATTGTTTTGTGTTAAAAACAATGAAATTATGATTGATGAATTTGACGATGAAATGATTTATTTGATGATACAAGATATTTTAGTATCGTAACAGTTTTATCTCTTTTTCCGTTGAATGTAGCACTATAGTTTAAATTTATGTATCACAGTTATTGTTTATGCAGGTACCTTGAGTACGAAATAAACATTCCATACCAGTCGCGGCTGCCAACCCGCCGTCCAATTTTAAAATGGGTCATCCCAACTTGAAATTTCAAGTTGGGTCAGGACAATTTTAAAATTGACCGGATTTCAAGTTGGGTCGTGACACATGTCCTTGAGTATAGCGATGCGAAAGTGGTTGAGTGTAAAAGTATGATAACGCGCAAGGAAGCATTATGATCCTCAAGTTGTAAAGTCCGCAGAAAATTGAAGTTTGACTGCGCGCTCCCTTTTCTAAAGTTATCGATCGAGTGCTTTTTTTTCAATAATGATAATATATTTCTGGTCTATTCGGGCTTCCTGGGTTCCTATAATAGCCATCCACTAGTTGTGTTGTCGCGTATTTTACGGATCATGGTGAAAAACGAACCTCTGTGGTTTACTTGGCTTTCCACAGGATGGTTATACAGTGACGGTGATGGCTGGTTGTGATGCTTGGGAGATTTCCCACTTGGAACATATTCGTCGACATGGAAGGGCTTCGATCCCCTGCTACTAGGACGGATTTCGGCGACGATTTTAAGCAATCGGGTCGGGGGCTCACATATTTTAGTTTTAGTTGATAAACATATTTATTTAATATCTAACAAAATACTAACTGCTTTGTTGAATTAAGTCAAGTGTTTTTGTTCACTTAACCTTAAAGAAACGTATTATGTGATTCCACACAGTCACATTTTAACAAGTTCTTTCCATGGATAATGTGACCGTGGTTGTCTTAGGCTGTTGCTGTCTTACCGGGTGTAACGGAATGAGATCTTCTGGCACGCTCGTGAGTGTACGTTGGGTTCTTTTGCCGATTTGGTCTTTCGCGGTTGTCTCGTGGTGTCGTAGGTCTTGGGCAAGTTCGAATGTGTATTTGTAAGTGGAGCCTCGGTGTTTATATGTTAATGGATGGAGGACATTGGTTGCCAATTTCGAGTTGTTTGGGGCAGCATGTGCGCATCTGAACATGTTGGTCAGTATTTATAGAGAAATGGATGTAAGACATTGGTAGCCAATTTCCAATGGTTTGGGGAAACATGTGCGCATCTGAAAATGTTGGTCATTATTTATAGGGAAATGGATGTAAGGCATTGGTAGCCATTTTCGAGTTGTTTGGGGCAGCATGTGGGCGTCTGAACATGTTGGCCTTTTCCTGTATTTATCGCTGATTGGATTATTTAACATAAACGGTATCTGTTGACGAACGCTATTGATTGGAGTGGGACATATTGACAAGGTGAAGTTTTAATTTTGAATAAGGGCAACCGAACATGCGGGTCTGAATGAGGTCAATTTTGTTTGCCCCAGCATGCCGAACGTGGAGGTTGTAATACGGTATCTGTTTTGTAGTGTGGCTGGGATTGGCGTGCTTATGAGCGTGAGTACGAATATATGGTGTATACGTGTATAGGCGTGTTAGTGGGGGCGGGTAATGATATTTCATTCAGTTGGAAGCATAAACAACAACATTCCTTGTATTAGCCCTACGGGACGTCTTCGTAGACTGAAACGTCCATGCAGGGCTGACCCGGTATGAGTGTATTTCACTTAAATTCACAATCTTACGGTAATTCACAGATACGATATTAATTTGCACTGGCATATGATGGTGACATATGTGCTATCCCGCGCAATTTGTACATAAACTGGCTTGTCAAGTGTTTGAAAGACCTCAAGAGTGGTATAAATATGACTATCTATCGTGCGTAAGAGACCACGGCATTGTGTGGGTTTCCTATTATCCAATAACCAGATTTATCTGTTGGTTTTTTGTACACGAGTTTAAGGGAATATATATATATATATATATATATATATATATATATATATATATATATATATATATATATATATATATATATATATATATATATATATATATATATATATATATATATATATATATATATATATATATATATATATGTGTGTGTCGTCTTTAACGGACACCATGGGATGGAAATGTGATTGATCAGTCGATTGATGTGTATGGGAATTTGTTTTATTGATTGACAAATGGTATATTCTGAGCTGGAATAGTTCAGTAGATGAGCTGATGTATTTGAATTGTTGCTAAGCTGATAGATCAAGTGATTCATTGATTGATTTTTTAAAAGACCCTTCCCAGATATATTATCCCCTGAAATAGCACATCAACTCAATATGAAAGAGGTATAGAGCCGTTGTGGCTGATGTAATATCCATCACGGTGCTATCGCTGGGATCCAGCCAAGCGTCATGAGCCATCTACCGGCTTTCTGGTGGGACGCATGATCTGCCCCTCAATTAAATAAGTAGAGCCTGGGAGAGATTGTGATTGTAGAGGCAGTGTAGTAGCGTCACGGTTATCAATATATGGGCCCCATTGTGGACTATGATTGATGGAGACATGCCCAACGTTGCTTTGAGAGGGTATGACCGATTTGCAATCTACCAGGAATATTCTATAACGTTCTGACCGTGGCAAGGCACGAATGAATTTCACACCCAACAAGCTCAATTACACTGCGTTGGCTCCCAGAGCCTATCTCTGAGTGAGATACTCTAAGTGAGCCACGGGTTTCTCTCTCAAGAGGGCGATGCTTTAGTCTAAGCGTACCTCCACACATCTACCATTACCAACAGGCTCCATTTCATATTGAAAGCATGTAGCACGCGGAAACGTTTTGGACTATTAATTGGACGATGTGATGTCAACCCAATGCAGTTGAAATGTTTGGCCTTGGACGAATACAAAAATATTGGACATCTTTTGATGGTAGTGGATGATGAGAATCTTAAAGAAGATTACTACAAGGATTGCATCAAATGCTTTTTGAAATATATCTGTAAATCACTGGAGTACTTATCATAAGCGTCTTTAAGAGCTTAAAGGTTCCGACTTGGGTCATCCATGGGATGACGTTATCTGCCTCTCCTATACAAAGATCAAACAGATGCGATGGATTGCGGATGGGCTTACTGAGCATCTGTGTAGGATTAGTCGAGGATTGTAGCTGAGCATCAGTGTAGGATAAGCAGAGGATAGTAGCTGAGCATCAGCTGAGAATAATTCGAGGTTAGAAGATGAGCATCAGTGTAGGATTAGTCGAGGATAGTAACTGAGCATAGTTTAAGATTAGTCGAGGATAGTAGATGAGCATCAATTTAGGATTAGTCTAGGATATAAGATGAGCATCAGTTAAGGATTATTCTAGGATAGTGGCTGAATTTAGGATTATTCGAGGATAGTAGATGAGCATCTGTGTAGGATCAGCCGAAGATAGCTGCTGAGCATCAGTGTAGGATAAGTCGAGGATAGTAGATGAGCATCAGTGTGGGATTAGTCGAGGATATTAACTGAGCATCAGTTAAGGATTAGTCGAGGATAGTGGCTGAGTTTAGGATTATTCGAGGATAGTAGATGAGCATCAATTTAGAATTGGCTAGGCATAGTTGTTTAGCATCTGTGTAGCGTTGTCTTAGTATAGAAGGTCAGTATCAGTGTTGGCTTGGTTTGGGATAGAAGATTAATATAAGTGTAAGACTGAGCATGGTAGATTAGCTTGGTATGGTAAATCAGCTGAGCATGGTAGAGTAGCTGAGCATGGTAGATTAGTTTAGCATGGTAGAGTATCTGAGCATGGTAGAGTATCTGAGCATGGTAGAGTATCTGAGCATGGTAGAGTAGTTGATCATGGTAGAGTAGCTGAATATGGTAGTGCAGGGTTGGTTAAGAATATTCACAGAGTAAGATTATGGGTAGGAACTGGTGGCCATCTTTAGTGCAACAAACACAAGCTGTCAAACAATGCCTTTTTAGCTGAAAAGGGCTATAATTGAAAACATGCATAGCTATGAAGGCAAATGGAACTGAGAGGTAGCTCAAGTGCTAAACGTCGACGGATCTTAGTTAGCTTTCGGTGTTCGTGATAGGGTTTAAACCTGACCGGCTTTGTGGCGTCCGGAATAAGCCGTCGTCCAAATTAAGCAGCGGTTTTCCCCCAAAAATAAAAACCCAACATGCGACAGTGTAATCAATCAATAAATCTATCCATCTTTCAATCGATCTAACGAACGGGGCACCACTTGAAATCAGAAGCGTTAATTCAGCATAAATAATAATTGTTGGTACTGCATATGCTCGTGGTTTGTTGTTCTAAATTTGTTTTTGTAATAAGTTATATAAACAGTGATATAACACAAGCCAGAAAGTAACTACAGTGAGTTAAACTGAAAGCGGACTCTGCACGTTATTATCACCACCTGGTGGTGAAACCTGTCAGTCATAACGGGAGGAATTAGCGAGTTGCTCGGATTTACGATCGCTAAAGGGGCCGTCACACCATGACGTTCTGGTCAGCGTTCTATGACGTTTGAGGAAACGTTGGTAGTCGCCTATGGTCCCTGGGATAGCGCCAGAAGAGCGTTGTGAGAACGCTAGTGAACGTCGGTGATCGACGGGAATCGGCGGAGAACGCTGGTCCGGAAAAAAATGTTTTGAACATGCACAAAAGTTCTCACTGAGACCAGCGTTCTTCGACGTTTAATTTTAAACGCTGAAGAATGTTTAAGAACGTTCGTGGAACGTTTTACTAACGTTCGCCGAGCGTTGCACGAGTTCGGCTATCGTTAGTCAGTCGTTACTCTAGCGTTACTTGGTTGTTACTAATCGTTTGCTTTGATTTTGGGCTACCGTAGAGACCGTCCTCATTGGGTTTTTCTTCGTCCGAGGACATTGCTAGTGAAAGAGGCTTTGCATTCTTCTTACTTGCAGCGCTAGTAGCAGAAGCCCCCATCCCACCCTTTTTTCGTCTTGGCGGCATGATGCTGACTGTTCAAACTCACAAGAACAACTGAATTCACTATGAAATTTCCAGCGTTTTGTACCCGTTCGACCGTAAAAATAACACGCCAGCAAGACGCTATTCTGTCGTTATTCACACGTTAGTCACACGCTCAACACGATCGTCTAACGTTGACAAATCGTTCGTCGCGCGCCAGTGGCACGTTAGCACACGCTAATGATTTTCAGGGGTATCTTACTTGGTCGCTGTTACACGCTTCTCGTGCGTTAGACACACGCTAGTCATGCGTTAGGAACACGTTAATCACACGCCAGATGTGTCATCCTCATTCTAGAACGCTCAAAAATAGAAAGATTGAAATGTTCAGACAACGTTGACCAGAACGTCATGGTGTGACGGCCCCATAATGGATCACTTTTGAGGCTAACGTGAACATAAAACAAAGGGTAAACATAAAACTATTATGCAACACAAATGAGAGACACTTTCGAGCTTTACCCATCATTACGTGCTCATGAATACGTCAATAAATACGCTGAGCGGTTGATTTAAACAGACAACAAACCATCGTCAATAAACTGGCTTGCGGAGTGATTATGTCCAATCATCTCAAAAAGTTAGCATAAAGAAACTTAAGCTCCCCCCCCCTCTCTCTCTCTCTCTCTCTCTCTCTCTCTCTCTCTCTCTCTCTCTCTCTCTCTCTCTCACACACACAGACAGACATTCACACACACACAATCACACACACACACACACACCACAGACAGATATATATATATATATATATATATATATTTATGTATCTATAGACATCACACATATACATATATACTATAATCATATCTATAAATATATATCATACATATATACATATATATATATATATATATATATATATATACATATATATATATATATATATATATATATATATATATATATATATATATGCGATAGGAAATCTAACGCGATATCCTGGATATTGCTTATTTTGTTTATTTATATTTCAACTATGAAGCTCCCTGGAATCTCGCGGTCCGAATCGAGTCCTAGATAGATAATCTCGGTGACTGACCCATCTGTGGACCTTATAAAGGGACTTTTCTTGCATGCATGATAGGCCAGTTGCTGGAGTGGGGACTAATCAGAGGAAATCAACGCGAGTCCTGGAGTAGAGATGCTTACGATTTCAACTATGAAGTCCCTGGAATCTCGCGGTCCGAATCGTTTCTCTGACTAGATGAATCTCGGTGACTGACCCATCTGTGGACCTTATAAAGGGTCCACATGATAGGCCAGGCTAAAACAATCCCCACGTGACACGACGAGTCCACTTGGAGGGTGAACTCGCTTGCTGTGAGGATTGCTGAAATCAGGGTTACACCCCTCCCGGGTAACCCGGGCTCTCGTGCTGATAATTAAAGGGGAGGCTTTTTAAGAACGTATGAGCCAAAATAGTATTATAACATCCTCCCCAACCATAATAAGGTTGAACTTCCACTGTTCAATAAATTTAGAATTTACCTTAAATTTTGAAAATTGACTTTGTTAAACTAATTGAAGGTTGATGATATGGAATTTGGAATATGCGTTATAAAGTAAAGGGACAGCACGACACGAGCCCAATATATTAGATTTTGAATTTTGAGTGATCCCAGGGTAGCTTGGACATGCGCCAATACTGTTTGACATTGGCACATATCCATAACAAAATAGGTAATTATATAAGTTTACAATAATTTTTCAAATGATCTAATTTTGCTAGCCTAAATGGTATTAAAATAAAAATATTGCAATAAAATAAAAAAGAATTAAAATATGGAATAATCTAGCCGTTATGACATTAATTACATTTTCACAGTATTACTCCGCACTAAAACCACATGGGAAAAAGCGATGAGTCTATACTTAATAATCGTGAAAATAGTGAAAATTACTTATTGTATCTAATTTAATTATTAATTTCGGAAGAATTAAACTAATGTCATGAAAATTAAATATACAAGAACAATGGACTAATGCCGTTAAAGTTATTGAAATTTGTGGATTTCTTTGGATGCTTCTTGAAGATGAAATATCTGGAGGGCTGCCGCATTGGGTTCTCCAGGTGTCGCTTGAGGGGAGGGGTGTGCGTTATCCGACGCCTGGTTGTGCCGTTGTGTCTCCACTGTATCCTTGGTCAGGGAGACGTAAGCTTTGGCTACAAGGTGTTGGCGCGTCGGATGAAGGCGATATCTCCCTCTTGTTTGGCGTAAATATACCTGGGAACAAATGAACTTACGGCAGCGATCAGTGTGTCTTGATTATGGGTAATGTAGGACGTATTAAAAACATGAGTGTTCAATGTGTAAGTGTGAGTGGGTATGTTACTTATGTGTAATATTATAACATCTCAAAATGAATATTGGTGTATCACGCAAAGAAAAGTGTGAGGTGTGTTTGAAGGATTGTGTATACTTTGCATAAGGTGATTGGAGCGCGTGTAGATGAGTGACGGTTATTGCAAAAGATAGTATTTAAGAAAGCTATGCTGCTGTGAGACTGTTTAGAATAGTTATGCCTCAAAGAATATATATGTTGCACATGACCACTATCTAACATGTAAGTCCGGATACACAACGATGTGACACTTTAATTGTATGTGTTGTACGTGCGGGAGAAGATCAATATACACGACTCATATATATGTATTGAGAATTAAATGTTTACGATACTTCTCCATTAATAATTTGATAAATACGCACGTCTTCCCTAAGCTGCAGATTCCTTCATGAGATTATACCCCGCATATACTTGAATAATATAAGATTAGCGTTATGGGTAATGTGTAACATAAAGGGTCGCTAATTTTTACGCGTGTCCGCATGATATGCCAGACGGTGCGATAATAGCGCAGTTTGACTTCACTTATTGTAAGATTTTGTCTTATATCTGCAGACATAGAGGCAAAATAATTGTGAATATAATTGATGATATCATTGTGTCAAGTTTGCGCTGCGTGGAAGAAGACAAGTTTTAGAAGTCTTCTTATAATTTAACCTTGACTCACAGTTTACTGGATTTCGTGTGGCGGCAAAGGATGTGTGAGATTAAGCGTCAAGTGTGTATGTCACTTTGAAGACTGCCTTTTGAGACTTAAATTAGGTGCAATTAAAGGGTGGCAGCTTGGGCCTCAGATACGCCGTGTTTATTGGAATTACAAAGGAGTCTGTAATCCTTGATAATTGGCGGACGCAAAATGAGGGTCTCTTATCTGCGTGAATGTCTGAGTGCAGCATGTTTGCAAAAGTAGTTAAACAGCCCTGGGTATACGGGCCGACTGTTAAAACCTTAAATTGGAGTGATAAACATTTGAATTTCACGGCTCTGTATCTTTGACACTTAAGTTGGTTCCTGATTTCGCCTTGATAATTTGAATTTGTCTAACCGTCAGGTTCATGCGTTTGAATGCGTTTGACACGTGGTTGAGATCGTATCGTTGGTAAAATGTTATATGGTTGGAATAATGAATGAAACATGCGTGTGAAAATCATGTGTGAAATAATTGCATGTAAAAGTGGTTATGCATATAAAATGAATATAGGCGTCCTGTTCTGAGAAGATAGTATATGGCTAATGATAATATGACATTGGTTGGAAAAATTTCTAAATGGGAAATATGTACGAAGAATACTATGAAAATGAATCAATGAGGCTAGGTAGACATAATTCGTTATTGGTTCAAAATTGGTAATGCTCATCTTCCGCGCCACATCCTTGCGTCCTCGAAGACCCACTCATATTGTTCGCCAACAAACATAATATTTAATACTTAATTTGAATATGGAGGATATTTGACCTCAAATAATTTTTAACAAATTTTGCGTTTTCCCGTCCTTGCATAAGGCTTTGTCGGATGCGGGAGGTTAAAATTAAGGCGATAGCGGGAGGGGTGTTTAGTGTGGAGGAGGTACTTATGCGCGACGGAAGGTCCAAATGAGCAATAATAATTTTACGGTCAACTCATTTTTTTAATGTAAAATATGAGTGAGGTACTTACCATTGAAGAAGTTGAAAGGGGGGTATGAGGTCGTCATCTTCGATGTGTTGATAGCGCCAGGTCGCTAGTACGCCTTAGTTGAGTCGAGTGGAAGAGGCCGATGTACGCTGCCGTTGCCCTGGATCATGATCGCGTCGTAGCTTGCGGCCTCTGTCTCTTCTCTCGGCGTGTGTAGCAATTGTCAGCTTTCTTCTCTAACGTGAGCGTGTAAGCTTCGGGAAAATATGTACGTTGACAACAGTGGAAGTTGCCAACTACCCGGATTCTCCACCAAATGTAAAGCTAGTTTTTCTTGGCTTTTCTTGCTTATGCACGCTCTTCGTTATAGTACTGTTACTCACTGCCTGTAGTTGCTGGAGTGGGGACTAATCAGAGGAAATCAACGCGAGTCCTGGAGTAGAGATGCTTATTTTGTTTATTTATATTTCAACTATGAAGCTCCCTGGAATCTCGCGGTCCGAATCGTTTCTCTGACTAGATGAATCTCGGTGACTGACCCATCTGTGGACCTTATAAAGGGTCCACATGATAGGCCAGGCTAAAACAATCCCCACGTGACACGACGAGTCCACTTGGAGGGTGAACTCGCTTGCTGTGAGGATTGCTGAAATCAGGGTTACACCCCTCCCAAAGAGTGGTGTGATGTAACCCGGGCTCTCGTGCTGATAATTAAAGGGGGAGGCTTTTTAAGAACGTATGAGCCAAAATAGTATTATAACAATATATATATATATAAAACATTCCAACCCATAAATGTATGCAAAGAATGGGATTATCTAAAAGAGTATATGGAATGGACCGTTATATGCTCCGGTGGGTGTTGCACATTTACATTTGTTTTCATTATTAATCCAAAACTCATGATGTGATTCATATTTTATGATAATAATAAATTGGACTTCATAAAAGTTATTAGAAATAGTAGGGATCATGTTAATTACTTCCAAATGTCGGAGGAATTCAGTCAGCATAATTTTCATCACGGCAAAATTTTCGATGATCTTTGATGGAATGTACCTTTGAGTAATATTGTTGTCCTCACTGTGCAAAGATGCAACAAATTATGAAAATTTATATGTAACATAAAATATTTTATTTTAATATCAATGTGATGGGTTTCGTTGTGCGTGATTCTATTTTCGTATTGTCATATGATGATATGAGAGCTGTATATAATCAGATCTTTAAGACATCACCAGCAGTAACAATGCTATAATTGCATCAAATTAAAGGAGCGCGCAGTCAAAACTATTTCGATCTGCCAATTATTGGCCTCAACCACTCGGTGGTATTCACATATTTGTATGTAGATGGTATTTCTTAGGCCGGATGTGATTTTGTAGCCACGATTGGGTGCTGTAAAATGATGCTATAGATCTTTTTAGCTTTCAATTACATATAATGAGAGAGCGAATAATTTCTTGGTATGAATAAAATGTGAATAAAATGTCGTGACTTAGAAATGCGTCATGTGACTGCTCTGCTCTTCGTATAGTAATGTTGTAAGTGCGTTCTTTGCGTGTGGAGAACACGGTAGAGCAGGATAACAACGGACACTCAGTGGTCAGATGTAAGTGTCTGCCCCTTTCTTCATCATAGAACTGCTCACTTTAAAATATAATCTGAAGCAAGTTCCATCGAATCGGTTCAATTTGACATCAATTGTCATCAACTGCAAATAAGTCATCGTCTATATATAAGGATTTGAAAACATGGTCGCCCTCATGTGCTACGCTTTGGTTGACATTGTTTCTATCTTCACTGAACTATGTTACCAGTATCGCATATGAGCTGTAATGACGGTGATCATGAGTGACAATCTTGTGACACATTACATTGATCAACGTAAATCATTCAAAATAATAAAGATTGTTTGCAAACAAAGGGATTTATACTACTGGTATCATTAGAAACCGGTTGTGCATGACTTGCAAAAACGATTCAGTTCTTCTTTAAAGGATGGAATTTATCGTTGGAACTAGCCTAGCTTATGCTATAATTTAGCATCTAATCAGTAGAATGCATGTGATGTATCGTAATTGACATACTTGGGAATTTTCAAACGAAGTGATGGGATATTCATTATAGCAGAAACATAGTAGTGCAACTGATGGGTGTATGGATGTCAGATAATAATGTAACAAGTTTCCAAGCCAAGGACAAGTGTCAACCGCACAGAGTGAGAAAAAGTTGTATCTTTAAGCCTAAGTACCTGTGTTTTCATCTCTTGTTGTATCCATGATATTGAAGGTCGCGACACGACAGAAGGGTAGGGGTTTATCAATCTAGAACACCGATATAAGAACAGCTATGGCGCTAAGGAAATCTATGTTTTTCACAAACGAATGTAGGTCAATTTAGAAGTAACCAGATAATGTTCTGTTTGATCCAAGGGGTTCATGTAAAAACTTGAAAAATTGACATCCTTCGTCATATTCTGCTTGGTTGTGGTTGAGATCAGTCTAGCAGGTTTGTATGTGAGCTATTGTTAGTAATTATACTTTGCTATAATACCATAACATGAACGGATATTGCTAACACACATACACACATTCACACACCACGCACACACACATTCAAAGACACACACTCATATATAAATATATATGTATGATTCGGTGTGCAGGTACATGTAAGCCAGTTATTTAGATGGATTGCATAAGAATAAGGATGATTTCAAAATGCGTTAATTGAATACCAGTATGACCGGTTTGAGTGTATTTTAGCAAGTGCTTACTCGATAAGATGATTTTAATTCCCCAGCAGGCGTTGGAAGGAAAAAAGAATAAGTTGAACGACATCATTCACAACTACAAGTTTTTTGTCATTGATTCAACCACCGCAGTAGGAACTCTTTGTCTCCCTCATAACGGTTTTTGTGACATGCAGAGGTTGCTGACAGGTGGGATCGTGAAATGTTTGATAGAGCGATAATATGGCTTCAAACCTCGTAGATCACCTGTGGGTATTCATACGTTTTACCGGCAAGGCAGAAAACAGAAACTTTTGTCAAATAATTATTCTCTATTTGCAAATCGTGGGTACCAAATTAGCTTGCATCGGCGTTCCATGTGCAGGCATATGCAATTACATCTCACACCAACGTCTGGTACTTCATCAAATTGCACTTTGGCGCATCTTTCTTTTTCACCCTGACAAAAAGTGCATTATCGTAGAAAAAAGGAACACATTAGTTTAGCTGTCAATCAATTTGAATTACACAGGAGCATGAGAGATGGGTAGGAAAAAGTGACACATTGCTCGTCCGGTGATGCATCATTCTCTCCAGCGCAAGTCACCAGAGGCAGTCCGCGCAAGCAGAGGTTAACCGTTACCCATCATTCAGAACAGGTCCAACGTAGAGTCAAGGCACTCGATCATGCTTGACGTTGGAATAAATAGCAGTGATATCTAATTTATGTTCAAATGCTTAATGGATGTGCTGTCATGGTTGTCGTTGATAAATTGATCCATTATTGTACCCTCATTGTGCACCCATTCCACGTACTTCCTCTTTCTGCAAAAACCCTCAATTGAAGATTCCAGTACTTAATCGGTGGCTTCCATCACTTCGACACGATAGCTATCTCATTGCAGGTGATCACACGCACAGGTTTTTTATGATCACAGGTAACACTGGCGATCAGAGTGATGCTTATGCTCTCCTCCGCCAACGAATCTTCTCCTGTTATACGTAATACTTGTCTTCCACAAACATCGCTGTCGGCTTCCAAGACTGGTCAGTATGCGCACCACCGCAGCCACCACAATGAGCGTCATCAACGTCGTAACATTATTCTCTATTGCGAAAGTACACCCTTACTTCAGCGGTGCCATCGCATATTTCTCACGCGATATGCCCTGGTGTTATGTTAACAGAGAGCATTTGTCTTGAAACCGACAGCAACGAAGGCTCGCCCCTTTGTGGGTGCGACACAGAGCGACATACCAACAATAATGGGGCGATAATGTCAGATACCTGAGGTCTGATGTCGGTAAAACCCGAAGGTAGGAAGACGGCAACCGAAAACAGTGCAATAAATTAGCTGCTAGAATTGTCCTTCACATTGGGGACTTTCCTTGTTGCAGTCTATTTCAATTGTACACCAGACATGATATGTTAGAATTACGATACCGTTAACAAGAGGGGCTGCATATTTGTCTAGCCCCACTGACTCTGTTAAGCTTTAAATTCACATTTATCCTTTCAATTATTGTAGCATTTTATCGCTAGTCTAACCCGGTAATATCGAATATTGAAGGCATATAACATCTTATGTGGTCCAAGTTTATGGATTACGGTGTGCAATACATGATCTGAAACGACCATTTTTCGCCATCCTAAGCAGCTGATAAAACAAATAACCCTAACCCAGAGTGATGACAAATCACGCTGGTGTCCTCTGTGCACGATTGTACACTAAAACTGTAATAAAGACATATCTTATTCTTGTAGTTTTCAGTTAGTGTGAGCGCTATGAAGTCCCCACTTTGATCAGGTAGGCGAGTGTTGGTTTCTCATGAATATTGTCTCCTACGATCGCCATCCATCACCATATGATGTGCTTACAGCGGGTTTGTTCTTGCGATTCTGGTGTAATTCATGGAGCATAACTGTATTTATGGATGCAGGCACCGGCTGCATTTGCATACCCGACTATATAAATCCATTCAAGTAGATTTTTATGCGTGGAATTTCCCCTTATGGTTCAGTGTATTTAATAGCGGTTCTCTTACATTCTTAAATTGATTGAATGGTTCCTAGTCGTACATCAGGCTACACACCGCACTGAATAAATTCACACCACCTTTAGTTGACAGCCAACGGATTGTTGTTTCAGTATCTTATTGACAGTAGTGCTTGCTTGTGAAAATTTCAAGGGGTAATAGAGTCACTTACCTTTGCTGTCCCACT
>CM067344.1:58848946-58898946 GCA_034190875.2 Urechis unicinctus | reverse complement strand
GCAATACATTATCAACATACTTGTGTGTTGATAAGCAATCACCGCACATTTTTCGGATTTTTAACATCGTGAAATATTTGAAAGAGAAATGTCCTTACAAAGAGCGTTTCGCAAATTTTTTTATATCGCGAGCACCCTTATTATTGGCAAAATCTTTAATTTTCTCCGATGACGAAACTTATGTGTATCAGCTTCACCGACTTTGGCATGACCAGGTATCAGTGGGTATCTCACATACGTTACTTAGTGCCGACGCCTCATGTCATTACGAAATGATTCTTCTCAGAGGGTAATTCGTAGTTGCGACGTGAACTTGGGCGTGAATAAATATTCCAGGTGCAGGTATACGCAATCATATCTCACATAAACATGCGCTACGTCGTCAAATTTGTACGGTCACACGTATCTTTATCAGGCGCCGCCCCGAGAGCACTTTTCAACATGGAATGAAATAAATATTAGATGTAGGTATAATCAATCAATAAACATAAACATGCGCTACGTCGTCAAATTTGTACGGTCACACGTGGTGCCTCTAGGATATCAATCGAGAAATATCATTGAAAAAACTGCATGATTGTTAAAAACGCATTAGTTTAACTGTCAAGTTATTTCAATTCCACACGAGTATGGAAGATGGATGGCAAAAACAGACCCATTGCTCGTCCGGTAATGCATCATTCTATCGCATGTCACGGGAGGCGGTCCTCTCACGCAGAGGTAAACCGTGGCCCATCACACAGAACACGACCATGGAAGTAGAAAAAGTGACGCTTGCCCGGTTACTAATAGCTTATTGTAATCAACCGCATTATCGACCCTGACGTGCGGCATTTATTTTGACCAAATCTAATAGAGTGGGATTTATCATTTGAACAATTAAGTAGCACAATTTAAGTGTGTTTATTAACACCAGCGTCAATCATAACGAGTATAGTAGCTTTTCGTTGCAGTTAATAATAAAGCTTCAGGTTATAAACCGCAATATGACTTTAATGGACCAAGATATGTCTGCTAACATACGTATATAAACGGATCAGTATTCAAAGAACTGGACAGAACGCCCAGGGCTATATTTGTTGCTGACAGACCACTCAGTGTAACAGCGATGATTCAAAATATCAGCAACACTATAAGTCGTCTTTAACGGACACCAAAGTCTACTAACTGATATTTTTGTGATTTTCGTTATTGATTGACAAATGGGAGGTTGAGAGCAGACATATTTCGCTATATGCGTTGCTAAGCTGATGGATCAAATGATTGCTGACTTGTCTTCCAGATGCATGATTGACCTGCACTATCTCAAATTCAGTGCTTGTGGGGCTGATGTAAGATCCATCACGGCGTAAATGCTATCGCTGGGATTCAGCCAAGCGGCAAAAGTCATTTTACACAAAATCTGCCCCTAATTTTAATTAGTAGAATCAGTGGTTAGCTGTGGTTGTAGAGGCAGTGTGGTATTACCACGGAGGTAAAAGCTACATTATGGACTTTGATTAATGGAGTCATGTTTAACATTCCTTTGTACAATAAAGAAAGTTCTCATTCTTTTAGTTTTCAGTTAGTGTCCGTCTCTGTGACGTCCTCTTTTTGACTCGGAAGTCAAGTGTTAGTTACCAATGACAATGTGTCCATTAGGTGCAATGTTTGATAGTAATACATACAGAGAGTATGGCATTCAGTGATCGATTGAAAGAGACAATTCTCATGCACCCCGGGAATCTGACGTCCATGATAGCGTCATAAAGTTATGTTATGCAGCATTAATATAGCCGACATAACAGACCAATGCATTTGATACGTTGTTATCCTAGATCGACAACTACATTGCCATGGCTGCGTTTGCTCACTGTGAATGATTTCCGCATAAATAGCGGCGCTCGTTACAAAATCTTAAAAGGCGTTTCGCCATATGCTAAACGTTGAGGGATGATTGTATAATTGATAGCTGATCGGGCCTGGTTATATATCAACACGCATAAATATACACACACACACACACACACACACACACACACACACACACACACACACACACACACACACACACACACACACACACACACACACACACACACACACACACACACATATATATATATATATATATATATATATATATATATATATATATATATATATATATATGACAAAAATGATATGCTTCAGGGAAACATCGGTCAAAAAGATTAGAAATTTGATTAGGGAGCTCCTTAAAGGCACCGGAAGTTGTCGGGCATACTCGTTTTATGGTCACTAATGGATTATGTTTGCGGCTTAGGCGGGCCTTTAACGAATGATGATCATAAAGCTATTCTTCAGAACGACGAGACTTGCTTATGACCTATAAGTAGCGACCATTTCGCTGTTGCTAAAAGTTTGTCATCCTTTCAACCTGGATCCCGTCCTGTCATACTGAAACTGGCGACACACAGAATACGTGAGAAAATCTACAAAAAGCGGACCAGCATAAGGCATTGCTCTACGCCGATTTTTATTAACGAGGATTTGACCAAAACACGCTCCGAATTACTTTGGAAAGCAAGACAGCTGAAAAAGAACGCAAAAGTAGCCGACACTTGGATACATGATGGAAAAGTACTCGTGAAAGATCTGAAGGCGAAAATTCTACATATACGCGAGATGACAGATCTCGAGAAACTGTGAAATAACGTTGTACGAGACCGCCTTTATGTAAGTCTCATCACCATTCTTTATATCCATATATTGTGTACTATATACACCAGCACTACCATTTTGTACACTTATGGAATCAACTATAAGATCACATTTGTGTTACATATGTAACAAACGTGTGCACATTCATTCCTTTTATCTAAAATGTTCCATATGTTGTCGGCTTACTCATTTAAATTGTCTGTCACAAGTATGCAGAAATGATTCACTATACACCTCCAGAGAATGCAACAATTGGTTTTGTGTTAACTGTGTGCAATGTACATTCCCATTTAATCATTTTAATGATGATAGAGACTTTATGGATGCTATTAATGATATTGTGGAATGTGGACCACATAACATGGCAAATGTAGAGGGCATGATTTTGAATGTACATGAACTTAATGATACTGAACAAGAAAATTACTACAATGGAAATCAAAAAGACTATACTATAGCAAACTGTAATTATTATGTAGAAGATCAATTCAACGCACTTTGTAAAGCTTCTCAAGTTAACTTTGATATGTTATCACTTATGCACGTGAATATTCGCAGTGCTCAAAAAAACTATGCCAATCTTGATGCCTATATTAATTCTTTGAAATACTCATTTGACATTATTGCTCTCACTGAAACATGGCTGACAGATATAACAGTTGGCAATTTTAGTCCAGCCGGCTACAATACAGTCAATTATTACAGAACAAATAAACCAGGTGGAGGGGTGTCTCTCCTGATTAATGATCAATTACATTATCGTAATAGAGATGACCTCTCGATCTGCAACTGTAATATTGAATGTGTTTTCGTTGTAATTCCTAAATTTACGTCTCTCCAATCTCACAATAATCGTAAGAATATAATAATTGGTGCAGTCTATCGACCACCGAACACTTCAATCAGTGACTTCATAGATTATGTATCTGATATAAAGTCTACTATAAAGCATGAAAACAAAATCTGCGATTTAATGGGCGATGTAAACATTAACTTGTTAAATGTAGATAGCCATGTCACTACAGCAGAATTCCTTGAAATGATGTATTCTTTCTCTTTTACCCCACTCATTACCAAACCCACGAGAGTAACAAATCATTCCGCCACACTTATAGACAATATTTTTACCAATTTTCAACCACAGCACAATTATATATCCGGTATTTTGTGTACAGATGTAAGTGACCATTTTCCAGTGTTCTGTATCGACCACGGCATTAAAACTAATACTGAATGTGACCAATTTTACTACAGACAAATCTCGGCCCGAAAAGTAAATAAATTCTCTGCGGAACTTGGAAAAATTGAATGGAGGGATGTTTTAGACACCAATGACTCACAGGAGTCATACACAAGGTTCTATTGTACTCTTAAAGATCCATACGATGCATGCTTCCCAATTCAACTATCAAAATCGAAATATAAACATCGATATAAATGGCTAACATCGGGACTTAAACAATCTATCAAAGTAAAAAATAAATTGTATATAAAAAGCATCAAATACCCCACGCTGACCAACCAAACTCAATACAAACGCTACAAATGTAAATTGCGTTCACTAATGAAGACCTGTGAACAAAACTACTATGAAAATGCCTTTCCTAAAAACAAAAGTAACATGAGGAAGTCGTGGGAGTTGATTAAAAATGTCCTAAATAAGAAAAAGCAGACCAAACTATCAGAAGAATTCATCATTGATGGTAAAACTACCACTTATAAAAAATTAATTGCTAACAAGTTCAACCAATTCTATCTAAATATAGGACCTACGCTTGAAAAACAGATCCCTGCTTGTACTGCAGATGTTCTTAAATATTTAAAGTATACGAATGCTGAATCTATATTTATTAGAAACACAGATGAAATAGAGGTAACTAATATAGTAAAACTGACTCATGCATAGCTACACATAATAAAAAGCACTTACTGAATTATAAAATATGTAAGCATGTATAAGTATTATTCCAAAAGAACTAACTATCAATTTGGCGACTCCTTTTCGTAATTAAAAATCACAGTATTTCTAAAATACACTGCATACAGCTATAATATATGTGCATGTTATTGATACAACTATCAATTTGGTTTTCGTAATACCACTCAAGCTATAAGTACATATAAAATTATTTTAGAAGGATACAAAATGTTTTCATTTTTGATCTAAGTAAAGCGTTCGACACCATCAATCACCGTATTCTTATAAGAAAATTGGAACACTACGGCATTAGAGGCATCGCATTAGAGTGGATAAAAAATTATTTGCTCGAAAGATACCAATATGTTACTTACAACGGTGTCCACTCTGAACGAGGGCGTATTACTTGTGGCGTTCCACAAGCCTCAATCTTGGGGCCACTCTTGTTTTTAATCTATGTCAACGACATTGTTAATGATTCGAAATGTATGCATCCTATACTGTATGCAGATGACACTAATATGTTTGTAACTGGTAATAACATTGATGATATGATAAACTGTGCAAATGTGGAGCTTACAAATTTAGTACTATGGCTGAATGCCAATAAGCTTTCGTTGAATGTCAACAAAACACATTACCTGATATTCGCACCTGGGCGCTATAGCCCAACACCAACTCAACCACTTTATATCAATAATCAGGTTATAAGGAGAGAGAACTCGACAACATTTTTGGGAGTCAATTTAGATAGCAAATTGACATGGCAGTCTCACATTCAACATATAAAATTGAAAATTGCTAAAAATATCGGCTTACTTTGTAAGGCGAAAAATATTTTTAGAACAAGTACCTTAAATAATCTGTATTATTCGTTTATATACCCATACATAATATATTGTCTCGAAGTTTGGGGTACAGCTGCAAAGAAATATACAAACTCTATTGTCAAATTACAGAAACTATGCTGTAGAGTAATTACCGGTTCGCCAAAGCGCACATGTTCATTGACATTATTTAAATCCTTAAATATGTTACGTTTTACTGAGTTGTATGAATATTGTATCATGTTGTTTATGTTTAAGTTATATAGAGGTGATATGCCTAATGTTTTCAAATTAATGTTTCGACGAAAACCCTCTAATCAAACAATTACTACAAGACAATCTAGACATTTTATTGTACCGTTATTTAAATCGAAAGTTGCCTATAATAGCGTGCGCTCGAAAGGCGTGAATATCTGGAACGCAAATTGCACTAAGTTTAATGTTTATTGCTCATTGCATTCTTTTAAAATAGCTCTTCGAATTCATTTTCTTGCTAAGTACATTGTATGAAGTATGCTCTCCTGGCACATGGTTTTGTTTATTTTTATAGTACTATACTCATAAGTGTATGATAAATTATTTTTTATTCTGTTGAATGTCCTTCTCTTAAAAGCAATTTATTCTGTTGAATGTCCTTCTCTTAAAAGCAATTTATTCTGTTGAATGTCCTTCTCTTAAAAGCAATTTATTCTTTTGAACATGTTACGAGGACTTATACATATCATGATGTCTCGTCCTCATTGTCACAACAAACATTGTATATCTTACTCGAATTATTATTTATAATGTATGATATGTTGTTGTTGACAAATAAATAAATCAATCAATCCATCAATCAATCAATACCCCTTTCCGGCAGCCAATGCGTGGTTTGAAAAGACCATATTTACTGAAGTGCTTATTCACGTTGATATATATATATATATATATATTTCTCAAGCAAGCCGGAAGTAACTAAATAGGCGTTAATCAAGCGGCCCTTGTAGTTCTACATTGCTTTACATTTCTGTGCATGTTGGTCTATGCCACCTGAAGGCTCATCTCACCTGTACGTCTACCCAATGCAGGGCAAAGAACATGTGTAGCCATGCATCCACGCACCTGTAGAAAAACCTACCTTTTGAGCAAACCATATATGTCATTCGCTAGCATGGTCCGAATGTGGCGGTCCCTTTACTCGTGTCCCCTTCTGTCTGCAGCACCCCACCCCTGCAGAAACTCCTAGTTCTGCTACATAACATATAATTTGAATTGCTTGCAGTCATTATCCAACACCACAGCAAGCTCAGTGCAGTTGTCGCAAATGACCCTTCGTACTCCTGTGCATGTTTAATATATGCACGTGCTGGGCCTTCACAACATCCGCACTTCTATTTATTTGAAAGCTCCTCCCATTACGTGCTTGTATGCATGGAGCATCACTGTATTTATTGAAGCAGTACCTGCCTTCATTTGCATTTCTGATTCGTCATGTACATCGATCCATGGAAATACATTTAATGCCAACATCATGTCGATTTCCCCTGCGATGGTTCAATTTATTTATTCGGGGCTATCTGGAAAGGGCTCCCAGTTGTATTTTACGGCGCAACCGACTGCAATTCATATCAAACGTTAACTTAAATGAACCTCAGTTTTGTCAATCGGACTACATATCTCATCTCTCATACCTGTTCATAACTGATTAAAGATCATAAGCTTTGGTTGTAATGGCTTGTTTGCTGGCACGCAACGCTTAAAGATGCTTTTTTCGCGGGTAACCTTGATCATGGTAATATATACATAAATATATATATATATATATATATATATATATATATATATATATATATATATATATATATATATATATATATATATATATATATATATATATAAATATACACGTATATATATGCATATTATGTTTATACATATACATATTATCGATGTTCGTGCGTATAGGACAGTAATCAGTAGCTATCAGATTGTGGTTTTGAAGGATGAGTAAAATATTGCTATAAACTGTAATGTCATGATATAATTTCAGATTTGTCTGTATTGAAATTGTCACCGTCTTCCTTTGTATGTCTGTAGTATGCCGCTACATCGATCCATTGGATGAACGGGCTATTCATGTTGATTGAGTGTTGTATTCATTTCAGCCTCACCAAAACGATTCGTCTCAAGGAGGCCAACTTTAGAATCATTTAAACAGCTCTCGCTACATTGTTCTCACCTGATGGCAAATCGAAGGTGAGATATAAGCTGACCCTCCTTCGCAGTGAATGAGCATTCGAGGTGGAGACGTATTCAATCACATCTCATACCATGCACCTCATGCATATCAATTTATCTCATCTCCATCGGATCATGGCGACAAAAACACATTTTTCATATGATCATACATCATTCTTTCCACCACATATCGCAGAAGGCGGTTCATTTACGCAGAGGTTAACCGCTACCTGTCATTCAGAACACGTGAAGTGATATTGATTAGCAGTGACATTCAATTTATGCTCAAATGTTTAATGGATATGGTGTCATTGTGGTCGTACACATATTAATCTAAAATTTTATTTGCCTGCCGTAAAGTGACGTTCCAATTTTCATGAACATATTAATAGGTTTAGAAGCTATATCCCCATGATACATACATATTCAGTAAAACAGTTGTTCTTATAATGGGTGCGAGACCGCGGATAATTAATCACCGCCATCTGTACCAAAACACCAGAATACCAGGCTTTTTCTATTTATCATTTTGACCACTAGTCGCCACCACTCACCTGAAACTGAGCGACCCTGCTGCGGGAAGCATACCAAGATGGCTAGCGAACTGTTTAAACGAGCAGCTTAATTTGTTAATTATAATTAGAATAATCTGCTCAGCTTTCGATACTAGTAGACTGATGATATAAATAAGACGCAGTCGCCATATATCTATTTTGTAAACAACGGGAAGTCCCATCTATTAATAGTACAACCAATCACGGCATTTTCATTCATAGCCAACGAGAAAGCAGAATATTAACAGTTTCCGGCCTAGATATATGCTCTACAATAGGCCAGAATTCTGCCATTTCTGACGGAAATAAGTATTAATTGAATTATTAAGTAACACCTATTTAGTAACATTATAACCATCAACGCTACACAGATCAACCAGTCAATAGAGCAGTTATTCATTGAAGCACTCCAAAAGGTCTAGCTTTTTCAAAAAGTGACGTTTGATAACTTACTTTATGTAAATGAAACATTGTTCCTTTATTTCGAAAGCAGTGGGAGATATCTGCTGCTTGCAGACCAGCCGGCATGACAGTGATGAATCTTTAATCTCTCGCTAACGGTGACATTTTATATCGTTTTCTGTGACCTTAGGACAACAGAATGGAAAGGGGATTGATCGATTGATAAGTTTAGCACTCTTTATGTATTGACAAATGGTTTGAAATGTTCATTGACTGATGCTTAAAATGATTAATCGATAGCCAGAGGTGCATTGCACGATGAATTATTCGCTCATCAAATCGATCTGAAAGAATTATGTCATTGGGGATAATATAAAATCCATCGCGGTGCTATCGCTGGGTTTCAGCCAGTCGACCAGAGTCAACTCATGGCTTCCTGACAGGTAGCATCGTCCGCTAAAAAAATAATAACTGGAACCCAGGGCAGCTTGTTGTTGTAGAGGCACTGTAATATTTGTTCAGATATAAATGTATCGACTTCATTTTGGACAATCATTTACGTTAATTAATCAGACGATCAGATCACCACTTGGGATGTTGAGAATACTGATTCCAGGTAATTCGTGTACATGTGGTTTTCATCACTACCCGTTTGCTGCGTTACACTTTCTGAACACTAACATGTATTGAAACAAAGCATTACAAGTGCAGTCAGAATATAGAGCTCGATATAAATGATCACCTTATCTTTAAATGGTCAAAGGAATAGAGTTCTGATTGAGGGAGTTTCGTCGGACGTCTAGTCTGCCCTTATTTGATGTTAAAAGATTAATCTGAATCATATTGGTTTTGTCATTAGTGTGGACATATTTGCGGCGGAATATAAGAAGTTGATTTAAATACATGCTCATGATTTCCCGATTGAATGGTATTTGATTTGTCACCCGAACCTCCACCGAATCAACAAGCTGCATTGTCGGTTGATGGGGTGCCCTGTGCAGACGTATGATTTTATTATGTAGTACTGCTACACGTATTCTTTCTTATTTTGAATAACAATATAATAATGAATTATTTCAGGTTATAGCATATACTAACGAAATTGATGCAGCATGAATTTAATCATCATTAAGTCTTTCTCTCTCTCTCTCTCTCTCTCTCTCTCTCTCTTTCTTTCTCTCTCTTTGTATTTCTGTCTCTCCCTCTCTGTTTCTCTGTCTCTCTCTGTCTGTCTGTCTGTCTGTCTCTCTCTCTCTCTCTCCCTCTCTCTCTCTCTCTCTCTCTCTCTCTCTGTCTCTCTCCCTTCTCTCTCTCTCTCTCTCTATATATATATATATATATATATATATATATATATATATATATTATATATTATATATATATATATATATATATATATATATATACATATATATATATATATATATATATATATATACATATATATATATATATATATATATATATATATATATATATATATATATATATTATGGTCATTACAACTAAAACTCTCAGTCTTAAAAGCTTACTTAGAACAACCACAAATGAAATGAGATCATCAGCATACAGCATACATTAGAAGATTAACAACAGGCACACTAAAACAATTAGTTAAAACCAGAGCTCAATTCATCCATATAAACACTGAACTGATAGGTTGACAATATGCCTCATTGTGTTATGCCAATAAACACACCAAAGCAGCCAGACATAGTTCTGCCCCATCTTACACACACATCTGATTGGAGTACCATGCAACCAACCATTCTAACAGTATATCCAGGGACACCTTTGTTCGACCAGCTCCCCCCACCACTACAATCTACGGTGCAGTAGTCCTATATACTGGTGTGGATTTATGATAGAATAGTCCTTGTACATCTGCCATAGAGGGCTTTCCAGGAACTAAGTAAACAAATATCAATATTTGATTTTTCGGAAATCTAAACATACAACAGCCCTTAAAACAAATAAGAGCACAATTTTTCATGTGTGGGAAAATGTCAATGTCTAACGATTTTTTTCTATCCTTACAGTTAGCCTCTCTCGGGGAATGATGCAACCTGATGTTCACCATAATACATATTACAGAAACATGACACGTGCATGATTCACATTGGAGTTTCTCTAATGTGACCTCTTTAGCTAGAATGCTTACAGTCCTGGCCTTTACTTGCTTAATGTATTATACTGGGTCAATGAATTTGCGGCAATGTTCCTTAAGCCTGCATAATACATCTACCAGTGATTTGCTTGGGACAACTAGCCCTTCCTTTGCACTTCGATAATTGTTCTGGTCATGTATATCATTAACTACAGAAATTTTGTTTCTGCATATTGCGGGCAATATAGCCAGAGACATATGCTAGAACATTCACTTTCTGGTTGGAAAGACCTTTGTCAATTAAAACAGTTAATTGCAGCTCAGAAATGCCTATTTGTGTTTGACTTCTATTCAGACATACTCACAAGACAAAACGAAGTTGGTTGGCTGCTGCGCGTCGAGTAGCTTCCACAAAAGTAGGGGACGCTGCCTACGCGGTGTCACGGAATTTGTCGGGCGGGCTGCCGAGTCGGGTATCTTATTATAGCAAGATCTTTGTGTGTAGTACGAATATCTTGATTTCATAGACATTTCATTGAGCATGACAAACACAGTTCCGATTTTGATATTCATTGCATCAATTGTTTCTCTAAAAGCCTCAAGATCGGTAAGTGTAATTGATTAAAATGTAATTTGTAGGCTAGACTGCAATGGTAAAATACTAGCAGAGCAATTTGTCAACATCCATTGCGAAATGGCGTGCACAGGGAGGGCTTTGTTATTGGTATTCTACAGTCATTCAAGAAGCATAGCTGTCACTATTGAATCAGTTGCAGCCTTCATTTGCATGTCTGACACGATTTCTGTATCGACCCATGGTAATAACCCAATATTTCCATTGATTTAATGTCAACATTGTGGCGATTTCTTCCCCATAGTTTTGTTTAATAGCGGCTTACGAGAAATGTCTTTAGTTCTATAGTTATGGCTGAAGGCTTGTGGTAACCTCTTCAGACGAAAATTGATCTCAATTTGTGCATTTGAAGGTCTTTACCTAAAGTGGAATTGTTACACTTATTCAAGGTGAGTCAAATTGGCTCAGCTTGATACCAGTAACATATATCGAAACGGATTCTCTTTCCAATACTCACAGTTTCGATTCAACTGTGTTTAAGCGTCAAATGTTCCAAACATAGAAGCGTCACTTGAGCTTGATGACGTGTATTATCAATCTAAACTGAACAATGGATTGAGGGTTTTTTGTTATCAGTCGCTCATACACATGGCACTGGCTTTGACAATTTCTCGAACCAGCGTCGTGGCCATCAGCTGTTATAGCGGCGACCATACCGGGAGATCTACTGACTAATTGCATCTAAACACGTATGTCTGTCACAGCTGTTACTGGTTACAGTTGGGATTAGTGTAGTCTAACTTGCAAAATCAGTTCAGTTCTTCTTTAACGGGTGGTAGGATGTGAAAGTGTTGCCCGGAATGATGCATTAATCATTAACGATAGATTGCCTGTGGTGTTCTAACTCATAGACTTATTAGGAGATTGTTGATAGAAGTAATTGGAACAGAGATATATATGTTACCAGTTTCGTGGCTGGTGGGCATATTACTGTAAGGAGTTTAAGCTTATTATTAGCCCCACAAAGTGAGAGGTCTGGTGAAGTATCGGTGTCGTCAGCAGTATCCATTTCGTCAATGTAACTGATGTGGGAGAACTATTGGCTCAGTAGCTAGGTTAGAAATGGCCATTGATGTTTGCTATTGACACTTTGCCTACAGTGCAAACTTGAACATTACTTGCGCGTAAGGCGCCATTCATTTTGTACTTTGAGCCAAAGTGTCAGTTAATTCAAGTTTCATTGCACATCAAATATGGTCGCGACACGAATGAACTGCTGTTTACCGAGTAGGTCAATATAGAACTGACGATAGAACAGTATAATGAGCTACCCAGACGCCACTTATATGGCTCTCTATATCGGGCTTCCAATGGAAACATCGATATTAATATCACACACAAATGTAATGAATGAGTGGTATGCATTAATCATGAAGACAACTATGTCATGCGATGGTTACCCTTATTTTCATCATATCTGTAATATAGCACAAAATAAGGCACTATTAGTTGCATTGAATGCAATGCTTAGTTGATCGATCTATTCAATGCCTAACAAATCATCGCATGAACCACATGCTGTTCGATAAATATCCTCTTACCATAAACCACAAACAAAGAAGAATTGTTTGTTTGGTTGAAAAGCATGCTGGGTCCGGAGGTGTTTATAATGCATAGTCGTGTCGTTAAACGACGACATGATAAAAGTGGAAGATGGATTGTTGTCGATTTTAATGTTGAGAGAGAATGTTTTTCTGCTTACCTTCTGCTCTGCTGAGCAATTACTTAGTAAATCCATCCGATGACAAATGTTTGAGACACTTCATGCAAATAAAACGGCTATGCCGATGCAACTTAAATCTACGATAAGAAATATGCGCAATGCCTTATCTGTTTAAAGAGAATAACAAATTGCATGCTAAAGGCTACCATGCTACGAGTAAAGAAATGCTATCAATCCATACCGCAACAATTATGGAATCATCACCAATTCACCTAAATTAATTGTATATATTAATAGGATATCTTTTCCTTCATATATTCTTTTGATTCTCTCTCATGCTATCTGTGATATATGCTCTGATATTATAAGCAACTTTGTCTATAAATGCCACTTTGATATCCACCTAATTATTCTAGTTCTGGTCTCTTGAAACATTATGAGGGTTAGTTAGTTCAACACAGGTTAGTGAGTTTATTCATAGTATTTTCAGGTTGGTCTACACTACTTTGTATGGATATTGCATGCCACCATTCTGGTTTGATTTCATCCCCGCATTAAGCCCCTCTCGTTCATCTCATACCGACCGAGTACTGATTAAAGGATACTGTTATCAAATACTCTGTACACATAAGCGCCCTGAATATGTAAGGAAACCTGGGTTAAGCATGTGGAAATTTATCAATAGTTCATAATGAAAGGGAATAAAAATTATTTCTGGATAATGATAATCTGTTCTGAAGAGAAGGACCTTGCATGGGGAAAATGTAGGCTGGGGCTCAGGTAAATGCAGGGGTATTGCAGGAAAATTGAGCGGTGGTTTTAACAATATTGTTCTCCATGTCAGCCACACAAAACATATAACACATGGCTCGCCCTATATATTTGATTTCCTATAATCCGTTGAAATGCTCAGAAAAGCCGCGGGGCTCCAAATCCGTATAAAGTACCCGTCTTCTAAACTTTACCAACAATATGTCAACACTAAAATAGAAGTGACAAACATTCTCAGAATACGGTAATATAAATATATGAAACAAAAGCCGGTCTTATACTCTGTGTACCATAGTTTACTCGCGCTCACTTGACGTTTGTCACACATTCGCATCTCTTACCAGAGAGGGCATCAACTAGTTACTTATTTTACCGTTTAGTGAAAAAAATTCACATTTCTGGTAGCGATAGTAGTTTATTCGTTTATGGTTTAATTTGTAAAAGCACTATCAGCAGTTTCAGTATTGTTGTGTACAACTGATTAAATCCTCTCCGTTATCAGTTCCAACAATTAAAAGCAAACTCTTTAGGAACTGTAGAACAATCTCCTTTTGATATAAATGGATAATATAATTTTCAGCTCCTAAGCCTGAGACATTCGCAAAGAGGTGATGAGACTATGTTGTCTTTATTAATGGAAGCAAATACTATTGTCGACCCATAAAAAATTCATAAACATATGGACGTTACAAATGAGCCATATAAAACTGCCAAGAAATGCCTCAGCAAATTCTCTTTCCGTAAAGAATGCATTCTGTGGCTTGGTGGTTTGGGTGCAAACATCCGTGGTTTACTGAAAAGAAACACAACAGGTTACCCGCGTGCAAAATATAGAGAATGTACTGTAAGTCACGATGAAAAAGTCCCCTTGGCAATAACAATATCATTATCGCAAGTCACATGTGAACTTTTTTCATATATTTGTCTCCATTGAAGGGGTCATTACAAAACTGGTGTCACGAATAAACATATGTGGTGCCAAGGAATCAAGTAGATAGTTTTCAAATCAGAATGTTTTCTGTTTACCATACATGTTATTGTTGCAATAAAGATAGGTAACTCAACAGTGCTGTAATGTTGATACGAATAGTTGTTTGTGCATATCACTGAAAATCATAGGGCTATCTCTCAACTTGCAACTAAGCCACTTGTTTCCTTCTTTAATGCCTTTGGTGCTAGAGCGTGAGGCAGGATGGCAGCAACATACAATACCTTATCATTTGGCAGTGAAACTTTCAGATCCATTGTCGTGTAGTAAGCGTGCAAGGATTCAACATGGTTGTCCTCGTCTTAGCTGGATTTGGAATGTTAAGCAGGTCCAATGAGTTGGCGGTCCTAAAGAAAGGTCTTCTAAATGTTGATACATGTTAAATTGAGGGCTGCTGTGGCTGTTGTCGATGAACTATATATATATATATATATATATATATATATATATATATATATATATATATATATATATATATATATATATATATATCTATATATATATATACATGTTAAATTGAGGGCTGCTGTGGCTGTTGTCGATGAACTATATATATATATATATATATATATATATATATATATATATATATATATATATATATATATATATTATATATATAAATATATACATATATATATATATGTGTATATATATATATTCACATATGTACATATGATATATGCTGTGATATATATATATATATATGGATTGATGATAGATATATCATTTATATATTACATATATATAGAGAGGATGTAGAGAGATATATATATATATATATATATAGATATATAATAGAGGGAATAGAATATACTATATATAGATATACTATATATATATATATATATATATATATATCTCTCTATCTATATATATATATATATATATATATATATATATATATATATATATATGCTGTGAGACGCGTAACATGAAAGCGGTTATATTCTCGTCACGTCGGCATTGCCAATATTCATGATGCCATAAATGGTCTCTATTGAAAGGTGCACACGAGTTACATCAATCAGATGTCTGACATTTGTTGGCCCGAACGATTCATTGGTATTGACATATTGACCAGTAACTGGGCCGTACATTGCTTTCATGGGCGATGTTGGTTGTAGTGGAATGCTTCCCAAATGGTATAGGACTGCCTAGGCGATGAGCGGTGCTTTCAATAGCAAATGCGGAATTGATAAAGTCTCCTTCAGTATTGGATGTCGTGGTACGCCAACCTTGTTGCTTGCTTAGGTGTGCGAGCTGCCTTCAACACCGAGTACAAGTCATGGCCAATCAAAAACGAAAATGTACAAACTGGGCCATTTGTTTACTAATATTGTTACATCATGCCATATCATACCGTTCTATACGTAATTCAGTGGATTTTGATGGACGCTCAATGATTAATCTTAGAATATGATATCAACGGTAAAATGATCAATGAGCGTTTGCTAGAATTTGTCAAGCAGGTGGTGTCCTGACAACGTTGATGCACGAAGAATGAGACAATTGTCTCTTCAATTTGCTGGTATTGGCCGGGGGCATAGCATGTGATCTGATGACCGAGTCGCCTCATATATCCCTTTATTGAGCTCATTTGCTCGATAGTTTTCTCATATGTCTCTTCTGGCTTTAACATCTGAGTTCTGGCATGAGGTAACTCAATTTATTATAATTTATCGGTAGTGTATAATCAAATTGGTAATATGGATTGATTTTAAAACCTAAATACCGATCCTTATAGTCTCCAACAGGATATACCTATCTCTAGATTGGTAAAACAGATACAGTCTCCGATATGATATCGAAGCCTGTGGGCAGTTATCGACTATTTCGTCTTTGGCAATGCGGTCTGTGAATCGAGGAATAATTGACCACATTCATAGACGTATTCAATTATACAAACTACAATGTTGATCGACGCTCGAAAGAAATTTACTCTACCACGACAATAATGCACGAAAGGAACACATTTACAATTTTGCTCCTTAGTGCTGATGAAAATCTTTGCTGAATCTTTTTGTAGCCTTATAAGCCACAAGGATATTGGGTGATGTGTTGCCTTGTAATGTTGCATCATGATGCAGTTATTTTAGGTCTCTTGGTTTAAATTGCTTGTGTAGTGGAGGTTATGAGACCAAAAGACATATAAATCTTTATAAACATTTATTTTGAATCTGACCCTACTTACACCGATCGTTTGGGGATCTATACAGCATAAGGGATGTCCTAATGAATATCATGGAAACACGAATCGTTTTGATAAAATAAATCAGTTATCTCATAAGTACAAATCCGATGTTAATCACATTTTGCTCTTGAGATATTGCTACGTGATAACACGCATGTTATGCGTATTGCAGTAAAGAAAAGATTTATATAATACCTACTAGCAATGTTCCGACCTCGTCTTTTTTCATTTGGACCTAATAATTTTGGTTACTAATAACGATAAAGCATACGAAAAAGCTATCGCAACGTCGCCTAATGAAACGCCCATTGCAATAAAGTAACTATCACATTATCGATGATACAGTGTCTTCGATAAATGTTTGTTTTATATCATGAAATTGCAATGATTTTAATTACCGTCACAGGTTACAATTAGCAAACAATAACTCATAGCTGTTTGCCTCTTACCAAAAAACACATGGAACTGGCGTGATGGTGTCTAACCCCTTTGCATATGAATTCTATCCCTGTGGCAATGTGGTCGCTCATAAACTTATTGTGGTATTATAATGCTTACCTATTTAAAGGTTGCGCTCTTCGTAGCAGTCAGTGGATTCGCTTAAACATTTGTGTGAATGACCAACCAGCCAACATGCATCACTTTACTCTGCTGAACAGTAATATTGTGCACAATGCACCTCTCATAACATGTACTTTATGTACGCAATAACTTGAAATAGGTTTGAGGATTCCATATATTCACTGTTTGTATCTGAATGCAACAATTCAGTGTCAGTTTACAGCGACTTAGCAAGACCTAGTCGTTTATTTGGCGTTTGAACATCATTCATTCATTCATAACGGCGAAACATCTATGACCTCAAATATGACACTATTGAACAAACTATGAGAATGGCTAGGGGAAAAGCTTGTGATTGATTACATAAGACGTGTAACTTATTGTCGCATCATATATTGCATATTAATTTAGCCATCCTTTTTATTTGATGGTCTACTGGGTCGAATCCGGTTTGATAATACGAATAGGTGAATAGCAGTGATACTAAACAGGTCACTATGAACGGAAGGAGAAGCTCAATTGCAAATGTATAGGGAAGATTCAATAACCATTACCTTGTATGGCAAAGCAGATAATCAGAAGCCAAAGATAAGAGTTCCATAACATGATGATTATATGTGAAGGCAATATAAACATGTATCCAATGATACACATAGGCTCACACAATTTCAAAAGCATCTACCTCTCGCGCATTCACATGCACAAATGCCGGTTTGGGCGTGTATTACCGGGATATTAACAGAGAGATTGCTGCATTTCATGTATTATTTCAACTTGACTTCATTTGAAAGACACATTATGACCAGAATCCCATGATTTATACTGTATAACTAGAACACACTAGTTGCAGACAGCGTTAGATCAATACCAGTCAGTCACAATTGCGATTTGGATGAACTCTAACAACACTGATTAGAAGAACGAATAGATTTTGCGCACATTAGTTGGTATTTGCAGTGATTTATGTGGCAAATCTGCCATATGCATTCAATGTAATCTTGTTATTACTTGCACAATGTGTAATAAAGAGGTTAATTATTTATTCAGTTGCAGGGATTGTTCATTTCCAGTCAGCACCTCAAGCTGCATAATAATTATAATACTTTCCATGGTACTCTTTGCAATGATTGTATTTAACAACTTGCTTGTTAAGAGAAGAAAAATATTACGAAAACGCAACTCTCAACATTGAATTGATACATTCTTCACCATAGAAACAAAACTCACGAGGCGTAGCATATCGTTCCCGGATCATCAGCGATGACTTGACAATGGATTATCCCAATATATTTGATCTAATGTTATATTATAGTCATAATGGTCCTGCTGTACACTTACTCGAACACACCCATCGTAATCCAGCAAAACAAATATCACTGAAACGCATAAGAGTTATGTGAAGGTGCAGACTGCTTGCTTCGAATAATTATTTGCCATTCAATCATCAATCTTTAGTTAGATACACTTCAAGGGATATCCAGTAAACATGGTTTTACGTGGAAAAGTCTACGAAAATGAGCGCTAAAGGGAAGGAGCGAGATAAGCAAGTGTTCTTTGACCTTTCCAATAAATTGATATGATTAGTTAAGCCTAGACTGAGCATGGCATATATCCCACATATTATGATGTTATGATATATATTCCCTTGCGCTACAAATGTGATGAAACTCCATGCCATAATGAATCGCGAAAAGTTGTTCAGACATTGTATGTGCCAGAGGGTGCATCCATGCAGCATTTACAAAAATACTTCTGTTCCCTACCGCATATGGTATATAACTCACAAAAGCAACATCTTTATGCTCTTTATCTGTTCCAGAGAGCCATGAACACATAAGATATTCGGTTTTATCATATGTTTGTTCAAATGTTAATATGCTGGTTAAGGATATGGTGGACTTATTTTCTCCTTTTGTACGTTTGATGGCAATGATTACATTGATGTCCTAAGCTTCGTTTACCCTGAGTATGCGCAGGTCAGACAACTGCCATGCCATTCATATCTCAAACATAAGTATATATTAGCTTTTCAGTAACGTTTATTGCTCATATATGCTTCCATATAATATTTTTTAATGACGATATGAGTTCCATTAAGCGTCCATAGGCAGAGATATACTGATAGGGAGGACCATAAATATGTAAAGGGAGCCTTCTTTAGTAATATGTTTTGGTGCGGATGCAGTTAATTTGGTCACAAATCACATGCCAGCTGTAGTTTAGTGTACCGATTTAAGGAGGTTCAAATGCCTAACTCCCATTCAAGTGTCACAAAAGATTTGATCAATTAGCATTGTACATTCAACATATCAGTACATATTTGGTGCCTTTCTTGGCAAAGCAACGTTGACAAAGAGCGCTGGACGATTTCATTTCATTCCAGGTTTTGGCAAGTCAATGGACGCGACACACACACACATACAAACACACGTTCACATCTGCAAACATTGATCGTATGGATGGGTGCAATATTAAGTATTTCGCTATTATATTGTATTCAATAATGTATTTGCTTTAAATATCTGATCATTGATGAGTATTTGATAGTTTAGTCGTCATGGAAATTTACTTTTACGTTAAATGTGGTACGTTACCAAGACGGGAAGTATATATTCAGCGTACTTCAGGGTAAATATAACTTTGGAAAAGCAAGCACTGCCTCCCATTTATGTGCTGTTGATGTTCGCCGACCCCATGAGCTTGAGAGATTATTAGGGTTTGTAGGTAGCATAAGCGTAATAATGTAATGGATTAAAATTACTTTGTTGTGTATTTGCAAGGCACCAAATTGGTTGTAGCCATTGTCATTGGAATGATTCATGTCTTAACAAATGCATGCGCACCTCCATTTACGCATACGCATATATTATATGGTTTGAAATAGTGCCACATAAACTCATATTAAGATCATTCATGTGTTTGATGTACTGCACAACTAGTACATTCTTGTTGAGATTCATAAAAGCGAGCAGCAGGATACCTTAATTGTGCTTTAACTATAAGACCAGTTTAGTCAACTAGTAGAGTTTACATCTACTATAACCATATCTACTCAAAGATGAATATCACTGTAGATAAATGTATCTATTTTGAGTCTCGATAGAGAATAGCTTTGACACCAGAAAATTCTCAAAGCCTGGCCTATTTATTATATTCAATATGTATGGTTCGACATACGAACTATGCAGAATAGGTACAGTAAAACACAAAGTAAATGTCTTAGATTAATTGTCGCAATTCGTGAGGATTGTTTATCTTCGTAAACATTTTTACATGAGCCAAAATAGTTGCTTTGGAATATTCGGATATTTTCTTTGGTCCGATATGTTGAACACTTCGCCCTCCCCCAACTCCCAACCCCAGCACGCACAAGTTCACTCAACGCAAATCAAGTTTGTACATTTTAAGTGCAGTTGACCTTATGAAGTATTTATTAATGACGAAATGTACCAGATGAGTTGACAAGAGCAAGGTTACATAGCATATCTGCAACTGTTTACGTCAATACTCTGGTAATGCTGTCGTGATGTAGCATCATAAATAATGCATTATTATCCTGTAACATCAACGAAGACATCCTTTATTGTTTCGTTTATGGCATTTGCGGCTGCTATATAATCACTTACCAGTCAAATGCGTACAATGAACGACGTACAAGCAATTGTCATAAACAATGAAAGAGGTTGTGACATCAAAGGTATGTCCTCAATGAGCAAATAGAAGAGTATTAGCAAGAAAAACTTCAGAATTCGGCAAATGTTGCAACCATTGCCGATTGTCACAAATATTGTAATGTTGAGGGTGGGTAGTCATTGTGATAATTTGTAATAACCCCGCTGTATTAATAGTTAAAGAGTATTCTCATCATAAACGATTTTACTGCAAATGGACTGGCAAACGTGTGCTTTCAATGACGCTGTTACTTTTGAGAGTAAAGGTTGGAAGTGCAATTCGGTCAATCAACACCTTTGCTGTCATGTAATGCGCCGAAAATCCATTATTATCCTGAATATTTGAGGTTTGTGATATGAGGTGATATCAAGAGACATTTGCCATGGGATGATACAAAAGAATCCATCATTATTGTAAGTCACGTGTAGTCATGATATTAACACATGTGCTGTTTTCAATTTGCCACATATCTATTGGGAAAAAAATCTGAGCACAAGTTGCCAATGCAAGAATGAGCATGAATTGGTTAGGTGTGGCACACAACGCTTTTGCATTGGCTAGGCTTGTTATTAAACTTTAAAGGGTTTGTCATGTTTGATCAGTACATCATACAGTTTACCAGCAAAAAGTGATCTTATTCTGCATCAAAATAGCCAAATAACGATGACCTAAGTCTCCAAACTCAAAATCAAATATTCGTTGCTATAGTGTGCATGCCGTTTTTGGCCTAATGTTGATCATTGCATTTTTCTGAAATACGAGCAATTGCGTCTTTGTCATTGTGAGCATAAGGACAGGCAGAAGAGCCATCTGCCGATAGATTGTTAGTGGATAATTCACTCTCCACCTCCAATGATTGTGACTTAAACTATAATATCGATTTGGTTAAAATGGTTGACATGCCTATGGTAGGAAACAATTTACACCACTTGTACCAGTAAATATTAAGAAACAATTAAATGGCTAAACTTACCAAAACAAAGTTAATGACGTTATGGGTATGGGTGAATTTTGACTAGCAAATAGAAAATAATGATCGGTTAAAGTTGCAAAACAATTTAGCTACTCACAATGACGAGTCATATTATATATGATTTTATGTCAGCTTAACGAAGTTGTTCTAATGTTAGATAAATACTTTGAGGTGTGAAAGCACTGGGTCAAAGACCAACTGGTCTCCTAGCGCATGACGTATCGGTATGCATGCTTACGATATGCTTGCTTTCTAATTTAGCAACATTGCACGTATTTACTAAATTCAAAATCACCAAGAATAAATGATTCACAAATCACAAAACTTGACCGTTTGACGTGAGTGGACAACCCATCACTGCTTCTTAATCAGAAAGAGAGGTAGGCTTCTTATTGGCTGAAATGGGTGGTACACTCCCATCTGTTTCATTAGGATATGCATATAATAACCACTGACCCATGCGACATTATTATGTATTATATCAAAAACCAACCTGCATGACTCATTCCATCATCCAGTGATATGCATATTTGGAACTAGAATACTTTCCAATATAACCAGAATTGTCTCTTAGATCTTGGGACAATAACCTTATTTAACCACTATTTCCGCAGTGTTGGGACAAAACTAAAGTAGAAAGGCAGTCAATATTTTCAGGACAGCGGCTCTGCACTAGCCTCCGTTGCATATACCATTTGCATTGTGATCATACGTGCCCCGTATACAAACACCAGTATATTGTGAGGCATAGCAGTGAGTGACTACATATATCCCCCCAGGCCATAAACAGCTGAAAAGGGGTTAGGGAGACGATTAACTGGTGAACACTCATGTGAGGTAGAACCTCTCATTGGTAAGGTTCCAACTTACCAATGACAGGTTCAACCTTACCTGCGTTTCCACCAGTTGGGTGTGGGTAAATATTTTTCATGCTTGATTGCCGAAACACGTCTAAAGGCACGAGCAGGGGTACAATAGGGATACACAAAGCTGCTATCATAGCGTATGTGTTAATTGGGAGATCATCAAAAAGATCAACGTGGGTCTGGGGATGCTAAATAGCTAGCATCTCTTCGGCTTGATATTGCAATATATCATTCATTTAGAGATAAGATCTAAGTAGAAGATTAGCTAGCAGAAGGTCAAACTATGAAGCTGTTTCATTTGTTATCCTGTAACCGACCAAGAAGAGCGCGCTCGCATAGGCTTCCTAACCTAGTCCCCTGTCTGCAAGTCAGTAAATCTTCGAAATGCAACCGACTCCTGCTTCTACCAAGACGCCATTTGGTCAATATAAAACTGTTTTCATTTCATTTATCAATATACTGTGTCATTTATATTGACTTACATTCTAATATGGTCTCATTTCAACTAGCTATCATGAGGCAGTATTTTATCCAGTTGAGGTTGTTTCATCGATACCCAAAGGAAACGGGCCACTGCAACGATAAGTATATCGAAGGATCTCGGATTAATTTCGTTATTAAGCATGGCTCTTTGAGTACTTATGGTATACAACCTATATTTCAGTTAAGAATGCAAAGCAAGAAAGCAAAAACTATATCACCTTGCTTCCAAACGATTCGGAAATGATAAAACGTGGTTTTGCATGCATGGTGACTATATGGAGAACAGCAAACACCTGCCTACCTCGGGTAAACCTAAGATGGGGTCTTCATGTAAGATGATGCATGGTCCTCAGTCCTACGTGTGCTATGCATCATGTAAAATTAATGATTGTTAACGACGGAGAAACGACACGTTTACTTCAGATTTCAGTACCGTTTTAACTTTGATTCGTTAGTAACCGGAAGCGAACACATCGATATTTAAGGATTAGGTTTGCACTGTCTACGACAACAATTGGCGCATTTTTTTATGACTTTTGGACTGATTTTAACTATTTTATAAGCAATCGAAAGTTTGACGAAAATTGAACGAAGGAAAATTTGTTTCAACGCGTTTTGAAAAGACTAATATTGTGATGGCATTTTTCAATTATCAAAGTTTTATAATTAAATCAGCTTTAAGAAAGTGTTGATTTTTTTACAATTAGTTAATGTTTTGCAAAATTTAAAAGTTGAGAGATCAAAGCTGCCAAAAATTTTCGACCTTGTAGAAACTTTTTACCAATGCATTATCTTTAATTACATATATTCAGAAAATGTTTACAATTACATTACACTTTCAGAATATGTATATGTTTTAAAATCGAATTTTAAAGCGAAGAGGTATTAATCACTGAACTTCATTTATATGGCTGATTCCGAAGAGAAGATGGCAGGTGGAATCCGTATAAGGTACAGAAAATATGTTTATACCGAATTTACATAGCACCATTCCCAGTATTATGGGTGTCATGGATATAGACCATATAATAAGACATTACAAAGCGAGGTAAGCGAGGTCAGCAAGTTGACAAAATAACGTTATCGTACATAATGACAGAAACGAAAACACTAACTCTACGACTGGTGAGCACGAATTAGCTTAGCTCCGGTCATAACGGTAACATGAATTTATACCGTTACGATACGACGGTTTGAGCGCTTCATGAAAGAACACGTTTTGGTCTTCACGGTTTTGGGTGTTCCATTACGGATCCAAAAAGTAACATATATCAAGAGCCTGTACAACAAGCAATCTTCACGGTCCAAAATACTTATACCAACTCGACGACGCTATTCTTCAAGAAATGCCATCAATATACATTTATATAAAAGTCCAGATATTCTTCAAGAAATGATATCCAGATACCATGATCGCCATTTTTGGAAAAATATTGGGTCGCGTGATTTCCCGCCGCCTCATTTGCATTGCTGTAGCATCCTGGGGGGGCACTTGACTCTAACTCGGATAGGGGTGTACCGCGGGACCTCGAAAACCCGTACCTGTTGTACAAGTTGGGAATGGCAAAAAGTATATACCCCGTCGTACAAGGTATAATGCGAATGTATAAACCGTCGTACAAGACGAGAGGCCGAAAAAACATACCCGGTCGCGCGGCACATGTATAATACCTCTATAAACTTAAGTGACCCCCCCCGGGCTTAACGTTTGTCTTCATTCTGAACATGCGCGATGTACGTGGTCTTGAACTTGAAAACAAACATGTTGCTGTGTTTTCGGACTTTTTTACCGCTTACCTTCCCAATTGATCGGACTATAAATAATTACCATGGATGAAATCCCCCCCCCGCCGAAAAGGGATAAAATTGTCCGTAAAGCATCATTGCATTCTATAACTCCATCACTTGGGTATGTTTGGTGTTTGGTAGTTGTCTGAATCGATCTCAATTATTTTTCATTGCGTCGTTTTCTGAGAAAGTAAGACGTCTACTGACGTCTTGTAGGGCTAGAATTAGCTATAAAAGCATTCGTCGCCATCGACAAGTGTCACTGCGCATATATATATATATACATATATATATATATATATATATATATATATATATATATATATATATATATATATATATATATATATAATATATATATATATAGATATATATATGTATATATTTATATAAATATACATATATAAATATATATTTGTATATGTATACACATATATGTATTCACATAAATATATATATGTACACATGTATATATATATATAAATAAATATATTTATATATAAATATATAAATATATATACATATATTTAAATATATATGTATATATATATAATATATATATATATTATGTAAATATATAAATATGTATATATGTATATATATACATATATAAATTTCTTATATGTATATATGTTTATATATATATATACATTTACATATATATTTATATATACATATATACATATGTATATATAAATGAATATGTATATATAAATATATATATATACACATATATATTTATGTATGCATACATATATAAGTATACATATACATATATATATAATACATATATCGCATATATCTATATATATTTATATATAAATATACATGCATATATACCCGTGTAAATATATATGCATACATTTATATATGTGTATATATGTATATAGGTATATTTGATACATGTTGATATATATTGATAAATACATTTAAGTTTTCATATATGTACATTTTTTTTGTATACATATATATGTAGATATATAAACACACACACAAACATATATATATATACATACGTACATATAGATATTTATATATATTTATATATATATACATATATATATATATATATATATATATATATATATATATATTTATGTCTCTATATATATATATATATATATATATATATATATATATATATCTGCTCTATATATATATATATATATATATCTCTCTATATATATATATAGATATATATATATATATATATATATATATATATATCTATATATATATATATATATATATGTCATTTTCTGTGTTACCTCTAGTATCTTACCTGTAAGGCTTTGTACCTCATGTTTTTCGCAACCTTCAACACTATATTTCGTTGGTTAACACATTTGTTTTTGTGCTTAGAGTTTTAATAAGACTGCAGTGATATTTAGGTGTGCTGTAGCAACAATTATATATTAAGAACGTCGTGAAAAGCCAATAAACGAGTCCACACGAAAGAAAAATGGGATGCATGGGCCTGTTCCCGTCGAATTCTGGTCTTCTTGACTGCCATTCGACAGCAACGGTGAAAAAAACAATCCCTAGGTGATTATGTAAAATGGGTTCCAATATATAAAGGACGACGTTAAAGATGCCCATAGGACGACATACACACTGGCAGAGACCTCTCTATGTGGTCTGCTTCATATACCGAGAATATTAATGAGAGTAACACTTATCAAACGAGCCGTCAGAACTATCCTGTTTCCCTGGGAATTCAAATATGTTGGGTTGCAATGCAGCTAGTCCATGTTGAAGCCCATCGTTGAAGCCATGTGTCGCCGACTTTAGCTGAAACATTTTGTGAGAATATATGACAAAACCTATTTTGTCATTTGCAGTACCAAACAATTTATATGCGATGAAGCTATTAACAGAAGGAGTGCACGACTGGGCCAAAATTGAAGATATACATATCCACAATCCCAGCTCTCCCCAGAACACTTAAGTGATAACCAAGAACACTTAAGTGATAACCAATATATATAGATATATATATAGATAGATATATAGAGATATAGATAGAGAGAGAGAGATATAGAGATAGAGAGAGAGATAGAGAGATATATAGAGAGATAGAGAGATATAGAGAGATATATCTCTATAGAGAGGCAGATAGATATATATATATATAGAGAGAGAGATATATATATATAGATTATAGAGAGATATATATATATATCTATCTATCTGTATATATATATATATATATATATATATATTATGTATATATTTATATATATATATAAATAAATATGTACATATATCGATATATATATATATCGATCTATATATATATATATATATATATATTTATTTATATTATATTATATATATATAAATATTTATATATGCATACATATTTATATGTATATAAATATATATATATATTTATATATGTTTATATATAAATATATATATATATATACACATATATATATATATTTAAATATATATGTATATATGTAAACTTCTTGTTCGAATTATCATTATACATTGCCATGTTGCTAGGGTGTGATGTTATATTACTGGGTAGGTCATTGTGGAATCGACGTTGAACATTTTAACTATGCCCCTATCCAACGTGATATGACCATAAGAATTCTGAGAGGTCACAATGTCGACCACAGTCAAAGTTACCCAGTCAGGTGCGTTTAGCGCTAAGTACCACCTGTTGTAACGCTCTTGCAGTGGTTGAATGTTGCCATTCTAAATATCGTTTTCGTCAATATATATAATGTGAAATCTCAGATACCAGCATTGAACGCGAAATGATTTTTCGTGACCAAATCAATTATGCATAACGTGGTAACCGCGTTACTCCAGAACCACTTAACTGACTGCCTTTGTGATACCGTTATCGATCGCATAAGAGATAGCAGTAATTAGGGTATTTTCTTTATGCATTTTCTATTGAACACTTGCACCCTTTCCACAACCTAATCCACATTAATGCTTCTCTTGAGTGCATCACCAGAATTACAAAGAGTAAGGGTATCACTTGCTTTTGTGTCTAGACAATAGGTCAAAATAAGCTAAGAAATGTAATATAAATGGCCAGAATCCTCAACAGCACGGAAATAAAGATCAACAAAATAATTAACAATTCACAGCCAATAATTGAGATCTGTATTATTGAATGGATAAAAGTGGCATTGGATGTATCAAGTCTGAATTAAGGCAATATAAAATAGAAATGTATCCTGCCCGTTCGTTATAAACTAATCAGGAATCAATCACTATTCATATGATGCTATCAACATCGGCTCATGGTCCAATAGCTCCAATGTAAGTACTGACTTCAAAAGTAATAATCCTGTGGATCATATATTCTTACAAATAATATACCGTCACATAGCGGCTTAAACACAAGTCTTCGATTATGATATCACAGCATATTTCAAGGACAGCGCGCCCGGCTCTAATATAACAAAAACACTCTTCGGAATACTACTGGGTGCATATATCTTATAATGTAAAAACAAACCAGTTGTATAACAAGAAATACACGGATGTGTCGTAACTTGCCTGCTCTATTTCATATGTGTGGCATTCAAATATGGACATTCCCTTGTAAGTTGCAATTTGCACTTATTTATACGAATCGATGTCGTACCCTACATCGTTATTACTAATTTGTTGTTTTACGAGTTTTGCGGACAGCATTATATACGCACGTTAGAGTGCATTCAAAATTATATTATTTCTACACGACGGCATCTCGTTAGTTAGTGTAGCAAGGGAAGTCCGAATTAATAACAGTTCATTGCACACCACCAGTACATTTGTCAGAGTTGATTATATTTTAACATTTCTAAGAAACTTTAAAGAGTACAGTAACAACCCATAGAACACCCGCAGACCACCCGTTAAGCATGTAACCCGAGGCCCGAAAGCAGATGTGGTTTACGTAGATCATCCAGAGTTGTGCAGTTTTCTCGTGCTCTTCGCTTTTAATATCAAATTTGAAGTTTAAACTCCTTTGGATGTAAGAATAGTTTGCGTCTAACCTTTGGTAGTGCCCGCAATGATAAACATGTTCACTTGAAAGTGTTTCTGGAACCTAAAATCATAATAAGGCATTCGACAGGAAGAATCTGCCGTCTGTGGCATTAGTTTTTAGCAGCGTCCTGAGGTTTCGTAAGTGTACTTGTACAAGGTAATAACAGCTTTCCGTCATCGCTAATGCAGACTCCATGTTTCTGATCACATGTGCGTTATCAGTCTATTTCCGATGTGCATCGCTACATCTGTCTAAAGTGAATGAAAGACATGCTTCTGTCATGAAACGTTACTCATTAATGTCTTTATCGCACCATCGTAACTGACATTCAGCGTTTTGCAACCCAAGCTCGGCTGCCACTTTGTACGAACGATAGCGCATTTATGCTATGTTAAAAGGTACAGATGTGACAATACAACATTATGGCGGCCATATCATATTTTTTTATTTTGCTCCACTTAATCAATAAGAACGACATGCAATTTTCTTTGGATTTCCACAAAAAACCTGATTTGGCTCTTGTGTTTTCAAGAAAATATGTCTCGAAAGACGTGAAACTTCGTCCAGCGGTATAAAACAACACAAAGTGTGAAATCAAGTAATTTCGTTTGTTCTGTTAACGATGGGACAAACAGTAGAACCTGAAAAGGAGAAGTATAGCTTGCGCGATGGACATTCTCAGATAGTGGCTTGTACACCTCGTTTGATAAACTGTGATGTAAAGCTATTATATCACAAGATGAGGTGGACTGTGATGCTCGGAATTCGTTTAATTATATTTGTATGAGCTATATATGCCGAATAAATTTAAGTATTACTGTCACGTATAAACATGGTCACTCCTCATTGCAGTATATGAGCCCGTATTTTATATTTGGATGATAACCAGTCCAAATGGACGACCGAGAAGACGCAGCTGCTCGTAATGACTCACTTGTGAATGGACCATTCGACGATTTATGGCCTTTTACCTTCGCAGCATAGAGTAGTATTGGGTATTAAATGCGAGGATTAATCATTGCATAGCTGTGACTCTGTGACTACTTAATACCCTTATGGGTGGCGATATACTATTCGAAAGAAATACGTTCCTGGCTAATTCATGCTACCCTCGAAACTAAGAGGTGTTTTGTTGAATTCTGTTATAATGCGTGACATTCAAGTTTAAGAAGTATGTAACCATTGTAATAAGTTTGCCTTCCCTAAATGAATGGTTGCAAAAGGGCTTCTTTAAAGGTAGTTTATTATTCCCATTTTAAGAGATTTCTTTTACAAGTGGTGATTGCCCAGTAATTATTAACTAGTCAGAGCGCATCCATGTGACTTTCTCCAATTGCGGCGGCGGAACCATGGTAGCAAGCCTTAATGTTGCCGTATATCGTAGTTATCTGCTCTGCTAGACCAGGCTAGCGCCGAGACGCCTATGAATGGATTAGCCGTGACCGCAGATATGTAGTTGATGGGTGTTGGTCAAATTGATGATTCTGCTAATTCGTTGTGCGGATGATCCATCGTACTTTCTGCTCATGCATGATGTATCTGTTTGGATAATTATGCAGGTCTTGAAAGAGAGTAGTCAGAGAGTCATGTAGCTGGTGGAGGTCCGGTATATATCATGTAATCCCGATCGATATTCTATAATGCTTGCCCTTATGATAGGTGCAGACGCGTATTGAGTAATGAATTGCTCCGGCATGGGAGGCTGGCTACTCAACCATCATCAAAGCAAGTTTTGGTGCAGATGAAAATCGCGATCACGCACAGCTGCCCAGTTAAGGTTTTTTGTCGATTCATCATAAAATCAACTATTTTATTTGGCATGTTTTCAATATACCTTGGAAGAAATAATTCCGAATTATATACATATATATATATATATATATATATATATATATATATATATATATATATATATATATATATATATATAAGCAGACGTTGGGTCAATGCCTCACCCTTTCCCATTCGTACACGAAATCTGTGTCTTTCACTCGGGACAACATACGACAGGCTTATATCATATCCCACGCTGAACCTATCCATTTGTTGCCTGCAGGGTCAGCCATCCTATGCCTGATGAAGTGATGTACGGATGTAAAAAAGATACGGTCTCAGAGTAAAACTCTTTGTAATAAATTAACTCCGAATGCTCCCAGCTCTTAAGCTTGCAATAGCTGATGGTTACAGGAATGGCACTATGATAAGACGATTGACACTAACTTATATGACCATCATTCAACTAAAACAGCCTTGATTTGAAATGTAATTGCCAGAACTGTCTTGTGCACAATAACGTATATTAAAGAAAATAATATAATGGCTTTCGATGGATCTAGGCTTCAAAATTATGACTATGCGTTGCAAATGGGCAAATAGGATAGCCATTTGACACTACGTTTGAAGACGGACAATCAATATTATCACTTGGACAAACGAAGCATCAAAGTTAACTGCTGTTGTTATTATTCTCGCACACCTTGTCTAATTGATGTCTCACGCATTGTGACGTATCGTAAGGCACGATCAGACTACGCTACGCAAGGTGACGATTAACCAAGGTATATGTACCTCACACCATTGTTAAGATAATGACGACAACGTTCATGGTAATTACATCCAAATATAAAGTATAGTTTCAAGTATAATCAGTTTTCGCTTGTGTTGCTTACAATTTATTGTTCCGGTCACGATTCTTAGAAGGCTGCAAGGGTTGGCAGTTGGCGTGTTCTGTCATTATCAATTGTCATGTGAAACATTAGCCACGGACTGTGTCCCCTCCTGTGGTCCTGGTGGACTCACCATTAGATATATATCATATATAGCCTCATACTGAGCGCTGCCCACTCTCGCCTGATGCCCTACGGAACAGGAATGCGATGAATGAGGACAGGGTGCTACTTATATATGGAATATACACACACATATATATATATATATATATATATATATATATATATATAGATATATATATAGAGAGATATATAGAGATATATATATAGATATAGATGTCTATATATATATATATATTTATATATATATATATATATATATATATATATATATATATATACATATGCATATATGTTCATATATATATGTACATATATATATACATACATATATATATTTATATATATATATATATACATATTCATACATACATATATATATATGCATATATCTATAAATACGTATGTACATAAATGTATATATATATATATATATATATATATATATATATATATATATGTATATATATATATGCACATATATATATTGGTATATACATGTACTTATATATATATATATATACACATATATATATATATAAATATACATATGTTTACATATATATGCATATATATGTGCATATATATATGTATATATACACACACAAGCACACACATACACACGCACACACACATATATATATATCGACATATACATATATAGACGTATATATATACGTATATATATATGTATATATATTCATATATATATATAATATATATATATATATATATGTATATATATATATATATGTACATATTGATATATATGTCCTTATATATGTACAAATATATATGCCTGTATATATATGTATATAAATGCTGACGTTCGCATATAACTAACAAATATTTGATGAATGCACTGTGTAAGCAACCTGAAGATAGAGCAGCTATTGTTTCATATGCATTGCATATTGCAATACTTGTTAGAAACCAACTGGCGAAATCTTTATAATTTTCCTGCAAATGAGGCCTATTTACCTTTCCCCCAGATAACAAGCCGCCAATGGTGCAAACACTTTGAGAGAATTACCGATCAGCCTGCTAGAAACAGTAGATTGAATATGCACAGTGATGGAGATGATCCGAACAGTTGCTATGGTGATTCAGGTCATCCTCTACCAACCTAATTGAAATCTGTTGACATTGGTGAGGGTATTGGAAAATCAATTTGCTTTGTTGATTACAGGGTTACCATCTGGTTAAACCACCGAAACATTTCCTCTTAATTCCTCTCACATAGGTATGGGAAAATGGTTGTTATAAAAGCCGCAGAATTAGGGTCAACTGAGGGTTGTATCTTCCGATATATAGCTTTTGACAGTTAGGCTTGCGGTTTTGATGCTGAACAGATACCGGAAAGGGGCCAAATTGTATTCGAGGATAACATCGAAGCAACTAAATAATTATTGAGTGGTGCTAATGGAATCTGCATCTCTCAAGCATTTTATGAAACAAATGCTTCCCTCAAATATTCACAAATAATTGACCGATAACAAATACAAACAACAGATACAGTCGTAAATTAACATTAAGCATTGTCGCCAACACGAATTGAATTAGGGGCTCTTTCTCATTAAGTGGTTGGATGTATTCATCGTTGATAAAGTTCCGAAACCATACTGCTGCCACACTTTTCATTCTATACCAAGCAATGATGATATTCTCTGCCAATAATTACCATTTAGATTAAGCTGATTTTGCCACTGGTTTTGGTTTTCGTTTGAAATTCAATTTAATCCCTAATGAACACTTACCTTGTTGATATCGACCATCATATCGATTTGCGTGTAAGTTAGTAAGCCTAAGTAAACTGAAGATATCACGGCTGTAAATGTTCGGATATTGAAAACAACGTGACAAAACACACAAGGTGTTGTTATTGGATAAATCCATTCTAACATTTATCCGCGAAATCTCTTACATTATATCAGAGCCAATCGCTCATGCTTGAAGAAATAATTGCGTTTGTTGTCAGTGAATGCATCGTTTGCACAAGTAATATATAGTTCATTGATGTTAGTGTAGGATATTAGGATAAACGTCCATTCTTCTCACTTTGATCCACTCAAACGTGTATAAGGATGACCGGATATTGAACGATTACTGAATTATTGTAAATTGCATACACTATGGGACATGTTGAATAAGTCTTTCATTAACAACTGACAGCTGCTGTAAATATGGCTGGCCTCCATTGATTCCCTGGAAGAAAATAAACAATTAACTCAAGTAGGGGTAGGCCATAAGATTAGGCCTATTGTTTGCAATCATGATCACGGCAAAGCAAGCTAAAGAGATGCCCTTAAAAGCATACCGATAATTGTTGGCAGCGATGTAACGCAATTCAACAACGTATGACACTATTTGCTGGCTGTGCTCTCTTAAGCCCATGACTTGCTTACATTAAATTCCTTCTTCGTCATTTCAAGATTTGGCAAAAACTAGCCAGAAGTTAATCATAACGGCATTGACGCTCTCTGGAGCACAGATGTTGCACTCAACATCAGCCAGATACCTTGACAATCAAAGGGAAAATGTAATGCTCCAGGACACACGTGGTTGAGATAGCAATGAGCCAAGATTAGACCGTACACAGTCGGTTGGTATACTACGTTATACCTCCAAGTAAATGACCCGTATTGCCCATAACGCGGACTATATGTGAATAGAGATTGCGTTGTTTTATCAGCTTCTTACAGAGACTATGGGGACTTAGTACTCCTCCTTTGTAGGAGCGCCATACATAAAAACAACAAAACCATAACAATTAACATGAATGCACACAACTTGAACATCCATTGTTGACGCTTCAAAGTGTATGTCATGCACATGAGATTTTACAAATTTGATTAACGTAATAAACATACTTTGTTCAACGGACTATTGCTTTATCCTCTATGCATAATTGCTATCCCTTCACGAATTGCAGTTAATTGTTGCCGAACTAGCATTATAACGTTCTTTGTACGGTCAAATCCATAGGCTGAGTATAATCGCCAAACACAAGACGTATAAAATTAATTATGGCCTAAACAAGTTGCTTTCCAAGTTATTGCTTGAATCGTCTATAAAACTACATCCTACTAGACCATGTGTAAAAAGCATTAATGACCCGACCACGGTTTTGTTTCCTTTTCGAAGTTAAATGTCCTATGCAAATACCGTAATTTATATGGATTGGTGCAATGATTTGCATATCTTGCTTTGCCTTTTCCATCCTGATTGCATTCATAATCTCGGTTGTGTATACAGTCCCTATGTTATATAAAATATCACTCGCGTGATCAAAACCACAAGTTGCTAATTGTTATCTGATGGTATCAAGATAAGTACAGCTCGGGTGCTTGTTAAGAGTGTATGCTACAATAGTCATACTATGTTTTGCATATAATTCAAACTGTGAATTGTAAACCCAGAATAAAAATCACAACAGTGCGCTCGTTGTTCGTGAAACATATGATATGACAGGTTATACTTTAAACTACATCGTAAAGACAGTATGGTTATACGGAATCTTGGTGATTTGCAGGGCAGGCTCAATATTTGTAAATAACTACTAATATCATTAATTACCCCCGGGATGGCCAATTTCTCTGTTAGGCATACGTTGTTTCTTTGAATAGCTATATGGGATTTGCGAGGATCGGTATACGATGGAAAAGTTCAATATTTTGTACAATGTTACTTGATATTCCAATGTGACCTCTTAGTTGCTGTACTCATGTGTGCCTCATACGTAACGGAATACAACCAACACTGTACAATGAGAATGCTTCGAGAAGTTGGTGAACAGGGCTCTATGTGTCACGGCGCAATCGCGGGCGCCACTGATCACTCCCTTGCGCGGTGACTTTCTGTTCGGTTTCGTTCGCGGAATCCAAAGTACCTCGCTTGGCTAGGGACGCTAAGTGTCGTTTCTTCACATTTCCATACAGCTTTACGAATGTATGATTATTCAAAGGTAGTCTATATGACCTTTTTAATAGGTATATTTATAACTCTAGCAGTTGAGTATGTTCTGTTTTTGCTTTTTATACTTTTTGGGTATTCGATAATTTGAAACTAGCTGAAAAATTACCGTACAGTTCATCTTTGCAATCACTCGATTTACATGTTGAAAATGAAAAAGTACAGATGTAGTAGTATTCGAGTTCTATGTCTAAGGTACCCTCAATATGAGGTAATCTAGTTTTTCAACATGTAATTTGTCGGTCGAAAATGTAGTTTGTATGCAAATGGGGCAGTAAGATGGTGATGTGATATTTTCATATTTATCAGTAATGCGCATTATTGATACGTTCATACAATGATTGCGCCCACGATCCAAATCAATTAATTACTTCTGGTATGGATGACCCGGATTTGATCACGGGAGGTCCAAATTAACTTTATGTCCGATTGATTGTGCAAATAATAGAAGGTGTCATGCTTGTATTCTAACCCTGCACAATATGCCCCATAGGATTCTAGTAATCAATTTGAATATGCCATGTGATGTTGATCATAGGTCAACCCGCACCAATAAGTATGTCGAGCTATTGTCCGTCGTTAACTCAGTTATAATGTTTTGCATTGATGTTGATAATGTAATTATTGGAGGAAACTCAAACACTGACTTCACTCAAACCAATTCCCCACACACTGTTGCCCTGAAGGCATTGTTTGAGCAGCAATGTTTACTCCGTTGCGACTTGCTGGATAATAACTAGATTTTACTTATGAGAGTGATATGTCACACCTAAGACCAACATTAGATCATGGTTTGGTGTCCGAAAGTCTTATTTCATCAATATCACCTTCAATTTATCCGACCACAATCAAGTACTTGTAAGGATAGATATGCATGTCCCACAGGTGGTTAATGATGAACGTTCTTCTGCTAATAGACCCAAATGGATGTACAAAGATTGATTGCAATGACCATAACGAAGATATTGATCATTATTATAATAAAATCGGGAATGCATGTGTCAGAGCAGCAATCTAATTTATACCTGGGAATAAGAAACGTAAACACCGGGCTGGCTGGGGTGAACGGGTCACACAGCTGAAAGCTAAATCAATATTTTGGTTTCGACTATGGGTGGAGAACCGGTGTCCCACAACAGGCATTCTTAGGGACATCAAGAGTAAAGCAAAGCGGGATTATAAAAAGGGCATCACGGTTCGTGATTAGAAATCAAAACAAACTAGTGATAGAATGGTCGGAATTTCTTGAATGAAGTAAGGAAGAAGCATTGCAAATCAAAGTCAACCGCGTCCGTAAATTGTGGCGTTCACGGCAACGATGATATGCAATTTCTTTGAAGTTGGATATGAAATACTTAACAATAATGTTTTTTATAGCAAGTCTGCAATCGAGGCACTAAATGAATTCTTGGTTCGTGATGTACGTTCTGAGTGTGCAGGCGGCTCTTTGTATGCTGTCGACATATCACAAGTTAGGCAGGCAGCTTGTAAGCTGAAACAAGACGGTTTTTGTGAAATTGCCTCCAATCACATACCGAATGGATGCGATGAGTTTCTCAAAACCCTAACGTATGATGCTAAATCATGCACGTACGCCTCGTGGTATGCTAACATACTGCTGAACATCTTGGATCCTACATAGGAGGGTATTCCGAAAAATTGAATATGGATGCTGCATGTTGTGATCTACTGTCGAAAACTGATATACTGATGTCACTGTTGTGTAAATGTTCGTGACACGCGATTTGACAATTATGAATCTCCACGTTGGGCGTTATCAGACAATCCCTTTAAAAGCTTGTGCTGTACATGACGCAAATGTATCCACCATGTCTGGAAACTGCACCCTAGAACTTGTATATTTCTCTTTTAGCTGGATGGCCCCCTCTGAAAGAACAATTAATGTTGTGATGTATACATTTTTGTTCCAACAGTCTGAATAACAAAATTGATCTTGTACCGGCGGTAAGTTAATTATGTTCTTAAAGTAATTCTAATGTCGCCAATAATATAGGATATTCTATGAGTATTATCATATGTCTGTACCATGCGTACGAAATAAATGCTATTATCATTGTTGTTATTATTATTATAATTATTATTATATAATTCTGGGTTATTAGACGTCTGAAGGGCATTTCTGTATTGGCATGATTTAAAGCATGATCAGTAACCAATTATCTACCGCCGATCACATTCACTGTGGAATGGCCATATTAGTCCACTCGTGAAAGGCCAGGGTATTTAGGATCAAGCGAACGTTGAAGGATGGGTAAAGGGTCGTGATGAAATGAAAACAGCATATCTGTTGCGATGACTAGCTTGAACGAGCATGTTTTCATCACTTATATAGTTTCTCGGCATTTGGGATTACATATTCCATAATATAAATAACCTACTAAAGGGACCATTTTACAGGTTTCTATCTGTTTCGTTTGCGTTATTATTGGCTGGGTAGACAGCGTATCTGAAACTTGATATGGATATAAGGACACTCAACAGAGTTATTGACACATTTTGCAAACAGCATATAGGCGCCAGCATCTGGAGGCGATGTGAAATCAGATCAGCATGAGCACTTACCAGCCTCGTCAGTGAACACATGTTTCTGCACATTTTCGTTTCAGAAATTTATTCTTCATTATAATGAACACAGCAATGCTATTGTGTGTTGACTATTGGTACTATTGTCGAAATGACGTTTCTGGACATTGCTTTGTGACCAAAAAGGAATATAAGCAAATGTAAGAATAATTGTTGACTTATTATATCGAAGTGTACAACGGGACTCGTCATGACAGTCTGTTTAATGACAGGTCACTTTCCGATTGTACGTAGCTGTAGCGAAATGCAGATAATGCTTATGGTTGTTCCCAACATTAATCTAGTCAACATGAGACCGCAAATGTAATTTTTACAAGATTAGGAACGGTCTCGGTTAATTCGCGGGTAATAATGCTACGAGAGAGGTAGCCGTTTATGATTCGATTTCCTGACAATAATTAACCGAGGGCCTGTACATATATATATATATATATATATATATATATATATATATATATATATATATATATATATATATATATATATATATATATATATATATATATATATATATATATATATATATATATATATATATATATATATATATATTCATTACGTTTATACCAAGTTAATCAAATATTGACACTAAGTTCATGCATTCACCACCATGGCAATAGATAGTATAAATAAGAATAATAAGATATCGTCTTTTTTAAAAGTCTGTGCAGAGCTGAAAATATGCTTGTAAAACGTTGTCAAAGTAATTTACATTCATGTTACTCAATTAGTAGGTGGCGGTCATGTCGACCACTGTAAATAAAATCGCCAGAATAAAGAGTAAAGACTTTATTCCATGGTACGTTCTGTGGAAAAGAAACCACTGAGGGACCATTGGCTGCCTAAAACAGAACATTTAAATGCTCTACCACGTGTGTCACATAGGTTGAAGGCTAGCTTGTTCCCATCAACTTGTTACACCATAGCAATCAAATGCATAAAGTATGCCGATATTATTTCATCACACACATACATACACACGCAAACACACACACATATGTATATGTATATAAATTTACCTATATATATATATACGTATATATATTTATATATATATAAATATATATATATATATATGTATATATATGAATAGATATGTATATATATATTCATCTATATATGTATATTAAAAATATATACATATGTTTTATATATATATATATATATATATATATATATATATATATATATATATATATATATATATATATATATATATACATATATATGTGTGTGTGTACATTTGACATGTCAAAAATGGCTTGTGGTATTACAATGTATCTTAAATTTACGGAGTTAATTTTCATTGTTCTGCTTCTGCCCCGTCATTAACCCACTGTATGGTCTCGATTTGGGTTTAACACCGTCGATAACATTGCCTAGCCACATCAATGGATCATACTTAATTTTTTATACGACATGTTTGTTTTGCCTGGTGCAATGGTCTATTACTTTACTTCCGAAAAATACTCATCCCTTTGAATAATTTAACGCATATCGCTCTATGCTACAACAAAATAATCACTAAAAATCACTTTTATGGCCTTTCACATTTGCCATGCACATGTGAGTCATCATAAGCAGATGTGTCCTTGATGTATATATATATATATATATATATATATATATATATATATATAGATATATATAGAGAGATAGATAGATATAGAGATAGATATAGATATATAGATATATCAGAGAGAGAGAGAGAAGAGAGATAGAGATCTAGAGATATATAGAGGTGTGTGGGTTTGTGTATAGACATATGGAGAGAAAGAGAGAGACATAGAGGGATCCTAGACATTTATGAGATACTAGACAGAGATATAGCCTACAGATAGAGAGAGAGAATAGAGAGAGATAGAGAGAGAGAGAGAGATATAGAGAGAGAGAGAGAGAGAGAGAGAGAGAGATAGAGAGAGAGATAGATAGAGATAGAGAGAGATGAGAGATAGAGATAGAGAGATAGAGGAGAGAGAGAGAGAGAGTCTAGATAGAGAGAGAGAGAGATATCTCTCTCTATCTCTAGGTAGAGAGTCTCTCTCTCTCTCTCTCCTCTCTCCTCTATAGAGATCTCTAGATATCTCTCTATAGATAAAGATAGAATATCTCTCTATATATATAGAAATATATATATATATATATATATATATATATATATCTATATATATATATATATATATATATATATATATATATATATATATATATATATATATAGCAGACCAAGAAGTTTGCTTAAATAAGAATGCAACGGCTTGTTTGGTATTCTCGTGGACTTTTCAGTGTCGCCGTTCGGGACGCAAAAAATGATTATGATCAATTGATGGGAATGGAGTGCCTAGACATTCATTGGCAAATGTCGTCATAAGCAGATAAAAAGGGGTATGTTTAGTTTGCGAAAGTATTTTCGCATGAAACAGTGGATTTTTTAACCCAGTGTAAGCCATAACGACACTCATGGAGGGTGGCATCAATAAAGAAATATACATAGTAAATATTTAACGAAATACCAGCCATACTTTGTGCTTCATGTGATAATTTTGGCTTGTAGGCTCTCTGAATGAATAGCAGCCTTCATAATATAACGGCACCTCCTCACTTTTGTATTTGTTCATTTTATCGCAACCCCTACGATAGTGTTTTAATTATAGATCCATATCAATTGATGACTTTGATAGTCTGCCAATGGTTGGTCTAATCCCGAAGGTGGATTATTGAAATTTGCAAATACATTGAATGCATGATAAGACGCTTACACTATTAGTAAAATTATTACCTATATTAACATGTGCTGTTTGTCAAATTTAATTTTCCAATGTAACAGCCATACGCATATGTCCAACAACTACATTTGCTGTTTGTCTGATTTTCAAGCCCAGCCCGGTTGAATGTATGTAATATCAATCATATATGCTTGTTTACCACTTTGCGCTATTTCTGGAAAATACTATCAATCTTCGGTCAAAAGACGCGTTCCGTAAACATCAAAGTATGTCCTCGGGTGAAGGTCTCTAGTGCCCAATTCTGTTTGCGTCCATATTCATGCACCTTTTGCAGACGACCATATTGGGATTTAACACGATATGCCGTGTAGGGTGAATACTAAGTGTTTGTCTGCATAAAAACGCTAAATGTATGCTAATTTAACCGGATGGGCACTGTACAGACCTGCATCTTTGTCGACATCAGCCCAAGTAAACTTTGATTCATAATGTTGTTCACTGCTACCGCATAGCACATGACAATAGCGTCCAGTATGGTGTGATGTAACGCAATGCTGATTATTGAACATTATTATTATTGTTAGCAAGGTTGATGTTTGCGATTGCTGTGTATATTGTGCAGTGCATACCAACTATCGCAGATAAGAATCAGAAGCAGAAGGCAATATTTGGTGCTCTATGCAGCGTATAGAACTACATGTACATTACATTATAGTGTATTCGTATTGTCAACGTTTTTGAGCATTCACAAATACTGCAAAGAGTTTGCTGTTTGTTGCTACGTCAGAGTACACCTTCATCAGGAATAGCGAAAGAAAACACGGGTTCGGTAGTAATATATATATATATATATATATATATATATAGATATATATATATATATATATATATATATATATATATATATATATATATAGATATACATATGAATATATATATATATCCATATATATGTCTATATATATATGTCTATATATATATATATGAATATATATATATACATCTATATATATGTCTATATATGTCTCTATATATATATATGTATATATACATATATGTATATATATATATATATATATATTTATATGTATATATATATCTTTTATGTATAAATGCCATTGAAAAGTCGATCAGTTTGTTTTATGTAGCTGTATTATCTCGTTACAGAAGAGCCGTAGTATGCGTATGTTTTTTTGTAGATGTCTCTGTGTTAGTTTTGTTCATTTTCAGGCGGAGGCCTTTTTTGGTAACCTTTGCAATGTTGGGGATGATATGTGATAACTTGCCTGTCTTGATGGGATTGCAAACTGGAATCCGGAACTTAAAAGCTATGTTAAGCTTCTTATGAAAATGTCATGTCCTGTTTGTGGCTAAATGATATTCGGAATGTTGACTTATTATGAATTAATTTTATCTTCTATAACTACGGTACATGGTTCGCGGGATTTACAGAGAAAAACCTCAAAAAGAGGATGATATTCTGGTCCCAGTTTTGTTATTGAAAACATGATAACGAGCCGATAAATCCACTTAAATGATTAATATTGACATTATCAAATTGATATCATCATACCGTACCACGTACATAGACGAATGAGAAAACCTTAATGATTAATCACATGTGAAGAACTTCGTTCCTTGTATCAGATCTAATGCAACGATGAGTTTTGTGCAAATACTCTTTAGAGCTCGTTAGCTGTCTGGATATTGCATGTGAGTGGATTTTTGTACATGGTACAATAGTGCAATCCACGGATTACAGAGACTGCGTAGATTAATGTTACCCGCTACCAATGTAGACGCTGTATATAACTTATGGGAGCTGTATATTTCTGCACAATAATATTCCAACCACAATCCCCAAATTTTATCGCCAATCAAGCACGCAAATATCCAGACATGGGCTCAGATGCTATTAATAGAGCATTTACGTACCATGAAGCCAAGCATTACAGTCATTCCCTCCAATTACGTCAATATATTACCCTTTTGTTGAATCAACAAGCGAAAAAAAAGCCTTGTGATTTATATCAGCAGATAAGCGCCTGTGGGAATAGCCATTGGTAACAGCATACTTTTCCTTGTAGATGTACCTTGATGGAAGTGTAGTGTGTGACGTGACAACACTGCGTCGGACATAGCATACTTATAAGCACATTGATTCGATTCTCATTGAAGGAAGTGTATTAAGAAACAGCCAACGGTTTGTAACATATAACCAAAAATGCAATTGCAGTCCTGGCTATTGGTGTTATGCCATGCGACATGCGTATAGAACCAAAAGCCATAGTAATCATCTCTGCTTCAGGAATATAATTGTAGGTGATAAAAGACCCCCACCCTGCATTTAGCTTTACTGTAATAGGGTGGATTGCTTCAGGGTGCTCGCTTTAGAGTAGCATTTGATATTGCCATCTCTGAAGCATCGTTTTTGCTGATATGGTGTCATAAAGTATGGATACAATCAGCGATCATGTTTTTGTTAGTCATAAGCCTCTGAATTGTTCCGGTCACGATTCTTAGAAGGCTGCAAGGTTGGCAGTTGGCGTGTTCTGTCATTATCAATTGTCATGTGAAACATTAGCCACGGACTGTGTCCCCTCCTGTGGTCCTGGTGGACTCACCATTAGATATAGATCATATATAGCCTCATACTGAGCGCTGCCCACTCTCGCCTGATGCCCTACGGAACAGGAATGCGATGAATGAGGACAGGGTGCTACTTATATATGGAATATACACACACACACACACACATATATATATATATATATATATATATATATATATATATATATATATATATATATATATATATATATATATATATATATATATATATATATATATATTATATATTTATATATATATATACATATGCATATATGTACATATATATATATACATACATATATATATATATATATATATATATATATATATATATATATACATATTCATGCATACATATATATATATGCATATATCTATGAATACGTATGTACATAAATGTATATATATATATATTTATATATATATATATATATATATATATATGTATATATATATATGCACATATATATATAGGTATATACATGTACTTATATATATATATATACACATATATATATATATATATAAATATACATATGTTTACATATATATGCATATATATGTGCATATATATATGTATATATACACACACAAGCACACACATACACACGCACACACACATATATATATATCGACATATACATATATAGACGTATATATATACGTATATATATATGTATATATATTCATATATATATATATATATATATATATATATATATATATATATATATATGTACATATTGATATATATGTCCTTATATATGTACAAATATATATGCCTGTATATATATGTATATAAATGCTGATGTTCGCATATAACTAACAAATATATGATGAATGCACTGTGTAAGCAACCTGAAGATAGAGCAGCTATTGTTTCATATGCATTGCATATTGCAATACTTGTTAGAAACCAACTGGCGAAATCTTTATAATTTTCCTGCTAATGAGGCCTATTTACCTTTCCCCCAGACAACAAGCCGCCAATGGTGCAAACACTTTGAGAGAATTACCGATCAGCCTGCTAGAAACAGTAGATTGAATATGCACAGTGATGGAGATGATCCGAACAGTTGCTATGGTGATTCAGGTCATCCTCTACCAATCTAATTGAAATCTGTTGACATTGGTGAGGGTATTGGAAAATCAATTTGCTTTGTTGATTACAGGGTTACCATCTGGTTAAACCACCGAAACATTTCCTCTTAATTCCTCTCACATAGGTATGGGAAAATGGTTGTTATAAAAGCCGCAGAATTAGGGTCAACTGAGGGTTGTATCTTCCGATATATAGCTTTTGACAGTTAGGCTTGCGGTTTTGATGCTGAACAGATCCCGGAAAGGGGCCGAATTGTATTCGAGGATAACATCGAAGCAACTAAATAATCATTGAGTGGTGCTAATGGAATCTGCATCTCTCAAGCATTTTATGAAACAAATGCTTCCCTCAAATATTCACAAATAATTGACCGATAACAAATACAAACAACAGATACCGTCGTAAATTTACATTAAGCATTGTCGCCAACACGAATTGAATTAGGGGCTCTTTCTCATTAAGTGCTTGGATGTATTCATCGTTGATAAAGTTCCGAAACCATACTGCTGCCACACTTTTCAATCTATACCAAGCAATGATGATATTCTCTGCCAATAATTACCATTTAGATTAAGCTGATTTTGCCACTGGTTTTGGTTTTCGTTTGAAATTCAATTTAATCCCTAATGAACACTTACCTTGTTGATATCGACCATCATATCGATTTGCGTGTAAGTTAGTAAGCCTAAGTAAACTGAAGATATCACGGCTGTAAATGTTCGGATATTGAAAACAACGTGACAAAACACACAAGGTGTTGTTATTGGATAAATTCATTATAACATTTATCCGCGAAATCTCTTACATTATATCAGAGCCAATCGCTCATGCTTGAAGAAATAATTGCGTTTGTTGTCAGTGAATGCATCGTTTGCACAAGTAATATATAGTTCATTGATGTTAGTGTAGGATAATAGGATAAACATTCATTCTTCTTACTTGGTTCCACTCAAACGTGTATAAGAATGACCGAATATTGAACGATTATTGATTTATTGTAAATTGCATACACTATGGGACATGTTGAATAAGTATTTCATTAACAACTGACAGCTGCTGTAAATATGGCTGTCCTCCATTGATTCCCTGGAAGAAAATAAACAATTAACTCAAGTAGGGGTAGGCCATAAGATTAGGCCTATTGTTTGCAAATATGATCATTGCAAAGCAAGCTAAAGAGATGCCCTTAAAAGCATACCGATAATTGTTGGCAGCGATGTAACGCAATTCAACAACGTATGACACTATTTGCTGGCTGTGCTCTCTTAAGCCCATGACTTGCTTACATTGAATTCCTTCTTCGTCATTTCAAGATTAGGCAAAAACTAGCCAGAAGTTAATCATAACGGCATTGACGCTCTCTGGAGCACAGATGTTGCACTCAACATCAGCAAGATACCTTGACAATCAAAGGGAAAATGTAATGCTCCAGGACACACGTGGTTGAGATAGCAATGAGCCAAGATTAGACCGTACACAGTCTGTTGGTATACTACGTTATACCTCCAAGTAAATGAACCGTATTGCCCATAACGCGGACTATATGTGAATAGAGATTGCGTTGTTTTATCAGCTTCTTACAGAGACTATGGGGACTTAGTCGACCTCCTTTGTAGGAGCGCGATACATAAAAACAACAAAACCATAACAATTAACATGAATGCACACAACTTGAACATCCATTGTTGCGCTTCAAAGTGTATGTCATGCACATGAGATTTTACAAATTTGATTAACGTAATAAACATACTTTGTTCAACGGACTATTGCTTTATCCTCTATGCATAATTGCTATCCCTTCACGAATTGCAGTTAATTGTTGCCGAACTAGCATTATAACGTTCTTTGTAGGTCAAATCCATAGGCTGAGTATAATCGCCAAACACAAGACGTATAAAATTAATTATGGCCTAAACAAGTTGCTTTCCAAGTTATTGCTTGAATCGTCTATAAAACTACATCCTACAAGACCATGTGTAAAAAGCAATAATGACACGACCACGGTTTTGTTTCCTTTTCGAAGTTAAATGTCCTATGCAAATACCGTAATTTATATGGATTGGTGCAATGATTTGCATATCTTGCTTTGTCTTTTCCATCCTGATTGCATTCATAATCTCGGTTGTGTATACAGTCCCTATGTTATATAAAATATCACTCGCATGATCAAAACCACAAGTTGCTAATTGTTATCTGATGGTATCAAGATAAGTACAGTTCGGGTGCTTGTTAAGAGTGTATGCTACAATAGTCATACTATTTTTTGCATATAATTCAAACTGTGAATTGTAAACCACGAATAAAAATCACAACAGTGCGCTCGTTGTCCGTGAAACATATGATATGACAGGTTATACTTTAAACTACATCGTAAAGACAGTATGGTTATACGGAATCTTGGTGATTTGCAGGGCAGGCTCAATATTTGTATATAACTACTAATATTATTAATTACCCCCGGGATGGCCAATTTCTCTGTTAGGCATACGTTGTTTCTTTGAATAGCTATATGGGATTTGCGAGGATCGGTATACGATGGAAAAGTTCAATATTTTGTACAATGTTACTTGATATTCCAATGTGACCTCTTAGTTGCTGTACTCATGTGTGTCTCATACGTAACGGAATACAACCAACACTGTAAAATGAGAATGCTTCGAGAAGTTGGTGAACAGTGTGTCACGGCGCAATCGCGGGCGCCACTGATCACTCCCTTGCGCGGTGACTTTCTGTTCGGTTTCGTTCGCGGAATCCAAAGTACCTCGCTTGGCTAGGGACGCTAAGTGTCGTTTCTTCACATTTCCATACAGCTTTACGAATGTATGATTATTCAAAGGTAGTCTATATGACCTTTTTAATAGGTATATTTATAACTCTAGCAGTTGAGTATGTTCTGTTTTTGCTTTTTATACTTTTTGGGTATTCGATAATTTGAAACTAGCTGAAAAATTACCGTACAGTTCATCTTTGCAATCACTCGATTTACATGTTGAAAATGAAAAAGTACAGATGTAGTAGTATTCGAGTTCTATGTCTAAGGTACCCTCAATATGAGGTAATCTAGTTTTTCAACATGTAATTTGTCGGTCGAAAATGTAGTTTGTATGCAAATGGGGCAGTAAGATGGTGATGTAATATATTTTCATATTTATCAGTAATGCGCATTATTGATACGTTCATACAATGATTGCGCCCACGATCCAAATCAATTAATTACTTCTGGTATGGATGATCACGGGAGGTCCAAATTAACTTTATGTCCGATTGATTGTGCAAATAATAGAAGGTGTCATGCTTGTATTCTAACCCTGCACTCAGACAATATGCCCCATAGGATTCTAGTAATCAATTTGAATATGCCATGTGATGTTGATCAGAGGTCAACCCGCACCAATAAGTATGTCGAGCTATTGTCCGTCGTTAACTCAGTTATAATGTTTTGCATTGATGTTGATAATGTAATTATTGGAGGAAACTCAAACACTGACTTCACTCAAACCAATTCCCCACACACTGTTGCCCTGAAGGCATTGTTTGAGCAGCAATGTTTACTCCGTTGCGACTTGCTGGATAATAACTAGATTTTACTTATGAGAGTGATATGTCACACCTAAGACCAACATTAGATCATGGTTTGGTGTCCGAAAGTCTTATTTCATCAATATCACCTTCAATTTATCCGACCACAATCAAGTGCTTGTAAGGATAGATATGCATGTCCCACAGGTGGTTAATGATGAACGTTCTCCTGCTAATAGACCCAAATGAATGTACAAAGATTGATTGCAATGACCATAACGAAGATATTGATCATTATTATAATAAAATCGGGAATGCATGTGTCAGAGCAGCAATCTAATGTATACCTGGGAATAAGAAACGTAAACACAGGGCTGGCTGGGGTGAACGGGTCACACAGCTGAAAGCTAAATCAATATTTTGGTTTCGACTATGGGTGGAGAACCGGTGTCCCACAATAGGCATTCTTAGGGACATCAAGAGTAAAGCAAAGCGGGATTATAAAAAGGGCATCACGGTTCGTGATTAGAAATCAAAACAAACTATTGATAGAATGGTCGGAATTTCTTGAATGAAGTAAGGAAGAAGCATTGCAAATCAAAGTCAACCGCGTCCGTAAATTGTGGCGTTCACGGCAACGATGATATGCAATTTCTCTGAAGTTGGATATGAAATACTTAACAATAATGTTTTTTATAGCAAGTCTGCAATCGAGGCACTAAATGAATTCTTGGTTCGTGATGTACGTTCTGAGTGTGCAGGCGGCTCTTTGTATGCTATCGACATATCACAAGTTAGGCAGGCAGCTTGTAAGCTGAAACAAGACGGTTTTTGTGAAATTGCCTCCAATCACATACCGAATGGATGCGATGAGTTTCTCAAAACCCTAACGTATGATGCTAAATCATGCACGTACGCCTCGTGGTATGCTAACATACTGCTGAACAGCTTGGATCCTACATAGGAGGATATTCCGAAAAATTGAATATGGATGCTGCATGTTGTGATCTACTGTCGAAAACTGATATACTGATGTCACTGTTGTGTAAATGTTCGTGACACGCGATTTGACAATTATGAATCTCCACGTTGGACGTTATCAGACAATCCCTTTAAAAGCTTGTGCTGTACATGACGCAAATGTATCCACCATGTCTGGAAACTGCACCCTAGAACTTGTATATTTCTCTTTTAGCTGGATGGCCCCCTCTGAAAGAACAATTAATGTTGCGATGTATACATTTTTGTTCCAATAGTCTGAATAACAAAATTGATCTTGTACCGGCGGTAAGTTAATTATGTTCTTAAAGTAATTCTAATGTCGCCAATAATATAGGATATTCTATGAGTATTATCATATGTCTGTACCATG